>CM076582.1:515784647-516114160 GCA_034641835.2 Pinus albicaulis | reverse complement strand
ATATATATATATATATATATATATATATATTATTGTATACGCAAGAAAATAGAAGATGCATGTACTTTACTTTAAAAGGGAATTTCTTGAATAGATTAAAGAGGGTAACTCTTTAATATAAATATTTATATAATATTGTATAAGCAAGAGAATAGAAGATGCATGCTCTTATTTTAAAAGGGATTTTGTACACATTTAGTTTATGGAATGGTAACAAGTCCAAAGTATTTTCTTGAATAGATTAAAGAGAGTAACTCTTGAAATATTTTCATGTGTAGTGAAGAAGGAAAGAGAAGTTTCTCACATTAATATTCTATACATTAACCATGTTGTAAATAGTAATTATTTAATAAATCCATGGATAGTTTCATAAATCCATGGATAGTTTACCATGGTATTGGTAAATATTAATGAATTAATAAATCTATGGATAGTTTACCATGGTATTGATAAATATTAATGAATTAATAAATCCATGGATAGTTTACCATAAATATTAATGAATTAACGAATTCTTGATAACCATCTATGGAATTCTCTATTTACGGGAGGCAGGGGACTCAACCCGATACGGGAAAAAGGAGTCGTGAGCTAACATTTGGGAGATGCACGTCAGAGGTGGGTGATATTTGCAACATGCACAACTATTTCATATTTTCTTATAGTAGGTGGGTTTGCAGAAGTTATATTGCCACATCATGCGTGGGTTTTATGTGATTACATTTGGTTCCACCATGCATCTACACCATTTCCCTGTGAGAATCCGATTTGGATCGATCAAATTCATCGATTTGCCTTGGTTCGGAAGACCTAAATCGTAAGCACCAGAACTCATGATTTCTCAAGATGTTTGATTGCTGAGCGTAAGCAGCATAAAGTTATAAGGAGCATAACTTGGACGATTAAGGCATCACGAGGGTTATTGGAGAACGTATGGGTGCTGAGCAGCGCAAAAGGTCAACACGTATGATAAAAGATAAGTAATGCTTTTTCATTTGTTTCTGGTGTTTGATTATGTTCAAAATATTTTCCATGTTTATATGGAAAGAGATATATATATATAAATATTTATATATTATTGTATACGCAAGAAAATAGAAGATGCATGTACTTTACTTTAAAAGGGAATTTCTTGAATAGATTAAAGAGGGTAACTCTTTAATATAAATATTTATATAATATTGTATAAGCAAGAAAATAGAAGATGCATGCTCTTATTTTAAAAGGGATTTTGTACTCATTTAGTTTATGAAATGGTAACATGTCCAAAGTATTTTCTTGAATAGATTGAAGAGAGTAACTCTTGAAATATTTTCATGTGTAGTGAAGAAGAAAAGAGAAGTTTCTCACATTAGTATTCTATACATTAACCATGTTGTAAATAGTAATTATTTAATAAATCCATGGATAGTTTACCATGGTATTGGTAAATATTAATGAATTAATAAATCCATGGATAGTTTACCATGGTGTTGGTAGAGATTAATTATTTCATAAATCCATGGGTAGATTACGAGGGTGTTTGTAAATATTAGTTAATTCATAATTCCATGAATAGATTACCATGGTGTTAGTAAAGATTGGTTATTTAATAAATCCATGGATTAAGGAACTACTCAGTTATATTTCTTTAGATGAACAAACTATGTTTCTTTAGAGGAACAAACTGTGTGATTACTTTTTATCATGATTATGATGTTAATTCCTTTTGGAAGAAGATCATGCATAGGCATGCAACGTATGTAATAACTTTCATTGGAAAGAATATAAATATTTGTATGTGGGAAAGATAGCATGTTGTGCTAAACTACATATGAAATAAATGTTAGTATAATCTTTGAAAAAGAAGACATGTATTTTATTCTTAATTACATAGCGTTACAGAAAAGAAAACATATGTTTACATGCTCACTAGCGTTGAGATTTCCTTTGGGAAGACTCGTGAAGGAAGCTATGTGCTTCGTTGGAGACTCTTTTGGAATCTATATGAAATTTGCATGCATGGGAGTAACATTTGATATGTTAGATTGCACTCCATGTACTAAAGTAATAAGCTCAAGGGTTAGCTATTTTGATTAAATTATGTAAATTGCATGCACGAATATGGTAACTGATGTATCAGTTTATTTTAAAGAAAAACTTGGGAGATGTAGCTATTGTCATGCAGGAATGTGTGCTTATGCAACGGAAACGCTAGTTAATGTGATGACTTATAACTAGCACATATGAGGTATGTGTTGTTAAAGGGAGAATTTCAAGGTACTTTACTTGCATGTCATGAATATACATGAGCAGATGGAGAAGCCTCTATAGTATAGATATATGAAATAATTGATTAATACTTTATGAATCTTGACCAGGGAATGATGGTGACCTGTACAAAGGAAATATTATGCTTAACTTGGTGGCAGGTAAATGATTATGGTTCATGCAGATAAGTGCGAGTTGCAGGATGATCCAATGTACGATGGTCCATTGTAGGGCATCCATGCCACCAAGATATGAAGATATGAAGATATGAAGATTAGTGGATAAATGTTATCATATTTATTGTAATGGATTTAAGCTAGATATTTGTATATTTCCTTGTAAGATTTATAAGCGATGGTTAAGGGATGGTCTCCCTTATAAGCCATTGAGTGAGGGCTGATCACCCTCACAAGCATTTAATAATAAAATTAAACGTTGATGGTTTTCACCCTACGGGGTTTCCAGGGTATATTGGTGTTCAATGATGTGATTGATTATTGTGTCAAGATGATGATGTTGATTCCTTTCTTGTTATGAAGTTCATAATTCCAAGTATGTGATGAATACATGAATAATAAAATGAGTGGAAAGTTACATCATACGATATTATGTTAATGTACTGTAATGGAGGTTGTTAGTTGTTGAGGAGCTTACTATTCTTATTCTAAAAGTGACACTATGAACTGGTAAACGTTCTATGTAATGATGAGTAAGGAATATTTAATAGTGAATGGATAGTTACCCGTGAGTAACTTGTATAAAAAATTTTAACTCCTTACATTTCCATGTGAAGTTATCAGTGTTTGTTACAGCGAAATTTTTTTATTAATTTTTAATTGCTTTCTAAAATGAGAAATTATGAGGAAGAAGCTGAAAAAGATGAATGAGCCATGCCCATTCATGGCCCATTGGAAAAATTCCTATATACCTATTTATAAATATGTGACAATTTTTTTTTATCAATTTTTAATTGCCTTCGAAAATGAGAAATTGTTTCACCTAATTTTATTTACTTTTTATAAAATGAAAAATAGTTTCACAAATTTAAAAGGGTGGGTCTCGGTTAAGGGTAGAAGTGGTGGAAAAGGTCTCGGTTAATGGTAGAAGGGATGGAAAAAAGTGAAATGAGATTTTATTATTTTTATTAACTTTTAAATGGGAATAATCCAGCATCGTCGTTTTCTTTGAAAGGTTAGGTGGTTGACACCTAAGCTTTCTCAGTGATAGAATGAAAGTGAGGTTGACATCTTTGAAAGAGTTGTCGGTTGTTGCTAATAAGTGTTAGCTACTCTTTAAAAAAAAGGCCTATGGTAGTATGAAAGTGGGCGTGACTGGTTTCTAGAAGAAATGAGGCATGGTTTTCTTCAAAATGCACTTTGGAATGTGTGAGTCCTGTTTGGAAGGGTAGCTGGATAAGAGTGAAAGTATGTCACGGTACTAAAGGGTGGGTATCTTTACATGAGTTACTAGGGTTGGCGGTACATTACATTAAAAACGTGTAGTCTAAAAAGGTCGCGTTTTTACTTAGAATCTAGCAATGATTTTTAGAAAATCTGGTAAACATTTGCCCAGAATCTTGTTTATAGTTGTTAAACTTTAATATTTTAAGTGCCCTAAGAGTTTTTGATAGTGCCGAATCAATTTCCAGCATCAAAAATGGATTCTAAACACTCCAAGCGCCTTATTTTTCGAGTTTTAGTTGACCTAGCAATTTTCTACCGTCCAGGCTATTTCACGGGCTCGGTAGACAACTTCCATTAAAAATGCGTAAAAGAGTAAGTGATTGGAAAAGTTTGTTAATATATTATTTATTAAAAATAAAATATAAATTTGTAATATGAAAATTTATTTTTATAGTTATAGAAATTAAATGGTTAATAAATGTTTATATCATTTAACTGATATCAAGTTACTTATTTTATAATATATTTTATATTGTCAAAATTAAAAATATTATAGAAATTAATTAAATTATGATTTAATTTTAAATTATTATATATATATAGTAAAGTAATAATAAATACGAATATTTTAATGATATTTGTAGATTGGATAATTTTTTAATTAAATTGAAAAGTAAAATGGGCATAATTACATTTGAGATAAACTTCAATTCTTTATCTTAATTATTAGCATAGTTATATAAATTAAACAGTTGATAGACATCAAAACACTTACCTTGTAATAAGTCTTATATTATCAAAATTTTAAAAATCATAAAAATTAAGTAAATTAGCCTAGATCCATCTTAACTCGAATCTACAAAACACCTAGAGAGATCAAATAAATCTCTTTTCATGCTTGGTGGATCTGAAATTAAGATGGACACAAATTTCTCGAATGTGATTTTCACAGAAAGATGTGATACATAATTTATGGATCACAGAAGTCAAATTCCTAGGATAGGTCAATACAATACATTACGCATCTCTTCCATACTCTACTCGAGAGAGTTAATTATAACTTTATTATTATTATTATTATTATTATTATTATTAAAGAAGTTTAACATATATACATTTAAAAAACATGTAACAATATTCTTCACAATAGAGTTTCAATGGTTTCCATAGAGATTCTTACGTGAAAAAAAGTTTGTTACAATATCATGGATCACTACCATGGCTTAGTAATACCACATGTTCAAAAAACTATATTTATTTTTCATATGTTATTTTTTTAATTAATCAATTTAATTTAAAAAGAGGAAAAGACATAAATAGTTTTGAAATATATCTCAACTTTTAATATATAAAAATGGCTAAGAATATTTTAGAATATTTCAGGGAATTCAATCTCTACCAATCCACCTTATAATTATAGATAATTACATTAAAAATTTGGAAACCCTATTAAAAAATAAACACTACATACTAATTATTATTTAATGAATAGGTTTTAATTTTCAATAAAATATCTATGAAATTATTCCAAAACTATTTTAATGAATTTAGATTCCCTCTTTTTATAAGTATAAATACAATTAAAAAAAATGATTATTATTATTATTATTTTTGTAAGTATAAATATAGTTTAAAACAAAGGTGACTATTATTATTATTTGATGATTATGATAATTAACGTGAGTTAGACAAATATGGTCTATCAAACCTTAAGAAAGAATCACCATAATTATGTTGACTTGACAAGTCAAGAAGCTTGGTAGTGTTGCAAATATTTTGAAGCTTAGAAAGAATGTGAGTAAAAGATGGAGATTCAAAGAGAAAGTGTTTTTTATCTTAAACCCTCTTAGTATGGCACACTCTTTCATCCCATGGTGTTTTGGGATTTGGCCAACGCCCAATTTCTCTTTGAAGCTCAAGAGAATTAGTTCTTAATGGGCCGCTAAAACTAACGCCTTAATAGTTCGGCCGAACTTATTATCAAAAGTTCGGCCGAACTATTGTGTAATTTTCCGTCGGCCGGAATTTTTTGTGGAGCCCCCTACAAAACACACATTTCGCGGTCAATATAAATTGTCGCGAAATGATTCACAATTTTCGCACATTTCGCACTTCATTTCATCTTACAACTTGTTTTGAATTCAAAAATTTTTCTTCAAAGTTTGGGGTCAAAAAAATTTTTTGGAAGACATTTTCTGGAGGCGGCGTGATTTTTCTTAGAGGTTCAAAGTTTGAATTTAAAAAACTTTTTTGGAAGACATTTTTGGAGGCGACGTGATTTTTCTTTGAGGTATGTACGTGTTTTGTGTTGAAATAAATCTTTTGAGCTTTTTTGTTCAAAAATTTTTCTTTACATTTTAAGATTTAAAGAATTTTTTTGGAAGACATTTCTTGGAGGCGGTGTGATTTTTCCTAGAGATATGTACGTGTTTTGGATTGGATTACGTATTTTTTAGAAAAGATTTTTTTAAATTAAATCTTTTGTGATATTGTTTGTAATTGAGTTATTGTCTAATTTTTTAAAGGAAATTTTTTAAACCTCATACCCTATTATCATGGGAAATCGAAGAACTTTTGTGAGAAAATATGATCGAAAAAGAAAGCCCGAGGAACGTAGAGAAGAGACGAGACAATATCGCAAAAGAAAGTTAGAGGCTCTCTCAAATATTGAAGAGGAAAATCAACCTCAAGCAGAAATTGAACCAGGTATGTAAATGTAAATATTACATGCTCTATTGATATATATTTAAAATTTCCCTAATGTAAAATGTAACGCTTAATTTTTATTTGATAAACTAGTTTGAAAAATATTTTGTTTGATGTACACAGACAGAGATATTCCTCAAAATATTGAAGAAGAAAATCAACCTCAAGCAGAAATTGAAGCAGGTATGTAAATGTAAATATTATGATCTATCGATATATTTTTAAAGTTTTCCCAATGTACAATGTGAAGCTTAATTTTTATTTGATGAACTAGTTTGAAAAATATTTTGTTTAATGTAAACAGACAGAGACACTCCTCAAAATATTGAAGAAGAAAATCAACCTCAAGCAGAAATTGAATCGGGTATGTAAATGTAGATATTATATGATCTATTGATATATTTAAAATTTTCCTAATATTTATTGACATATTTATTAATTTAGTTATTTATTGAATATGTACTATTTTTTCGAATATGTACAGATGAAATCACTATCGTTAATGAGATGTTAGAAAATGTCGACACTCGCACATATGGAGATAAAAAACCTGACTATTTTATACGATATCGTGTCGAGAAAATTTTGGAAATGTTTTTCAAAACTGAGGTGACAGTTCAAGCTCAAATGTTGAAATGTCTCTTATCATCAAGGAAATTAAAAGAAGCAACGACACTATTGGGTATTCGAAAATCAACCAAAGATAAAAAAATGAAAGAAGAGGTTATAAAAAATATGAGTAGTGCTATAGAGTCAATTAGGAGATCTAGAGATAAAAATGTTTCAAATATACGTAGAGGAATACAAATGGCAATGGTTTTACCAAGTACTCAAGAGAATCGTTTGAATCTAGAATCTATGGCACGAGCACTGGGAACCTCGCAAAAAACTCTGCACAAACATCGAAAATTTCGACTGCAAATAGACGTAAATGATGAACTCGCTTGTTGGAGAGCTATTTGTAGGCAACCATACAAAGATAGACTTGGAGAAGATGTTAAAAAATAATATATGAATATTGGAAGAACAATTCGCGTGTTTCACCCACTGCAAGACATGTGATGCGAAGAAGAATAACACGAAATCAATACGAAGAACATGAAAAACATCTCTTGGAAACCACTCAAATAGAGTTATTCAACAAGTTCAAAGAAGAGAATCGTCAAATTCAAGTTTCACTCAATGCTTTTGTTCAACAAAAACCATGGTATGTAAAACCTATCACCGTACGCGACACTTGTTGTTGCCGTTATCATGTGGAATTTGAGTTATATTATGACACATTCCTTGATTTCGGCAGAACATTATGGAATGATTCACCTCCTCCTTCCACTATCCGTGAATTCATATCTCAAATTCTATGTGAAAGAGAAAGCGATGAACTATTTTACAAAAAGAAATGTGTTGGTGGTAAAAATGCGATGATTGTGGAAATTTGACTAAATTTCAAAACAAATATCGTATTGATATAAATGATCAATCATTGTCCAACATGAAAGTGAAATGGAAGAGATACGAATATACCAGTACATCGATTCAAAGTGCAGATAGTGTTAAAAGAATCGAATTACGAGAAGACGAAATTTTTCTAATAGACTTTTTGAGAAAGTTTGAAGCAGGAATTTACAAATACACCATGCATTCCCATAAAGCTCGATGGCAAGACTTGCAATTCAAAAAATCTCGTGAAGTTTTTCCACCAGGAACCATTTTGTCAGTGATTGATTTTGCAGAAAACTACACATTTGCTCCACAAAAAGAAATTCGGAGTGAATACTATCACTCTGACCAAGTCTCCATGCTCGTTCATATTCTATATAGACATGCTGAACAAAATGTCGATCATATAGAAAGCACGAGTGAAAATCGACATATCATTAAAGAATATCACTTTTATATCAGTGACGATCGTACACATGATACATGTTTTGTACAACATTGTTTTGGAAAATTTTATGATTCATTGAAAAATCGTGGAATAACATTCAATGAACATTGGATATGGTCAGACGGATGCGCAGGTCAATTCAAATCTGCACGATCATTTTTTTGGTTGTGTCGTCTTCATAAGAAAACCTCCATTAAACATTGTTGGAATTTCTGTGAGACTGGCCATGGAAAAGGAGAACATGACGGTGCAGGAGCATGCATAAAACGAGCACTTCGAAGATATCAAATGAACCACTTTGCACGCCGACTTGCAAACGCTCAAGAAGTTGTTCAATGGTGCAAAAATGCTCTAAGCCATGAGATTAACCCATCACGAGAAGTGCAAAGGTACATTCAATTTAATTTATATTGGTAATCTAATTTTAAACATTGTACATTTATCATGCAATGATTATTTTTAATTGTATTTTGATATCATATTTACAAATTCTTTCTAATTTTCCATATAAAGGTTTTTCTGGCATATTGGAATCGGAGACGTAAATAGATCAATTGAAAATGAAGTTGGAACAATAAAAGGGACTCGAAAATTGCATTCAATTCAAACAAAATTGTCCACAAATGTGTTTGCATTGGATAAAAGAAAATATTCTTGTTTTTGTGATGTTTGCATAGGCAACACAAAATCCAATGACATCTGTGAAAACAAAATGTATGTGAACGATTGGAAACATACAGAGCTAAATACAAAGGGAAAAATGTCTGTTGCAATGATTGAAGAAATGGAATCAGAGGAAACTACAATATCATCCGATGGTGATCGAGTTTCTGATCTTGTTAGAGAATGTAACAATTGAATTACTTTTTAATGATTTAAAGATTTACAAATTTAAATTTAAATATGCATAATTAAATGTTAAATTTATTTTATTGTGCAGGAGATGTTTTTGCTGTAATTGCACCTATTGACAACGATGAAAATGTGAAGTATTATTTGATGCGTTGCACCGAACAAAAAATGAAATTATTACAAGACTATAATGATCACGGATTTCAGTATGACAAAGGGTCTATTATACTGAAAGGTTATTTTTTCAAACAAACTCGTGAAAGTGGAGACTTTGTTTACTTCGAAGACTATGAACCTGATTCCATAAGCTGTCAATATAGTCACTTGGTGTGTGCAACACGCATAAAGTTGATAGAAGTTCAATCAAAGAAAAAATCAAAAATTAAGAAATGGAAAATGTCAAAATCCGATCATGAACGGATTATTGAGGATGGAATTCCATTAGAATTTTTTGAGTGAAGTGTCAGGACAACAATTTATTATCTTTTAAACCTTTCAGTACTCAACTAAAAATTGAACTGCTTATGTTATTTGTGGTTTGCAAATGTTACAAATTGTTTGGGTACAAGCACGTGCTCTAGTTTCCACTGAAAATAGTTTTTCTATACATGTGCATCGATTAAAAATGTTAAATATGTATTGGATATATATATTCTAGAATGAAATTAATTGTTCTTGTATATTAATTGTTTTTGTATATGTTCTCCGACCATATGGTACAAACTATTTCACTTTATTTTGTAAAGTCAGATTCGGTCCCCATATGGCCTAGCCTCCAAGGGACGAGATAACAAGTGGTTGTCCCCACTTGCTCGAATCTCGGCTTTTAAGTACAATTTTACTGTTTATGTCGAGCATCTTACATGATGTCCTAGCCAAAGATAGATTCTCTTTGTTTCAAGTTTCTAGTAAAAGTTGTCACTGAATGCCCCGCTCGAACTCTTTTAGTAAACACCATACCTCATCTCTCTTGCTCTCCAATATTATTAGGTTTAATTATTATAACACAAAAATCGTTCTAGACATTATCAATAATTTTTTGCGCTTAAAGTAAAATCAATGAACATTATTAATCCAATGTCTTTACAAGTAATGTATCATCATACATGCAATTATATCAAATTAGAAATCAACATATACAATGAAATCAATGGGGAAGGTACCGGGATCCCAAAAACATCAGACGGAATCGGTACCTGTTAAAACATTTTATCGAATTATATATATACATACATGTACATGTGTGGCAACAATTATTTATTTTAGAGTCACTTAAAAAACACTAACATACATGTGCCAACATATCATGATGGGCACACCCATCTGCATCGTTTGAGCCAGAGGTCCCGAACGTAATATTAACATTTTCATCACGCATCATGCCTGAGAACTGCAAATGGTGTTTTAACATATAATCATACATTTTTGTTAGATTTATGTACACATACAAATAAATGTATACATGTGTACATACACATGTATTTATTACAAATTGTACACATGTATATGTAAATATAATTTCAAATCCTAAGGTCACTAACACATACCGTTCCTGTGCCCTCTTCCTCACGAAAAATTAGGTCTTGCAGACCATTGCGACAATTTATTGCGTATGTTCGGAGATCTTCAACATTCATGTTGTAAATCTCCTCATCTGTATGATAAACAAAATTGGCACGTGCATATTGACGTGTTCTTTGTCGATTTAAGCCAAGATCGACTCCACTCAATCCGCTATGAACATTTTCAATCATAACATCTCTTGCTTCACGACTTATTTGAGAAGTCGCATCCATCTCTGATCGCAAGGTTTCGACTCGAGACGGTCGACTCACCAATGGCGGCTCAGGGCGAGGCAACTCCACATCTCGCTTTGCGCCCTGACGTTGACATAATCGACCTCTCCCCGGGCCAAAAATTTTTGAAGGAAGATCATTGTAGTCGGGTTTCATACCCTTAAAAAATTCTGCATAAAACATTTGTGCAAAATAAAGAGGAACCTCATCGTTCCATGGAAGCCTTCCAAAGGCCGCAAGATGTCGACTATAAAAATATTTTGCTATGTCTGGGTGCTTGAAATACTGCACCTTCAACATCTTTCTTTTTGGCCCTTCCTTAAAATTAAACATTGACTTAGCGTCTTGTTTTGAAACTTGTTTTTTTATGTCCTGCCATTTATCGGGACCTATCACTGCTTCTCTTCTCTGCCTCATCACTTCTACAAACGAATCAGTGGTTGGCCCCAAATCTTTGTACACTTTTACCATTTCACTCAATGAATGTGCAACTATCTATAGGCTTTGTCTACTCTCAGCAGGTATAGTCAAATCCTGGAGATCTGTCTGCAATTTTGCATAAAGGCTTTCACACCTTTGTAAGGTGCATTCCGCCATGTTCCTTTCCCACGGTATATCAGTAATCTCAGCCGGATAAGTTGTGCTAGGTTGACAGCCTTCTTCTTCAATGTAGCGCGCTGCCCTGCGTCTTTTTTGACCACTGGCTCGAACATTTTGAGCCTCTACATCAATATATATATAATTTCATATATTAGAAAAAACATGTGTAAAAAAAGTTGTAAAAATTTAATGAAAAAATATTGAAATTGATGGCAACCTTGATGTTGTTGGTTAACGTCATCTCCAACATGACCCTGCTGAGAACCAGCCCCAGAATGATGCTGCTGAGAACCAGACCCACAGCGACCCTGCTGAGAACCAGCCCCAGAATGATGTTGCTGAGAACCAGACCCACAGCGACCCTGCTGAGAACCAGCAGCCGTTGATTGATGGCCTTCGGGGGAATAAATATCACCCCCTTCCGGCACCATGTTACCTCGACCGGTTGAACCTTGGCCACACTCCATTGATGGAGTAGAAAGCCTTCTCCTCTTGCCTCCTAAAAATTAAAATATGAAACTTGTTAACAACTAATTTCACTCACAAAGTTAGTAAAAAAATCAATTCCATATGTACACACATGTATGTATATTTAAGATTATATTTAAATACCCTGAACATCCTCCGATCCCCGAGACTCCATATGGGATTCGGTTGATCTTCGTCTTTCATCCTCCATGATGTATATCTATTGGTCAACATTCACAAAATAGATTTCAAAAAATCAATACCTCAGAGTAAAATCCAATTTGGGGATGTTAAATCCAATATGTTCTATATTTCTTACATTCAGCCCTCCTATTTTTCTTTCCAACCAAGGTTTATAAAATAACATGAGAAGCAACATGAGACTTAGAACAATCATTTTCATTATCTATATGGAAGGCTACGTGTACTATATCCCCTTGAGCTTAAGGGTATGTAGTTTGTCAATTTTTATCATATATTTTTTGGTAAGTGTAAATGTTTTTTTTTATCTATAGTGCACGTCATGAGTTCCCCACTTTTACCTTATGTAAAGCATGATTCTAGGATTACTACATACCCCCACTTTTACCTTATAATCATTGGTGCCTAATGTGGGGTGGACAATTTAAATCAAGTTCGTATCAAAGTACAATTTAGCTCATTTTAGTCAAGGTTAGTTAGAAGAATTAGCTATTGGTTTCCCTCCTTCCCTCCCTTCTAAAATAATTATGTTTTGCGGGTCAAAAAGCCAAAATATGGAGACAATTATCACCAAATCCAACGTAAGATTATGCATGATGGAGACTATCTAGCGCTTTCCCTTGTTAGAGAAAGTACATGAGCTCTATTATTTGAGCTAAGAGTCAGTTGTTTGAAGAGGCATGTTTTGTCAACTTGTTTGGTTGATGGTTTTGTACACCAATATGTAAGAGTACATGGACATATTCACATAATGTGAATTTTTTTTTCTTTGAAGGAGAAAATGATGTGTTTTCAGTTTGATGGTTTTGTTTGTGACAAGATGTCACAAGATTTTGGTGTAAGTGGTGGTGCTACTATTGAGGCATGATGTATGGTGACCAACACATCTTGATATCGTTGGAGATTGAGACAATGTTGTGTATAATGTTTGTGTTTCACATAAATAGACAAGAGGTCGTTGGTTCTTAAACCCTTATTACGTGATGAGGTGGCAACATCACATGATGGAGTGGGGAGAAATGGGGGTGCTTAAGGGGTATGAAGGATACTCTTCAACTCATGAAGCATACTCTTCAACTCATGAAGCATCGGGCATGAATTGGTGGGATGACCTAATGTGTCTCAAAGGGCACACGGGGGACTAACCTTGTGTATTTTTGGTTGAAGGTTCTTTCTAAAATAAAAATTATAAATAACTATGGAAACTTGCATTAACAAATTATCCTACAAAAATTATTGTAGAAAATTTTCAAAATTGAAATGCAACCTTAAATTCCTTGCATTTTTTCATCAACTTTGTTAATAATTGAATAGTCTACTAGTTGACTATATTACCAACCGCAATGAATATTGTCTTTTCCTAATGTTCATTGTGAAAATGGATCCTCACATTAATGTGATAGGATCTTTTTCATCTCTCAAGTTACTAGGTCAAAGCATCCTAATGGGTAAATTAATTGTGAGATAAATTACAAGCATTAAATGTCAATCCAGGTTCTTATACTTCTCAAGTACACTTGCACAATATATGCTAAAGCCAAAATATGGAGACAATTATCACCAAATCCAACGTACGATTATGCATGACGGAGAATATCTAGCGCTTTCCCTTGTTAAATATATTAACAAGGGAAAGCGCTAGAGATTCTCCATCATGCATAATCGTACGTTGATGCTTATAGAGTGAAAAAACTAGAAAATAATCAACTTGTAAGGTCATTTTAATGGGGGGTGGAGAATTCCTGGGTCTTTGCAAATTCAAAGTATGGTGCATGTTGCATGAAGCAAGATGTTGAAAGTAGAGTTATGTTAGACACACATAAATGCAACAAATATGGAAATTTGTACATGAGCTCTATTATTTCCTTTTATATGTGATCCATGCCTTTCTCTAATTCATATTTTTATCTCTTCTATTAATTATGTTATTCTTTCTATGTATTGTTCTAGTACAAGGGGGTGAAATAATTTCGTATCATTTTCTAAGTGGTGAGGTCGTTTGAATCTCCAATAGTTGTGCTGGTGTGGTGGGAACCATGCTAGGAGTTGGGCATTCCATTGATATGGTCAAGGTACTTAGTGTATGAGGAGCATCCAAAATTAGGCGGATTGGGATCTTGATGAGGGGGATATGTCACTTGATGCATGCAGTGATGATGGTATTTGATGAGTACATGACACATATAGATAAGATGAGTGTCTTTAACATAGAGCACTCAAGGGCATGCCAAATACTAATTAACCGAGTTCGTGACATAATAAATGGTGGAAGAGGAATCATCAACATATGAGGTTGGTGTAAGTGGTGGTGCTACTATCGAGGCATGATGTATGGTGACCAACACATCCTGATATCGTCGGAGATTGAGACAATGTCAAGTGTATAATGTTTGTGTTTCACATAAATAGACAAGAGGTCGTTGGTTCTTAAACCCTTATTACGTGATGAGGTGGCAACATCACATGATGGAGTGGGGAGAAATGGCGGTGCTTAAGGGGTATGAAGGATACCCTTCAACTCATGAAGCATGGGGCATGAATTGGTGGGATGACCTAATGTGTCTCAAAGGGCACACGCGGGACTAACCTTGGGTATTTTTGGTTGAAGGCTCTTTCTATTAAAATAAAAATTATAAATAAATATGGAAACTTGCATTAACAAATTATCCTACAAAAATTATTGTAGAAAATTTTCAAAATTGAAATGCAGCCTTAAATTCCTTGCATTTTTTCATCAACTTTGTTAATAATTGAATAGTCTACTAGTTGACTATATTACCAACTGCAATGAATATTGTCTTTTCCTAATGTTCATTGTGAAAATGGATCCTCACATTAATGTGATAGGATCTTTTTCACCTCTCAAGTTACTAGGTCAAAGCATCCTAATGGGTAAATTAATTGTGAGATAAATTACAAGCATTAAATGTCAATCCTGTGTTCTTTATACTTCAAGTACAATTTGCACAATATGGCAAAAGAATAAATATGGAGACAATTATCACCAAACTAACGTATGCATTATGCATGATGGAGAATATCTGGCGCTTTCCCTTGTTAAATATATCAACAAGGGAAAGCGCTAGAGATTCTCCATCATGCATAATCGTACGTTGATGCTTATAGAGTGAAAAAACTAAAAGAATCAACTTGTAGGGTCATTTAAATGGGGGGTGGAGAATTCCTGGGTCTTTGCAAATTCAAAGTATGGTGCATGTTGCATGAAGCAAGATGTTGAAAGTAGAGTTATGTTAGGCACACATAAATGCAACAAATATGGAAATTTGTACATGAGCTCTATTATTTCCTTTAATATGTGATCCATGCCTTTCTCTAATTCATATATTTATCTCTTCTATTAATTATGTTATTCTTTCTATGTATTGTTCTAGTACAAGGGGGTGAAATAATTTCGTATCATTTTCTCAGTGGTGAGGTCGTTTGAATCTCCAATAGTTGTGTTGGTGTGGTGGGAACCATGCTAGGAGTTGGGCATTCCATTGATATGTAAAATATCAATGGAATGCCCTCACAAATGAGTGAGCAATAAATTGTGAACCTAAAAGAACAGGGAAAAAGTAGTAGAAATTTTGCTCAACATAGATCAAGATATCGCG
Organism: Pinus albicaulis; assembly: GCA_034641835.2. Taxonomy (NCBI): domain Eukaryota; kingdom Viridiplantae; phylum Streptophyta; class Pinopsida; order Pinales; family Pinaceae; genus Pinus; species Pinus albicaulis. Next base: position 516,098,379 of record CM076582.1, on the reverse strand, counting down.
AATGAAATATCAGTTCATGCATTGCTAGTTGTATCAATAAGTCAAACCCCTGAGATCATAATATATATTAAGAAGAAAAAAATCATAGCACTTGTTGGTTCTGGTAGTATCCATAGGTTCAATGATCAAAGATTGTGAAAGTATTTCAGTCATTTTGTGTACCCAATGGAAAATTTTGAAGTATCAGTTGTTAACAGAGGAAGTTTTGATTGTGGAGGAAAATTCTACAAACATCAAACTTAGTATAGGAGAGTTAGAGACTATAACTTATCAAGCCCCATGTATGCCATTCCTATGGGAAAAGTAGATGTGGTTCTAGGGATTAAATGACTGTGAAATTTGGGTACATTTCTACAAACTATAATGAATTATTTATGAGATTCAAATTAGATGGAAGTGATTATGAACTCAATGGGCTAAGTTCTCAACTTTCTCAGATGATCAGCTCACACAGAATGGAAAATTTCCTAGAAAAGAGTTGTCGTGGAGTCATTGCTAGACTTAATCGATGGAAGTGAAGCAGGAAGATGATATTCCATTAGAACTAAAATGATCTACCTACGGCTAGAGATCATGAACATCAAATTGAGCTCATACATAGAAGTACCGCTCATTATAGAAGATCTTATAGTCTAATAAACATCTGATCTGAAAAATCTAATTTGGTTCTGTGATTTCACTGACTATTTCACGGGTTCACAAATCCCCCAGTCCCCAAGATGTGAAAACATTGGACATGGCCCCAAACAGTGAATTAAATCCCTGTGTTACATCAGTTTCCCCTTTTCTGAAATTTGAAAGTTCTGTTTTTAAACCTGTAACAGTTTCCCTATTTGCGGAGACATAGCCCACATGGGGGGGTTGCTGCAATTGTTGTTTACTGTACTGGACAATATCTGATTATGGCAACACTGATTACTTTTACACCATATTTGGATCTATATATCTATAGTTGACGTCAGAAAAACATGTGCTCATTAATCTTCTTAGCAGCTGAATCTGTGACTTTCCAACTTTTAGGGCAGAACCTCTGTTTTCATAAGGAAAATTTGCTCCTTGTTCTGGGTTTGGACAGAATAGAAACAACGTCTAATTTGCAGTTTTCACTACTGGACATATTGGCTGATAAATTTAAAACACATGCTAACTAGTCAAATCTTATTGTTCACAAAATAACAAAAGTAGACTTGGATAAAATCAACTCAATCAACTTCTTAATCATTAGACTCGTGGCACCTTATGTTTTGCGAGAGTAACACTATGTGAATAATTGCAAATATGACTTGGAATGTGATCTTGATTGTGACAATACATCAAGATTTCCACCTATGCTATATGATTTGATAAGCTATTTAATACTTTGGAAGAATGTTCTACAAAATTATATCTAAGACAGATTTCCTGTTGCCTTCAAACTAGAGGAAGAATGTAGGGAAATTGTGGACTTTCATTCGATTGATCTGGGATAGTACTTTGCAGATCGGGTATGATTCATTTTAAGCATATTAAACTACTGGCACTCTGCTTGATCATTTGTGGAATATGAAGGCAACATTCTTGTTTTCCATTTACATACAAGAATTCAGATTTTGAATTGTCTTGTACACATTTATTGTAAAATACAGGAAAATACAAGAATTTATTAAATCAAACATTGAAAAATACAGGAAAATTAATACCAAGACATGCTTAAGTTCTATTTTCTTGCAGTTTCAAGAGGCTTATTAAATTACTTTGAAATTATATTTTCATGACAGTTTGAAATTAAAAATGTTGTTTGAAGACTTACCACTCAAAATGTATTGGCGCGTTGAACCTCGACCGGATGCAGCAGAACCTCGACCAGCGATCGATCTTAACGGTGGCGCAGCAGAACCTCGACCAGCAATCGATCTTAACGGTGGCGCAGCAGAACCTCGACCAGCAATCGCCCGGAAATTGCCCAGCGCAGCAGAATCTCGACCTGCAAACAGACGCGCGAAAAAACCTCGCCCAGCGAAAAAACCTCGACCTGCAAACAGACGCGCGAACCTCGCCCAGCGCGCGGAAAACAAACACACGCGTGAAAAAGATCAAAACAGTAAACTGACAACCTTCGCGGGCGATTTATTTATAAAAACGGAGTTCGGCCGAACTTTCAACTGAGTTCGGCCGAACTACCATTGCCGGTTTTCCAAACCTCCGGCAAAAATTCTGTTTACTGGGCCGTCACAGTGCCGTCAATATAAACGGATTCAAAAGTTCGGCTGAACGTACTAAAATAGTTCGGCCAAACTATTATAAAGTTTGGCCGAACTTTATAAAAGGTTCGGCCGAACTATTGCCGAAAAAAAATTTTTGCCCCCGATTCTCACAAAAGTGTAACCCAGCTTCACGTTTCCGCCCTTATGTTTTAAAAAATCAATATATATATATATATATATATATATATATATATATATATATATATATATATATATATATATATATATATATATATATATATAATGGGGTGGAAATCACCAGCCCCACCAACCCCTCCCAATTATTGTAATGTATATATATTAATGTAAAACAACATCCATATAGTTTTTCATTACGCCAATGAAACATCATGTTATAATGGGGGCCAACAGGGATAAAACCATCACAAACCAATGTGCCATACCACAAAACTCCATGAAAAAACAAACTATTCGATGGGAGTTGTTGACCCCCAGCAGGCCCTGTAACAACCTGAGAAATTTTCCAATGGTGCACGGGGCCATAATTTTCAAATTCCACCCACCTCAGGCTATATAAATTAGTTCTACCATTCAAACCCCAATAGAGAATGAAGGAACCATGAGCAGGAGGTGCGCGAAACCCAGCTTAGGCAGGGCACACATTTTGAGAGAGTATATTTCAAAGGAATATTCCCTAAAATATTCAACAAAATATTCCTTATGTAGAATCATTGAGGAATCTTGGAGATTCCCTAGAAGCCAAATTTTTAAGGCGTTAGAAATATGTCAACTTTATACTCAGATTTCTCTAAATTTCACCAAGAGTTTGATGGTGCAGTCTTTTTTTTTATTTGAGCAACCAATTTTCCATAAGCAGGTCGATGAGAAATGGAACCATGTATTGAAATATGTAAGTAGGTTCAGTATTCATAATATGTAATGTACTCTTGATTATTATATATTGTAAAAATAAAATAACATTATTATTAGTATTTTCTCTATAATATAAGTTTCATGCTCAAGGTCAATTTATTTTAGGTTAAGCACCCATTGTGTTCTTATAGGGTTTCTCATAGAGTCAAGAAGTCAATAGAGTCATTTTCATATATAAAATACCCCATTGGGCATCTTGTGAAAAGTCAAAATAATTAATTTAAGTAAAAAATTGTCAAATTACCCCCCCAAGACCAAGTCGGCCTAGCAGGGAAGAAGTCATCCTAATTAGGGCTATTCATCCTCCTTGAAAGCTTATATATAAAATCTAGGTTTTAACCCTGTACAGAAATTATCTACAAACGAATTCTTAAAAAACATAAAATAAACAATAGCGAGAGCATAAAACATAAAACAAATATACAAAGAGATTTTCCTCTAGATCCCAAACCGGGACTACTGGCCTGATTTTTCATTATATTCCTTTCAATGTTACAACACACACATATATATACATGTTGAAGAATTCGTAAACCCCAACCCATTAAACCTGGATTAGAACATAATCGTAGTTCACTTGACCAGATCTACAAAATAACATGAGCAAAAAACCATCATGCAAAAATCCATGTGCAAACCCATGAACAAAACCATAGGTGGGTCCACCCACCTAATATAGGGTTCAAAAAAAATTTCCCGACGTGTTGCCCTGGACTCCGTGCAGGGGGGCTACCACCCCCCTTCAAACCCCAAAACAAGGACATTGCACCCCCCTTGTGACCCCCATGTTGTGCCCGACGCAAGTGTAGGGGTATTGCCTCCCCCTTCTTACCCCCCATTTCGCGCCTGTTCTAGTCATTGAAAGAATATAACACACACTTAACATTCTCCCACTTGTTGTTTTCTTTCCACAAAGGGCCACAGGAGAGCTTAGTAATTGGTCCAACCCCGTAATTCCCATTCTTTCTCTACACCAAGAGAACTTCTCATTGCTAATAGACTTCGTCAATGCATCTGCAACATTCGTCAAAGTGTCCACCTTTACCAGCAACACCTTTTTATCCTCAACCATATCTCTCACAAAGTGATAATGAACATAAATGTGCTTTGTCTTTGAATGATAAGCAGGGTTCTTAGCTAATTAAATTTCACTTTGGCTATCACAATCTGTCCTTATAGCCCAAAGCACCAACCACATACTTGAACACAATCTCTACAACCAATATTCTTCCTTTCTATCATGAGTTTCTTCCATGTATTCTGCCTCAGTAGTTGAAAGAGCCACTACAGGCTGTGTTTTACTCATCCAACTGGCTTTGCCTCAAAAAATGATAAACGCATACCCACTTGTAGATCTTCTATGATCTAGATCACCAGCCTAGTCTGCATCAAAAAATCCACAAATATCCAATACATTGTCCAATCCTGGTTTTCCCTGGTAGCACAAACCATAATCACTAGTTCCATGCAAATATCTGAAAACTCGCTTTACTATTGTCCAATGCTCCTTCCTTGGTTTTGACGTAAACCTGCTCAATAATCTCACTGCATGTGAAATGTATGGTCTAGTACATACCATTGCATACATCAGGTTACCCATTGCACTTGCATATGGAACATGGGACATGTCTTCTTCTTCTTCTTGTGTCTTGGGACATTGTTCAATAGATAACTTCACAACTACAGGAATAGGAACCTTCACCAATTTACTATCATGAATATTGAACCTCTGCAATATTGTCTTAACATACTTCCTTTGGTTTAACCATAGTTTCCTCTTTGCTCAATCTTGTTTAATTTCCATGCCCAAAATATAGTTTGCAACACCAAGATCCTTCATGTTGAATTTGGAGAACAATTAGGTCTTCAAATCTTGGATAATTTATTTGTCATTTCCAACCAGCAACATATCATCCACATAGAAGACCAAATAAATAAATAGTCGCCAATTAATTTAAAATACACACAATGATCCTCTTTTCTTCTGGTGAATCCAAGTCCCCGTATATATGTATCAAATTTTTTATAACACATCCATTATGACTCTTTTAACCCATGCAGAGACTTTTTTAACCAGCATACTAGTTATTTTTTACCCTTCACTGCAAAGACTTCATGTTGCTTCATGTAGATCTCCTCTTCTATATCCCTGTGAAGAAATGTTTTCTTCACATCCATTTGTTCTACCTAAAAATCAATTGCAGCATCAACAAATAAAAGTAATATAATAGAAGAAAACTTGGTAAAAGGAGAAGAAATATCACCAAAATCAATTCCCAGCACTTGGGAATAACCTTTTACTACCAATCGAGATTTTTATTTCTCCACATTACCTTCTACATTCATCTTCTTATTAAACACCCATTTTCTCCCAATGGGCTTCCTTCCAGCCGAAAACTCGACTAGTGCCCATGCCTCAGTCTTGTGCAAGGATGTCATTTCATTAACCATGAACTCCTTACAGAGTTTTCCATCCTCTGAATCCAGTGCCCCCCTAAAATTTCTAGGATCATTATCAGTGATAGTTAAAGAAAATTTTGAACAGAAAGCAAAAGGACTATACCTTTCTGGCTACCTTATTTATTGAACTAATCTTCTCACAATTGGAGTTTGTGGCTCTTCCTCTTTTCAATCTTATTCTGTTGTAGAGTTTCATTCTTCCTCCTTTAGCTCAAACTATATCTTCTCATATTCCTTTGGTAGGACTTCATGTTTAACAACATATTTCATCTCTCTAAACACCACATCTCGTCTGTACACAACCTTCCTTATTTCTAGGTTCCAAAGCTTGTAACCTTTTAAACCATACTTATACCCAATAAAGATGCACCTTTTAGATTTATTATCCAACTTGGTCCTTTTCTCATTTGGAACATGTACATATGCATCACATCCAAATACCCTCAGATGTGAAAGAGAGGGGTTCTTACCAGTTCATACCTCATGTGGAGTCTTATCCTCCAACGTTGAAGAAGGTGATATGTTAACCATGTAACATGTAGTGTCCATTGCCTCTACCCAGAATTCTTGTCCTAACTCGATACCACTGAGCATGCTTCTTGCCTTTTCCATCAACCTTTTTTTCACTCTTTCTGCAACTCTATTTTGTTGAGTTGTGTACAGAGTTTTATTTTGGAGTGCTATACCACACTTCTTACAGAACTCTTCAAATTCCTTCTTGCAGAACTCTCCACCATTATTTTTCCTCAACACCTTTCTCCTCTTCTCTGTCTGGTTTTCCACCAGAGCCTTAAATTATTTAAATCTGTCAAAGACTTCAGATTTCCTCCTTAGGAAATATATCCATCTCTTCCTTGAGAATTCATCTATAAATGACACATATTACACATACTTACCCAATGATGGAACTGACACAGGTCCAAACACATCACTGTGCACAAGCTATAATATCTTGTTCTCTCTCTTAGCATGCAAGGGAAACTCACCTGATTATTCTTCCCATATACACAACTTTCACAAAAATTAAAATCCAAAGAGAAATTAGAAATACCTTCTACCATACCATTACCATGTAGCACCTTAAAGCCCTTATCTTCAATATTTCCAAGCCTTTGATGCCATAGCATTGTATTTTATTCAAATATTGCTAGGCTTTCTACTCCATTTTTAGGAACCACACAACTATTGCACCCATCAATAACAGTGATACCCAGAAGCTTGTACAGAGTTTTGATCCGAACTCCTAGCATCAATATGAGTGATCCTCGAATCATCTTGAAGGCATATTTCTCGAACAATGTTTTTACACCTGCATAATCCATCTTGCTTACAGAAATAATATTTCTAGCCAACACAAGAATATGCATAACACCAGGAAGTGTTCTAATCCTTCTACCTTGTAACTTCAACTTGACTTTTATGCATCCGAAGATTTTGGAATTCTTATCATCCCCTAGGAATACATCACAACCAACATGTTTCTCATACTCATAGAACCACTCCCTATGGGGATTGAAGTGAAAGGATGCACCTAAGTCAATCAACCATGCCTCATGATCTACATGTGCATTTGAAGAAGAAGCCAAATACACATCCCCACATTCATCTGATGTGGTTTTCGCCTCTAGAGAAGGAGCATAATGAGATCCCTTTCCTTTCTCGAGAGCTTTATATCTATAATCCTTTTTTAAGTTCCCTTAATTTCCACATTTCTAACACACCTTTGCAGGTTTTCCTCAAGATTTATATCTCACTCTAGATTTAGATCTCCCACTCAAGAAATTTTTTTATTTTGTTCTGGGACCTTCCTCATATAGATAAGGAATGTCCATGTTGGCCCTCCACATTTTTCCATCTCATTTCCTCCGATAGTAAGGCTGATACAATTTCATCAAAATTCAAGGTAGTTGTATTGCTACCTATTGTAATAACTAGACTATCCCATGAATCTACTAGAGAACACAACAAACTGATACACTTATCTTCATCTGATATTTTAATATCAAGAGATTAAAACTAACTTACCACAATATTAAAGGCATTCAAATGCTTTTTCATTGAGTCTTCATCCTTCATCCTCATGTTATACAGATTTTTCTGCGGGAAAAATTTATTCACCAGAGACTTAGATTGGTACAAAGTCCCTAACTTGACCCACAAAGTCTTCATCGTAGCTTCTCTAGATACATTCAACAATACTGAATTTGAGATAGACAACAGTATTGTGCTCTTTTCCTTCTGATCCAACTTCACCAAATCTTCATCTAACATTTTCATTGGTTTAGTACCTGGATCTACCATGATCCACTGATCTTTATCCACCAACAGATCCTCCATCTTGAGCTTCCACAACTCAAAACTCTGACCATTAAATTTCTCAATCTCTATGTTTCCACTACTCGCCATATTCTTTCACTGCAAGAATCGATCTTGCAGATCTCCCATTGCACAAGGTATACCACAGACCTAAGAAAAAAAATCCCTCAACAAGAAAGGCATCCCCTTGAAGCCGAAACAAATTTGATACCAAATGTAGGTTTTAACCCTATATATAAATTATCTACAAATGAATTCTTAAAAAACAAAAAATAAATAATAGCGAGAGAATAAAACATAAGGCATATATACACACATATTTTCCCCTGGATCCCAAATCGGGATTACCAACTTGATTTTTCATTATATTCCTTTCAATTTTACAACACACACACACACATATATACATTTTGAAGCATTCATAAACCCAAATCCATTAACCCTATATTATAACATAACCATAGTTCACTTGACCGAATCTACAAAATACCATGAGCAGAAAACCATCATGCTCAAAACCTTGTGCAAACCCATGCACAAAACCATAGGCAGGTCCTCCCACCTAATATAGGGTCCAAAAAAAAATTTCCCAAGGCACTGCCCCAGACCTCGTACAAGGGGGCTACCTCCCCCCTGCAAACCCCCTTGTGTCCCCCTCGATGCATACATCGCAAGCGTAGGGGGGATACCTCCCCCATCTTACCCCCTGCTTCACCCCTATTTTAGTCGTGGAAAGAATATAACTCACACCCAACATAAAACATTATTTGACCTCATTTGAAGATCACTCACTCATTCACTCAAGGAAGAAATAACAAGAAGGAATAAGGCAAGAAAAGGTCTATAAGGAAGAAGGAAGATGAATTTTTTTGAATTTTACACACACTCTCTCTCTCTCACATGCAAAGAAGGCTATGGTTTCTGTAGCTACAATATCGAAGTCTTTAAGTCATCAAAGAAGGGTTAGAATTAGAATAAAGGAATTCTAATTGGTCATCTACAAGCCTTTGAAGAGGAAGAAACCTAAGAGAAAGAAGAAGGAAGCCTAAATATCCCTAATTAACCCACATGTGCTAAGTTTAATCTTGTTGTAGGGGGCCAAAAATTTTAGACCTGCAATGAGGGCCGAAATTTGAAGCTGGGGGTCAAAGTTTTGCACTTGGAATAGATTTGACTTAGTTTTACTTGGTAATAAGAAGCATATCCTCCAAAAGTTTTGAATTCATCTTGGAAGGGTCTTGGTCTTGGTCTAGAGGTCTTTGAATTCTCCATTTGAATAATCTATAAGAAGAGAAAATGTTTTTGTGGGCTTACCTCTCTAGGAGAGGTTTTGGCCCTGTCTAGCAACCTATATATTATGTCCTTGTGTACTATTCGTATTCATGTTTTGGTAGTTATTTGATGATAAGAACAACATAATAATAATATAATAAGAAGCTAATAATAAATACAATTAAAACAATATCACAAACATTTATAAAGCTTAAGAAAAATCACTTCAATTGTAGCCTTATTGATTTCTCAACATGGTATTAGAGCTAAGGTTGACAAAGGGCATAACGAAGTTCACTACATCCTTAAAGAAGTTCTTATTAAATTAGTTCTCCATGATGAAAACACGTCTTAAGCTAGCCATCAAAGCATTTTAGGATTTCTTATTATCTATCAAGAACTATATGAACAAGACCTCCACTACAAAGAAAACATGATTATTCTCAGCACTTATAGGTACTTTTGAAGATGACAACATATGCGTAATTAACAGTGGAGATTCTATGCAGATGATAGGTGAAAATGGACAATTAAATACCCTATCAAAAGGAATATATTCTTATTTGGTCGAGCTTGGAGACAAGAAAAAATATGCAGATTAATTGGATCAACCACATCACAGTTGGAATATGGAGGGAACATACATGTCAACAAAATCCTATATGTCCCAATTTTGAAGAAAAAAAATATTTATATTTCTTTCCTATAAGATAAAGGATATAGAATTGATTTTTTATATGGAAAATTTATGGTATGGGATAAGGGCTCTAGCATTAATAATGAAAAAATCATTGGGATTATTTAGGGAAGGATTTATATATTTCTTACACCTCTCTCTGAAGCCTTGGTTCACCTTGAAATCAATCCATGTGAACTTTGGAATAGAAGGTTTGGACACCTTCATTAAAAAATATTACCATCCTTAAACTCTATGGTAAATGGCATCCCTAAACTAAAGAAAAAACATGAAGGAATTTGTAAGGGATGTGCACTAGGTAAAAAGGTAAAGAAACCATTTGGAAGCAGTGCTTCAAGATATAAGGAAATATTGGATCTCATTCACTTTGATGTTTGTAATCCTATGGCTACAAAATCTCTTGGAGGTCATATGTACTATGTTATGTTCATTGATGACCACTCAAGAAAGACTTGGGTTTATTTACTTAAGTTCAAGGATGAAGTATTTGAAAATTTTCAAGAATTCAAAGTGGAAGTGGAGAATCTTACAGAAAGGAAGATTAAAGTGCTAATATATAACAATGGATGGGAATACACATCAAAATAACTCATATATTTCTGTAAGGAGGCTGGAATTAAGAGGGAGTTGATAGCTCCATATAATACACAATGAAATGGATTAGTAGAAAGGAAGAATTGTACATTTGAAGAATGAATTAGATCTATGTTACATAATAAATACTTGCCTCAATTCATGTCGAGTGAAGCATCCAAAACAACAATATATATTCAAAATCAAAGTCCTCATAAGATACTTGACAACATCACTCTTGAAGAAGTGTTTACTGGAATAAAACCAAGTGTATATCATCTTTGAATATTTCACTTCTCTATATACAATCATATTCCAAAATATAAAAGGAAGAAATTGGATCCTACAAGCATGAAGGGAATATTTTTTGGGTATAGTAACTCGTAAAAGGCATATAGGAACGACATCAAGGAATTTCGCCAAATTAAAGTAAGTAGAGATGTGATTTTTTATGAAAACATTGCCTACAAGAAGTCTAAAGATATCCCTATTGATTCCAATGATGAAGAACTACATATGTTTGAATAATTTCCATAAGAAGAAAAAGATACTATACCTAATAATTAAGAATAAGGTCCTAGTGAACCTGTACATTAAGTCATAATCCTTAAAACTCATAAGAGACCCACTTGGTTAAAATCAACTCTTCAAGAAGCATAAGGACATACTACAACTAAAGGAACATTTAGGGAAAGTAAAAATCCTAAAAGATATTCAGGGTGTGCAACCTATATAACAAAATTTATTGAATCATAACCATCCTATTTTGAAGAATTTTTTAAGCATCAATAATGGAAAGATTCCATGAAAGAATAATATCAATCTATAATGGGAAATGGAGTTTGGGAAATCGCTCCTAGGCGGAATGAAAAACCTGTTGTAACTTCCAAATGGATCTACAAGATTAATCATGCAGTAGATGGAAGCATTGACGTGTACAAAACTAGGTTTGTGGCTAGGGGGTTCTCTTAACAAGAAGACATCTATTACGAAGAAATATTTGTACCAAAAACAAGATATACAACTATAAAATTGTTGGTATCCTTGACAACAACTATGGGATGGAACATCCAACAAATGGACGTCAAGCCAGTCTTCTTGAATGGTACCATTGATGAAGAAGCATATATTGAACAACCCTTGGGATTTTAAGTACATAAAAGAGAAACTAATTTTTATAGACTAAAGGAGACACTTTATGGCCTTAAACAAGCCCCAAGGGATTAGTATTCTAGGATGGATACATATCTACAAAGAATGGGTTTTAATTCAAAGAGTTCTGCAGATCCAAATATTTATTCAAAGTAGTGAAGGATGATTCAGTGATAATTATTCTATATGTGGATGAAATTTTCATAACAGGTGTGGAGATTCATATTCAAGAATGCAAGAAATAATTGGCAGCACAATTAGATATGAAGGATCTAGGGCTTATGCATTATTACTTGGGGTTGGAAGTTTGGTAAAACCGAGAAAAATTGTTGGAATTATGGATAATGTGTTGTCCTTGGTGGAAACCTACTTGATAAAGATTTCAACATGATGGTTATGCAGATGCTACAAGTGATATGAACAAAGGAATATCAGTTCATAGATAGATGGATGGTAAAGATAAAGTGTGAAAAATTATACGCAGGTCCTATGAAGAAAGATCATGCATATGTAGTTATGGTGAAGAGAAGTCACGTACAAAATCTGCACCATGGTATTATGAATACCAGGGGTATTTACAATGGTATTGGCCCATAGTATTGAGAGTGACGTGACAACGGCTATTTGATCTTGTCAAATAATACTAATGACAATACTAACGGATTGATCTAAGGGATTGGATAAGGCTAATTCTATATAGGAAGATGGAGATCAAAGAGTTAGGGGTGCAAGTTTTTTTTTTATCTATGAATGAATTGATCTGAAACATGTGTGCACCAAGGAGCAAGGAGAAAACTCAGATCTAGAAAACTTGGAGTATGGTCTTGTTTGATTTACTTATTGAAATATATAAAAATGATAGATCTGTGATTGCGATGATGTTATGATTTGAATAAAGTAAGTATTTCTGACAATAAGGCTTGTGGAGTGTGAAAACTATGTTTGCAGTGAAATTTTTCAAATCTGCACATAGCTCTATATCAAGTTAGTCACGTACATACGCGAGTATTATTTTTGATAGTAGTGTATATATTCTACTAATTATTTTCAATATGTTCAAAATTTGTACGTTGGTGATATGTATGGATGTCACGTACATACGTGGATGTTCTTTGTAAAAATAATGTATACATGTTAGGGATTTGCAATATGAGTTTTTGATAACGTTTGATCAGCTATATTATGTTTGATGTTGTCTTTCGATGAAGTCTCTCTCATGATAATACGTGTTTGACATTACTGGTTGGGTTGAATTGATTATAGAATGGAATGTTGATTAGTGATAATGCTACTGTGCGGTGATATGTATTTGATTTAGTGATTTGTAATGAATTCAGTATATGATTCATTGATTGGTTCAATTCTATAGTGATTTAGATTCAGGTATCGGTGTTTCAAAATTTGTACGCAAGTCTCCTTCAAGGTAAGCATGTACATATGTGGATATGCCTTAGAAAATTAACATATACATTCAGACATATGTTTGATCAGGGTTTATAGTGACAGGATCTGGTTTCTATGATGAAAAATATATAGCCTGAATGGTTGTTCAGTGATTGATTTGTTCAGTACTTGGGTAAGTTGATTCAGTGTTTGGTTTTAGAATTGTTATTAGATATTGGGCTTTAATGTTAGAAGTGAATCTAGTTTGAAACATTTTGAAAATTGATCCACAAGGAGGTGAGGATAGCAGTCTTCAGAAAGGGGGGTTGTAGCTTCCTTTTAGTAGGTGCTCGAAAATGAGAGGAGGTTGTAGCCTTCTGCAAGTAGGTGCCTGCGTACTAGTTAGAGTCTGCACCAATACAAGATTGTAAGAATTTTTTCTTTTAATAAAATAATAATACATGGATGGCAACAATGGTGGTTTTATTCCACATTGGGTTTCCACCTAAAATCCTGTGTTCATGTGTGTTGATAGGGTTCTTGTGTGTTGATTATCTATCTCCTTCTTACTGCTCATGATTACTGTTAGATTAATGAATAATTAAGTAATGATGCACTGATTAAAGTTGAAAATATGATGAAATTAATTATTAGTTAGTTATCTAGATATACGTGGGTTATATTAATAAAAATCACATATATATGCTTGTTCCCTTTATAACAATAGTGTACACAAATCATCATAGTGTTTGAAATTTTGAAGAAAGTAAAATATTGATTCACCTCCCCCCCTAGTTTTTTTCCTAACAATTAGTATCAAGATGAGCAATCGAGAGGGAGTATCTTTTATCCAACCACCATTGTTTAATTGAAGTAACTTGGTTTTCTAGAAAGTCAGAATGAGATCATATCTGTAGTCACTTGGAGTTGATGTTTTGGAAATTATTGAAGGAGGCTATCAATATCCATCCTCCATCCCCACAGATGACACAAGGAAGAAACAATATGAGACCAATGAAAAGGTAGTCAACGCTCTCTTATGAAGCTTGGTATAATTAGAATTTGTGAAGGTCATGTAGTTGAATATTGCAAAGGCTATAAGGGACAAGATCATCCAAATCTATGAAGGTGATACTAATGTAAAGAGCACCAAACTTCAAACATTTATAATTCAATATGAGATTCTAAAAATGCATAATGATGAAAGCATTGCAATTTTTTTTCCTTACGGTAGATAAGATCGTTAAATCAATGAGAAATATTGGTGATGAAGTAAAAGATTCAATGCTTGTAGAGAAAATTCTAAGATCTCTAACGCCAAAATTCGATTCAAAAGTCTATGCCATTGAAGAAATTCAGAATTTGAAGAACCTTACTATTGAACAACTCCATGGGATCTTAACAGCTTATGAAATGAGAAAAAGGGGTCCATCAAATATCAGAGAAGCAACATTCAAAGCTACTTATAAAGGAAATGAAAAGGAGGATCCCAAGGAAATGGGTTACATATCTGACGAAGAAGCAAATTTCGTAAAGAAACTCCAAGTAGGAATTGACAATTTTTGAGGTAAGCTTCCTTTCAAATGTATTTCATGTGGAAGATTTGGTCACTATGCTAATAAACGCCCTTATAAACAAAATCATGATAAGGAAAGAATTCCTAAAAAGTGAATGTTAGAGGAAGGTTTGATAGTAAGAAAATTTCCTATACACACGAAGATAACGATTATTCTTCCAATAATGAAGATGTTGAATCTGATCAAGCATATCAATTACATATGGAATTTGAAGATAAATGTGTAGATGAATCTAATGATGTTTTTATGGATGCTATAGAAGAAAAATATACTCTCATTGAAGAAATAACTTAGCTAATTTTTTTGGAAGAAACTAATTTAACTGAATTTTTTTTGGAAAAAGGAATTCTAGAAAAGGAAAGGCACATTGAAAGGTTAGAACTTGAAATAGTAGGTCTAAGAAAGTAACCTGAGAAAAAAAAATATCTAAATCTTAGATTTGCTAAAGGATATGAAGCTTTAGAAGAAATCATCAAGGTACAACACTCTTGTCTAATAAAGACAAGTCTTGGATATGATGGTGAGTCATCAAAGACTATAAAATGTTCTGAAATAGGTACATGAAGCTATCTCAATGCAACAAAAGGAAGTAGTCATCAAAATTTTAGTTCTCAACAAAGGAATACGGGATCAAATGAATATCAAGTAAAACATCCTTACCAAAATCAAAGGGGAAGCTACTAAAAAATGTACTATACTCCTAGGTAATCCTACTTCAATGGTCAATGCTTCACTTGTCATAATTTTGTTCATAAATGTGTTCAGTCTGTCGCTTATAAAACAATTATGATTAGAGAAGCAAGAAAGAAAAAGAATGATATTGGGTAAAAGAAATACTCTTATAGTGTTTTCTAGCCTCTTAAATATGAAAATGAATGTTCTCTTTGCAATAAATTTGGGAAAAAAGACAATAAATGAAAAAACATAATAAGACCATCCCATCAGCATGAGAAAAATGCAATAACAACCAAGGTATGGAAAAAGAAAACCATAGAATCTGAAAATTGTGTCCTAGATTTATATGCATGAGATAAAGAAAATTTGTGGTACATTGACATTGGATGGTCAAATAATATGAAAGGTGAAAAATACAATTTTATGTATTTTAATGAAATAAAGAAAGAAAAGAATGTAACCTTTGGAAGTAAATCACATGTTTCTATCAAAGGGAAGGGAATTGTTTTGTTAAAGAAAAAGGTTGAGGTTGGAAATTTTTTATTTGTTGATGGATTAAGACATAGCTTTTTGAGTGTTATTCAAATGTGTGATCAATGGCATGAGTTTTTTTCAGGTCAAAGAACTATATGGTATGGAATCTAGAAATAGGTAATATCATAATAAAGGGAACAAGAACTCTAGGAAATGTTTATGTACTCGAAGGCGGCCAAGATCATTGTTACTTAAGAAAATAAAAATAAAGTTGGCTTTGGCACAAAAGGTTAGGACATTTAATATTCTCTCAATTACACAAGTCAAGCATAATGGGAGCAGTTCAGGGTCTTCCCAACATCTCTCTACCATAAAATAAAATATGCAAATCATGTCAATTCGGTAAGCAAACCAGAGTTTAGTTCAAAGCTAAAGAAAGTACTTCAAGGAAGCCACTTGAACTTATTCATATGGATCTATGTCTTCCTATGAGAAAGAAGTCTCCTTGGGGTGAAAAATACTTCCTAATTTTCATTGATGATTTTACAAGAATGTGTTGGATTGGCTTACTTAAGCATAAATATGAAGCATTTGATAAATTTAAAGTATTCAATTCTCTTGTAGAAAATGAATTATATTTTAAAATAAAATGTCTTAGATATGACATAGGAGGAGAGTTTATATCAAATGAGTTTTTCGATTTCTGTTAACAGGACGCCATCAAAAGATGGTTTTCTATATCCAAGACTCCTAAAAAAAATGGAGTTGCAGAAAGAATGAACAGAACTATCCAACAAATGGCACATTACATGCATGCTAAGTTTTGAATACCTCATAACTTTTGGGGAGAAGCAACACATACGGCTATGAGTATCCTTAAAAATGACTCATGTTCATGTAAACAATGTCACAAAACTCCTTATGAACTATGGTTTGGTAAGCCTTCAACTATCAAACATTTTAGAATTTTTGGAAGCAAATTTTACATAGAGAATAATGATGATAAGCTTGGAAATTTTGAATCTAGAGTTGATGAAGGAATCCTCCTTAGATCCTCTTCTAGAAGAAAATGATATAAATTCTATAATAAAAGGCTTCAAAATATTGTTGAATGCATTAATATTGTGATTGATGAAGCATCCACTGGTACCAAAAAGGAAGCACTAGTAGATGATGAACTTGTTCCTACTACAAACCAAAAGGTTTTAAGAGAGGGAATTAGTGAAGCATCCGAAGAAGGAAATGAAAGCAAAAAAACATCAGAAAAGACTCCTTGAAGGTATGTTCAGAAAAATAATCCAAAAAATCAAATTATAAGTGAAAAGGAAGCTGGAGTACAATCACGTTTTTTCATGTAGTTATCATTTTGCGTGTAGCAGGGTCCATCAAAATTATGCAACATGGGTACTCCTTGGATGATGAATTAAATTTTTCATCCAATGAGCACTCTCGCTCTAAATTTGAGTAAAAACTTAAGGAGATAAGTTGAAAATATGAGTTGAAAAAGTAGTTTTATTATTTTATTATTTTTCAATATTTTTACCCTTTTACTTAAAAAATGGTGAATCATCCCCATGGTTGACATCATCATCTTGAATGCTATTGGTTCTTATAAAGTTTATTTTGGTTGTACATTTTTCTTAGGAGGCCCATTTAGACCTCAAAATTTCCCTAATTGAAAGAATGGAGGATTGGGTCAGAATCTGAATTTCGATACTCTTTGAGGATTAGGTATGACATCCAAAAGGTAAAAGTATTCAAAGAGGAAATTCCTTGAGAATGTGTAAATCCAAGACTTGAATGGTCCTAAGAGAACATACCTTGTGAACATCTAGATGGGGTATGTGCCTTGAGAGACAATTATGAGGGTGTCTATAAATCATTGTCTTCCCAACATTATGATCTAATCTAGTGAAGAGATAGAGTTATTACTCAAGGCCTTGTTATATGAAAATGTTGGTTGATAATATGAGATGTACTAATATAAGCTAAAATATAGCTTATGAGATGGCATACCAATCTGACTCTTATTATGATGTCTCTTCAGTATTATAATGTTCTTGTACCATTATGAATACCTCCCTAGTTAAGAGGGATTGTTGAAATATGTAACTAGGTCTCGTCTTCATAATATGTAATGTACACTCGATTCTTGTATACTATAAAAAGAAAATAAAGTATTATTATTATTTTCTATACAACATGGGTTTCTTGCTCCAGGTCAATTTATTTTAATTCAAGCACCCATTGTGTGCTTCTAAGGTTTGTCATATAGTCAAAAAGTCAATAGATTCATTGTAATATATAAAAGACCCTACTATCACTAGAAAGTCAGGCAAGAAAAATACATCATGAAATGTCAAGCAGACGGATTTACAGGGTTGAGAAACATTAGAGAATCTGGAAAATTTAAAAATATCTAAGGTCAAGAGGAAAATTATCAGATTAAGCACAGAAGACACAAGCAAAGTGCACTCCGCGCACATTTTTCTTTGATAGTAGCATCAGTCTCCACGACTTTCCCTCAATATGTCGTGTGGTCCTGAGTATGGTGGAAGGTCACCATCTAGGACCACTTGACACACTTCAGGAAAATATTCTCCACTTGAGGCTGCCTAAGTACAGCCGCCTAGAGCCACCTTGAGACCTTAAGTGAGCACACAATGGAATCAACTACCACTCTTGGGTCACTATCCACACATATACCAAGAGAGGGAAGAGGGTTTGAATTTTTCCTATAAAATTCCACCATGAGAAGAAAAAAAAGAGAACATATTGTTATGCTGGCCAAATTTCCGATGAGCAAGCCAACAGTGTGTTTTCCAAGCATCAATAGAGTGAAAGGATTCAGTTGTTGGCCATCCAACATCTCAATCCCAAAGGAGAAGTTCACCAAGTTTCTGACATCCAATCAATCGTTCGAGGAGAAGAGAGAGGCCTGCAGACCAGCTCAAGGGGAAAGCCCTCCTTGCTTTGGGTATTAGAGCTCCATAGCTCTAAGGACTCACTGCAAGTGTGTAATGTTCTACCGCTTCTTTACTACCAACGGCTAATGAGAGGGGATTAGTTCTCCGTTCAGATTATTAGCTCGTTTGACTCAATTGAGCTTGTGTTTATGATTTAGTGTTGTTTTGTTTCCTCTTCTTGTTTGTAGCATGATATGTTCCATAAACTAGTTTTTCTACATGTTAGTATGTTTCCACACACCATTTAACAACTCTTTTTTCCCTGTGATCATTGCTTGTAGGTTAGCAATCACTCCTATCAATCATCGGTGTTTTAGTACAGTTGTGCACTAAAAAAACCAACACAGACGCCATTGAGCATCTTGTAAGAACTTAAAATATTTAATTTAAGTTAAAAAGTGTCAAATTACCCCTCCAAGACCAAGTTAGACTAGAAGTGAAGAATTCAGCCTAATTAGGGATATTCCCCCTTGAAAGGTTATATATAAAACACCATTCGACCGCATTTGAACATCACTCACTCATTCACTCAAGGAAGAAAAATCAATAAGGAATAAGGAAAGTGAAGGTCTAGAAGGCAGACGAAAATTTCTGAATTTTTCACACTCTCTCTCATGTGCAAATAATGCTAGGGTTTCTGCAACTATAAGATCGAAGTCTTCAAGTCATCAAAGAAGGGTCTAAATTTGAAGAAAGGAAGTCTAATTGGTCACCTACAAGCCTTTGAAGAGGAAGTAGCCCAAACGAAGGAAGGAGGAAACCTAAAGAACCCTAATTCACCCACACATCTGAAGTTGCAGCTTGTTGCAGGGGGGCGGAAATTTCAGACCTGTAGTAAGGGTCAAAATATGACGCTGGGGGTCGAAGCTCTACACTTGGAAGATATTTGAATTGGTTTGACTTGGTAAGAAGAAGAACATCCTCCAAAATATTTGACTTGGTCTTGGAAGGGTCATGGTCTTGGTCTAGAGGTCCTGGAATTCATCATTTGAAGAATCTATAAGAAGAGATGATATTTTTTTGGGTTTTCCTCTCAAGGAGAGGCTTTTTCCTTGGCTAGCAGCCTATATCTTATGTCCTTGTGTACTAATGATATTCATGTTTTGGTAGTTGTTTGATGATAATAACAACATAATAACAGAGAAGAAGAAGATAATAATAAAGAAAATTAAAACAACATCACAAGTAGCTATCAAGCCTCGAAGAAATCACTTTAACTGCAGCCCTATTGATTTCTCAACAACATGAAGGTGGAACCTTGACACATGAATACACAAGGAATATTTTAGATTCGCTGGAGGCCCAGATTTGATAGTTTCAGAACATGGTCAAATTTATACTCAAATTTCATAACTTTTTTGCAAAGAGTGTGATGGCATATCCCATTTCTTCATTTGAGAAGCTAGTTTTCAGTCCATCGCAAAAATGGGAGGTATATTGATTCTTTTGGCCACTTTACTTGTTTTTTCTAGAAAGAAGTCATGTTTACAGTTGTTAGAATCATAATTTCAAGATGTATGTGATGATGACTATTATGCTGTGGATTTGATTAGCAGATTCAATGAGTCCATTTTATGCCACTTATGTTTGAGTTCATTTTTTTCCACTTTATGTGAGAGATTGTTTGTTTTTCATGTTCAAGGGGAGCATCTTGTGAGCGAGAGTTCTTGTAGGAGAACGTGTCTTGGGAGAGACATGACACTTTAGATAAGGGATTCATCCTTGTATTGATAGAGATTACATCTGTACTCATCACTCATTTGTAGAGACTAATGAAGCGACTTCCTCACTGTTGAGCCAAGGCCCAGAGACGTAGTCCACACTAGAAAAGATTTTTTATCATATCGTGCATTTATAATTGCTTCTTATTTGTTTCTTGTTTCATGATGATGGTTTGACGAATTGTTTTCAAGAGTTCACAATTCTCCTGATTTCATGTGCAAATAAGCTTGAGTGAAAGTTACCGTATGAGGGCATTTTTATTTGAAAGCAATCACAAAAATTTCCCAGATCACCTGGTGAACATCTGGATGGGGTATGTGCCTTGAAAGGCAGTTATGGTGTCCAAATGTATGCCTCACAACATTATGCTCTAATCCAGTGGAGAGTTAGAGCTTGACAGTCAAGGCTTTGTTATTTTGTAAATTGAAAATGTTGGTTATGATGGTGATGTTTGATGATGCTTATCCATCTCAACTCTTCTTATGAGAATATTTCAATTTGAGTATCCTTGTATCTCGTTGTATAATTATGAATACCTCCCTAGTTAAGAGGGAGTGTTGAAAATGTAACCAGGTTTAGTCTTCATAATATTCTTTGTACTTGTATCAATATGTATTTCATGTTAAAGAAACAATATATATTATTGTTATTTTTGTAGTCAAAGCATGTTCTTCATGCTTCTAGGGTTTATTGAGTCAAGAATAAAAATTTTCATGAGTCAAAGTCCCATTTGGACTATTTCTAAGAATTTTTTTTTTTTTTTGTCAAAAGAGTCAATTTTATCACCACAAGACCAAGTCAACCCTCTAGATGAACAAGTCGGCCAACCCATAAGTTGTGTCTCTTCATATGGTCGAACAACTATATATTGGAAATTGTGCTCCACATTTTGGAAACCAAATAGATTTATGTAAAAAGCAAGAAGAAGAAAATAAGTGAAGTCAAAGGAGAAAGAAAGTTTTACTTTTTTGCCCTAATTTTTCCACACATGCGGATTTTTTGTGGTATTTCAGAGCTAGTACAAGGTCAAAATTGCAAGGCCCAAAATTTTAGGAAGAGGCCAAAATTTTAGGAAGTGACCAAAAGTCAGAGATTTGACTAGCATTGACTTTGTTTTACTATGATTTGTTGAAGATAGCTTGAAGGAGGGCTAACTTGGGTCTATGTGGCAGTGTTGGTCTTAGTCTTGGGCCTTGGATTTCTCACTTTGATTTGATTCTATAAGAAGAGATTTTTTCTCAGTTTTCCCCCTTGTGGTGTTTTTGCCCTAGCTTGGAGCCTATATCTTGTGTTCTTTGTCTCTTGCGATCTTCATGTTTTGTACTTTTGGTAATTTCTTGATGAAGAAGAAAAATAGAAAAATTAATAAAGCCAACAACCATTCACAAGTAATTACCATGACAGAGAAATCAACCTTAATCTACAAGTCTACTGATTTGTCAACAATATCCAAATGAAATACACATATCCAAAATAAATGACATAAATCCCAACATTTATAGATATGGTCAAACAAATGTACATGTATCTAGGGAAATGTCATAGATCCCAATACAGTGACACAAATCTTGAAGCAACGTACACATATCCCAATGTAAGGTACCCACTTGTAATGGTGGGTCTAACTTTTTGGTGAGACATTAAGTGGTGTAGAGTTAGTGATCTCTCTTAACACAACAAAATAAAGATTACTTTTAAAATTTTCCTAACTTTTACAATGGGGAAGCAATATTAACCCTTATTGATGTGAGAAATCCTAGAAAAAAAGAGTATTTTGTAAGTCCCTATGTAAAAGGTATGTGATTTATGAATAACTATAGAAGGAGAAGGAAAAAGCTCCATGTGATGATCCATAGAGTCATACAATATAATATATAGATATATTATATAGATCTTATAGCTTTTATGGACTAGCTTTCAAGAAATAGGATTTTGTACATTGTTTCTTATTATCTCTTTTTTCTTTCTTTTATGAATTCATTTCATTGAACAAATGTCATTTTCTTTAAATATTTATAGAGAGTCTTCATAACAAGGTGCATAACTCGAGCTTTATTATTTTTAGATTTTATCTCTACCTCTAATATGTTTCTTTTGGTTTTATTGACTTAGGTTTTCTCAATTACATATTTGTGGTGGCACTTTATATGTCAAACATAAAAGAGAATAGTTGCCATTTTACATTTCAAACATAAAAGTAAATAGGTTTTTTTTATAGATAGAATGGAGAGAAATAAGTAAAATAAAAATGTTAAGTATAATTAAGATATGGCATATTTATGGTGGCATTTTACATGTCAAACATAAAACAAAATAGTTGGCATTTTACATGTCAAACATAAAAGAGAATAGGTTTTTTCGATAGACAGAATGGAGAGAAATAAGTAAAATGAAAAATGTTAAGTATAATTAAGATATGGCAGATACTCCTTTAACCAGTTTCCTACTAGTATAAAATGAAAATGATGACACTTTCAAAGAAAAATTATTTCCTCCATAGTACAACAAAACAATTAATAAAATTATAAATGTTATGAAATATTATTGGATCTCATCTCAATGTTTATGAAATGTTTATCAGTTAGTTTCATGATTTACTCAAAAATTATAACTCAACATGTAAGTATCAAACCAATGCATGGAATAGCAAATAGATGACAGTGAAAACCATAATGTACTATCTATAATCGCATCTAACATTTGAAAGGCCAGGGAGGAAGTCTGATCTACCATAACTGAGCTAGCACAATCACTGGAAACTGAAAAAATTATCTTAATGTAGCCATACAACACTGTTGTGAAGGTGCCTCTAGATATTCAATGCTGGTTTACTATATTTTTCTTGCAATGCTGGTTTACTATATTTTTCTTGCATGGCCATCCCGTATGAACAAACCGATAAACTTGGTTTATGAAAAATTGGTGATATTTTTGCTGAAATTTTCTAATAACATTGAACTTCCTTTTATTAGGTGATTACTGGCTTATAACAGCAGCCAAACCAAACCACAGTATCAGTGCTTTGAAATGAAAAGAAAAGATAAAACAATTATACATTCATTATGAACTTGGTTGTTTAAAGATCTTCTTTAATTCTGCTTAAAACTAGTATAATGTTTTCTCTCTGTACATGGAGCTTTGCATTTCTGCAATTGATAACAACTTAACATACTCATTCTTTGGTTGGGCACTTTGGTGTGAGGGACGATGAGTTAATTTAAACAATAACAACATTATTATTTCATCTATTTTCCATGGCCACGCCTTCCATATCAGCGGGCTTCTCTTCTGATGTTATGGCTGTGGCAGCCACGTAATACGCCACAGCTGAAGCCGCGTGAATAAAACACACAATGCCTCCGATTGCCAGAAAGTTGTGACGAGTAATGCTGCAGGATGCCCTGCTTCTTGAGTTGTACATTGCTCCCAGTATCAGTAGACCGAATCCCACTATTAGAAGCGTCCTGCGCCAACCAAATTTTATCATTATTAACCACTTTGTTGAATCTACATTCTAATTCTCTCCATTTGTTAAAATGTTTGTGCCGTATAATATTATTGCAGGAGAACAGCGAGCTGCATTTACTGTTCATTCCAGTTTAACATGAAGGTGACCTGTAACATACATACTGTAAACTCTGTTTCATTCGCTAAATACAGTCAGTTAGAAATTTGATGATCATGGTTTACATCTTTTCTCACTATCAAATTCTAAAATATGCTCAACATCTAACCATACTCTTCTCAGCTCAGCAGAGAGTAATTCATATGATTCCATGACTTGCATTGAGTCAGGACTTCGATGAGATCAGGCAAACAGGTCAAAGAAAAATGATCACTAAGGGGAAGGCAGTTCATACGATTCCAGAAATTGCATTAAGTCAGGTAAATCGCCATGATAAGAAAATTAATGAAATCAGTTTGAACTAAGGAAGTTTATTGTTACAAAGTTCCAAAAATGATATATGTTTTTTTAAGAAGTTGTTTATTGAGGTTGAGGAATGGTTGGTACACCTAAAATGATTAAAAGTGGTACGAATTGAGTTAAATTGTTTTTAAGAAATTTATTGTGTAAATAATATTTTTTTGGGTGGAAATGGATTCAGCACCATCAAAAACTTCAAAGGCATTTAAAATCTTGAGGTTTAATAGCTATAACTTGGATTTACAAAAATCTTTGATAAAATTTCCATGATTTTTAGAGCAAAAAAATAAGCTAGTTAAACTAAGACTTTTTCAATTAGATTACATATATGTAATGAGCCCTAAATTATTTATTCAAAAATAATGAGAAATTAATCACTTACTATTATCTCTAATAAAAATTATTACAAATGAATCCCAAAAAAATGATATCTAATAATAATAATAATAATTAGATACAACTTATAATATTTGACATATTTTGATATGTGATTTATACACCTAAATTTAAGTTTCAAGTGAAAAATACAAAATACTATTTTTTTAATATTTTTAATATTGATATAAATTTATTTTTCAAAAATTAATTTTACACATTATTTATGGAATCTTTCAATGAATTATAATCGTATATGGATAATCTACTTATGAAATGTAGAGATTGGTGTAGCCTAAGTCACGCATGATCTCTTTATAATTTTGATCATTTAAATTTCAATAATTATGTATAAAGAAATTTTGGTGGGATCATTAAGTAGTTGGTATAGTGCGATATTATATTTTTCACTTTATTTTAAAATTCATTTAGACAGTTTTTACTTTTTATTATTTGATTCAAGAATTAGGCTCATCACTTTTATAAAGTGTTAGCAGAGTCAAAACCAAATAAAAAATAAATTTGATATTGGAGACTGTAAATTTTAACAAAATCAAAGTCAAATAGAAACAAATTTGATATTTGAAATTCAGTAAAATTCTTTTTCTGGGAAGTCTTGATTATTGGATGTAAGTTCCAAAAGTAATGATTGACCCTATGTGATTTATTTTACTAGTTTCAATCTCACTTCTTCACCCCTGTGAGCATCACTCGAAACAATGAGTGCTAAGTGGACTATTCAAAAATCATGAAAAATTAGTCAGTTACGACTTCCTCTCATGGAAATGGTCATAGATGAATGACTTAGTTAACACAGTTGAATCCCAAAAAATGATATATAATATACTGCACTGCAAAAACCCCTCAATCCTTAAATACAAAGAGTGAAGGGAGCTCTACTTGAATGGCTCATGAGCCACAATTCTTGCTAAAATTTTGCAAATGGGATAACAAGCTAAGTGGACTTGATTGTGGGGAAAACTCCACAGTTAAGTGCGGTTAAGCCAAAGGCGATCTGGGATGGGTGTCCTCCCAGGAAGTCCTGGTTACCGGGTGCAAGCCTCGGAAGTGATGATTGATGCTATGTGATTCATTTCACTAGTTTCAATCCCACTTCTTCACCCCTGTGAGCATCACCCGATGCAATGAGTGCTAAGTGGACTATTCAAAAATCATGAGAAATTAGTTAGTTACGACTTCCTCTCATGGAAATGGTCGTAGATGAATGACTTATTTAACAGAGTTAAATCCCAAAAATGATATCTAATGAAATATTTCTAAGGGTTAAAGCATTTTATTGGCG
Organism: Pinus albicaulis; assembly: GCA_034641835.2. Taxonomy (NCBI): domain Eukaryota; kingdom Viridiplantae; phylum Streptophyta; class Pinopsida; order Pinales; family Pinaceae; genus Pinus; species Pinus albicaulis. The sequence continues at coordinate 516,072,372 of CM076582.1, read as the reverse complement.
GGTTGCCCTAAATGAAAGATATGTGTAAGTTCTTCCATGCTCAACATGGAATTGATGCATAATGTACATACAAATACTCAAATATATAGAAAGAACCAACATAGATCCTTTGGTCTATTTGATACATAGTATACACAAAAACACTCAAATACATAGAAAGAACTATCATAGATCCATCTTAATCTGGCTTGATCAATTTGATACATAGTATACTCACAAACACTCAAATACATAGAAAGAACTAGCATAGATGCATCTTAACTATGCTTGGCTTATCAAGAGTAGGGAGAGATCAAATCTCTTGAGGTGCAAAACTTTCTAAGTTTTACACTTCTAAAAATTTGATTCCTTTAAGCTCCTCATATATCCAAATTCAAGTTCATATCATTAAAAATGGTCTTCCTATTTGTAAAATACTCCATAAAAAGCACCGCTTCTTATTTCTTTTTTCATATATCTATATATATATAAACACCTATTTTTATACTTATGGAATTAAGATCTTTTGATCTGAGAAGAAACATCTATTTTTATACTTATGGAATTAAGATCTTTTGATCTGAGAAGACATAGGGTGGACCTAATGAGTGAATTGGACCTTGCTTAATAAACACTTCCTCACTATCCACTATTGCACCCAAGTCTTTTGGACTTATAATATAATATTTTTAATAATAAAAAAATTCCATATTTTATATAAATTATTTTATTTTTATTTTTATGTTAAATTGAATTTTATTTTTATTTTTAAATTTGTTATATATATATATATATATTATTTTTTATTTTTGAATTAATAAATTATATGTTTGGAGATGTTTTAATTTAAAAATAATGTTGTGATGTGTAGCCTAGTCCAAACCATCAGCCAGCTGCAACAAAGGAGGTACAACGCCCTTGGGAAAGCCCCCTGACTCGAGGCTTTTGTCAAACATAATGCAGACATTCCAAACCCCATAATGACTCCTCTGTTTGAACTTTTGACAAAAACTTTGTCGCCGTCCTTCTTGCTGTCTAAAGGTCAACAGCACGAGACAACTATGACTAGCATGAGGATCTTGCCTCGTTGGAACATTATGTCAAAATCTTTGCAGGTTTTCCAGTGTCCCCATTGAGAATTGCGGTTAGTGGTTTTGATACACTTTGCAGAAAAAATTCCTTCACAAGCATTTTCCATTTAAAAAAAGATATATCATTTTTTTATTAAATATAGAAGACCATTATTGGTTTTCAAATTATGCATAGATTTCTTGTTCTTCGCCTCATTATTATTCCATACTTCGGTTATATATTAATATTATAATTGCATTAAAGGAACTTAGGAACTTTCTGTAATCCTGGTAGTTTCAGACCTCAAAAATATTATTTGGATGTCAAGAACTAAAATTCACAACTTTTAAATTACAAACTTGGTAGAGATTAGCAGTCTACCTGCAATTAGTAGACAGTAACAGGCAAGGCCAAATCTATAGAAATAAAAAAACATGGTGGGCCTAAAACATCATGTATGCCATGCCCACTGTCAATAATTTGCTGATGCACACAGAAAAAGGCCTTCAGTCACTTACCAGGAAAATAGGAGACAAACTACAGCAACTTGCTTGTTGAGAGGTGACTGTTGCATGTCATCTCTACTGGCAAAAAGGATGCAACCCCCACTTACATTTGCTATGAAGTGAGCAATCAGCAGAAGACAAGCTGCTGCTAACCCCAGTCTGAAGGCAGAAGGACTGGGCTCACTGCACTCAAATACCAGATATCTATAGCCTCTCACCTGCATACATACATCAAACAAATTCCTTAAAAAACAACTGCATAATGAAGCCATGCCCTCCTCCTTAAAATGTACAAATGTAGTTATTATTAATTAGTTTTATTTAGTTGAAGGGTATAACAGGTTGTTATATATCTCTAATTTTATGATATTTCTGTGGAATTTTGGGTAAAATGGATGGCAAAATCATGTTAGGAAAGAACAAAAATGTCTATTGCAAATTATATTACAAATTCGATGGCATCAAATAGATAGGAAATAGGAAATTTCTTCCAATTCTTTGGATGCCCAAATCTGTAATATACATAACCTTAATTTAATAACAAGAAAGAATTTAATTTATTAAATGATAAACTACATTAGTTAGTTCGAAATATAAACACAAATAAATTAATATGATGAATTCAGAAAATAAAAATAAAAATTATTGTCAGATACATTGATTACCCAACATTTTTATCATTGATAAATTTGAGAAAGTATGTCAAATACTATCCATGAAGTTGGAAAAGAATACTAAATTTTCCCCACAAAACTTTCAAAGAAAAATGAATAAATTGGTAGAAAAATGAATAAATTGGTGTTACCTCATTCTGTGCTATTTCACCCTGTATGCCCAAAATTCCAGCCACCACATCCAAAACCACCACAGAAATGCAGACCAGGGCTCCAGCTGCCTTCATCTTTCTCCGATCTCTCAAGCTCGATTTGCTTTATGATTTATGGACACAAGTACTAGTGAATGACCAGCTGCACCATATATTTATCAAAACAGTCATATATACACAGAGACAGAGTTTCAGTAATATAAATCTGAACACCAAATTTCTTACAACTTCCCTTACTTACAAACCCTGGAGCCTGATATGCTTGATCTGGAGTTCGATTCCACTGTCAAATTTGTTCAGAGTTTCACTTCAGCATTTCACAGCTTCTTCTGTTGTCTTATCCTGTGATTATTACAAACTATTGCTTCAGCATTTTACAGCTTCTTCTGTTGTCTTATCCTGTGATTATTACAAACTATTGCTTGCCTGGAATCAACATCTATGTCATCTCATCTTACAGCTTTACAGCTTTAGCTCCACATCCACATCAACGGATGGTGGTGGGCATTGCCCGTTGGGCCGGTTTGTCGCCATTTTAGAGACCCAATCATTGTACTGGTTTTGAAATTTCAAACAAAGATACGTTTTCAGTGTAAAAGTCTATGTATTTTTTGTATTATTTGCTGGCAGTATACGAAGGCTCTGTATATATGGCCATGGGCCGTTGTACTAAGATTCTGTATATATGACTATGAACTGTACGAAGGTTCTGTATATATGACTATGAACTGTAGTACGTCTTTTCTCTCCTATGTGCACTGTGACTGAAAATAAAAATATCCGTCATAGGCTAGAAAATGATAATGAATATATCCATGATAGGCTAGAAAATGTTAATGAATATATCCTGGTAGGTTACCAATTATCTTTCAAGTGGTAATCTATTTCCTACTTTTTTTTTCTTTTCTTTTTTTTTTAACTGTTTAGAATTTAGTTAGGATTTTTTGGAATTTTAAGGCTGATTTGCAAAATTTTTACAATTTTTTTTTAAATTGTTTAGAATTTAGTAAGGATTTTTTTTTAAACTTTAAGTTTGATTTGCAAATTTTTTACAATTTAAGTGGCTTAGAGATTTCTCAGATGTTGTATCCATATATAGTCCAAAATAAATCTTAAATCATAAAAATTAAATTTAAAATTTGGCAAAAGAATAACTAACCAATTCCAAAAATAATTTTGACAACCCCACAAATTAATATTAAATTTTATTTTAAAATTAAATTATTTTAAAACACAATTATTATTATTAAAAAATAAAAGATTTTAAATACTTATATAATTTTAAATATATATAAATATTAATTTAATTGAGATTAACTTTTGTTTCGATTAATAATAATATTCAAATTTATTATAATAATAAATTTAATATATATTTTATGGAAATTAAATGACGGTGAAAAGCATAATAATTATTCTTTCAACACATCATTCTTTTCAATTATACAAAATAAATTTATTTAACAAACAAAATGATCAATAGAAATTGGAATAATAACTTCCTATTCATGATGATAATTTGGATAAGGACACATTAGAGTCTAGGTCATCTTTCTGGCGGGAATAGAAATAGCTATTCATAGCCTCCCTATTCTTGAAAAACTTTAGAAGTCTTTTCTTTATTCCATTTCTGTTTTTTTTTTAAATAAATTGAAGAAAGAAAAGAAGCAGGTTCGACACGACTTTAAATGCTCTACGCGCCTTTCCTCTAATAGTATTCCTTTCTTTACTCCATTTTGCATATATTAATTAAAATAAATAATTTGTGAAAAAAATTATATAGGTTTAGTTAAAAGGTATTATATTTTTTTTATATGGTTTTAAATTTTATTTGTGTCATGTTTTTTCTTTTTAAATTGATAGATATTGGGAAGAGATTAAAAATTTCATTGTCACTTAAATTTTTGGTTGTGAGAGAGAATGTTTCAAACATTTTAGCTCCAACTATGGTGAGATAGGATGTCTTAAACATTTTAGCTCCATAAAATATTTGGAGTGCTTGACAGCTTTGAGCTTCACAACTATGGTGAGATAGGATGTCTTAAACATTTTAGCTCCATAAAATATTTGGAGTGCTTGACAGCTTTGAGCTTCACTTAAAAGTTCTCAAGATTGATTCCTTAGTAAACTACATGCACTCTAATACCGCTATAGGGTTAGTCATCATAAGCATCATAAATAATATTCATGGATTTACGCTAGGTATCATTCCTAACCTAAGAAAAAAATTTGAAGTATTTTTTTTTTATATTTTTTTTTGGAAAAAAAACATATTTCTTGTCCAAAACCCAATGGATGTTTCAGATTTTAACAAAATATTTACTTACAAATTAATTAAATGTACAATAACATAAATAACAACCAATTGTGTGCACTTAAATTATATATAGATAAAATTATAATGTTTTGAGAGAAAAAAATGATAAACCTTTTATTAAAAAAAAAATTCCATTATCATTTTGTCTTTTGCCCATATTATCATTGAAAAGAAAGCATAAAGTTTGAGTATCTAATTTTCTTTTTTAATCGTAGATTCCAAAAATACAAGGATGACAAACAATTTAACCCCTATGACTTTGAATTGGTAAATTTGAAACAATTCATTTCAAACCAAGAATATATATATATATATATATATATATATATATATATATATAAACTTGTAAATTTAAACAATGATCATATTTAGTTAATGTTAAAAATTATTTGAATATTTTTCTCAATTTTTTGTTTTAAATATTTGAAGCATGAAATTATATAGATAATTTAAAAAATAATAAATTAAAACAATAATATATTATTAATAATGAAATAAAAGAATACATAACAATTTGATTAAATAATAAATGTTGTGAATTCTTATGACTTTATATATAATGATTATAGTAAAATGCACATACACACATATTACATGTATAGAGGACATCAAATATACGTCACGGTAATATTGAGATAAAAGAGTTCATGATAAAGTAATGATTTTCCATCCTTTTTATAAGTAGAAAACACGCACATGCAAGTCCACGATTAGCACTCAATACGCACAAAACATTTTGTACACATCAACAATATTGCACTAGGAAAGATATCTGATGGAAATTTCCTATGGTGTACATGTGATAAAATTTGTCCAATCCTAGTATCCAAAAGACAACATTATCACCTAATGCCTAAATTCTTTGAACCCTTTGTTACACCATTTTTTGGTCATCTAACCTATTATCATTAGATGGACCCAAGTACACCATGTAAGACCAATTTTACCCTAAGTAAAATTGTTTTCACTATGAAAATAACTTAGTAAACCACCTTTATTAAGTTGTTTATGGTCTAAACAGGAAACCCCATGAGGAAATATTAAATACATCTACATTTGTTTGATTTTCCTCAAGGAATAATTAATTAAACAATAGTTTAATTAATATTCCTGGTTATATTTAACCTAAAACAGGGAAATTAATCAGATAAATCATTATTTATCTTATTATTTTCTAAGAATAATTATTTAAACCTTATTTGAATAATATTCTTTGTTAAATATGACTAAATCACCCATAAATAATTAAATAAATCATTATTTATTTGATTATTACTCAACCACATCTTTAAAATGATAAATAAATCATTTATTTATTTATTATTTACAAATAAATGGATTTGACCCAAGTCAAATACCTTTTCCCTCCAACAAATATAATAAAATATTCCATAAAAGTTGGATCTTGATTTGGTTAATAATATTTTAGTTATGCACCAACATCTAGACTATCTCAATATTTTGTTATAAATAGAAGGGTTTTCCCATTCATTTACCAACTTTTGTTGCCTAAATATCACTCTGAATCTATACTTTTGGTCTGACTTTGACCCACCATCATTGTCATATTTTGTTGCCATTTTTGTCTGGGTTTTCTACATTATCAAGAGAGAGGGATTTTAGATCTGAAGTACTGAGGACTTACAAGAACCCATCCCATTGAGGAGAACTAGTAACACCTTTCTGTGTTTTCCTCCCAGGTGCCATTAATACAAAATTCATTCAACATATTCTTGTCTTGTCTATTGGATGCATGGAGTAAATCTTGTTTTTTCTACTGCTTAATGTCTTTTGATGCATAGATCTAGATTTTTGCAGCATTTATCTTGATCACTTAACTGTAAATCTGAGGATATTGGAAGCCATTTATGCACAGCTAAAGTGGTATTTTTTCATACGCTTGGAATTAAGATTCATACTAACAACTAGTGACTCCACATGGGTTTACGATTACGACCGCTATCGTTTTTCAGATCCTTGCATATCCAATTGCTTCAAACCCTAGGATCTCTTTTCAGCCTCTTGTTTTTGCTTTTCTTGATGTTTTTTTTAACCTATAAAACTCTAAAATGATAAAAATTATAACTTCCGTGTGTTTTCAGACCTGTTGCGTAGGTGACATACATCAGCTGCAGTTGAGACGACACTTTTTACTGAAATCTGCCGCTGAGAGTGCTGGAAGTGCAGGTCGCACCTTTTGGCCCTAAACCTACAACTTGGACTTTCGTGACGCACGTTTCAGCCCAAAAAATGCAACCTCTGCAGAAAACAGGTCAAAAACTGCGACCTCGACTTTTTGCGGGAGTTTTTCTGAAAGTTTTATGGGTTTGTCTGAGCCTTTGTTCAGGGTTGTCTGACCTCCGTCTCCACCCATTTTGGACCTATAATTGTTCTGTTTTGCTCAACTAAGTGGGAACCTAGCCCCCTAGGGCTTCAGTACCCTCCACTTTTTGTGGAAGAGTTTTTGCTGTTGCAATTTGTCTGAAATTTTAGAGTCTTCAGACATTTTTCAGATCTGATACCTCACCTTCAGATCCACTTCAGATTGGCTATTTATCCATCCACAACACCTCATTTAGTTTTGTTTTGGTTTTCCTCTAGGGTCCCCTCCGCTTCCCTCCAGGATATAACTTTTCGCCACCTCATTTACAACAATATTTCCTCTGATTTGTTGTTGTTTTCTGCACCACTTTCCAGTAGATTTGACCTTTAGATCCATGTCCCTCTTGACCTTAGATATATTGGCTATTTTAGTGTGTTTTGATTAGTTTTTTACCTGCCTACAGACTAGTTGTTGAGAGTCCCGCCTCCTTGGGTTTAGATTATTGCATTATTAGTTGTTTATTTTCTATTATTTTAGTCTTATATACTGTTATTTGTAGGTTTATTTGCAGCTATACAACACACTTTTTTCTTTTTTCTCTACAAACTTCTGGGTTTAAAAATTAAAATTTACACCCTTTACACACACACCCTCACTGAAAAAGGGCTTGGTTAACACCGCCAAGAAAAGACTCTAAAAAATTGAAATCAATTGATCCTGCACCTCTTTGCCCTTGTTTCGACATTGTAATTAGTTGATCCTGCACCTCCCCGCCCTTGTTGGTCTCTTTTTACTTTGTGTCATGTTTGTGTCGTCATCATTGTGCCACCAAGGTGTTTATCCTGGAGATTTCTTGGCCTTCATCCTCAGTTTTCGATAGGAAGAATTACTCCTCCACGTAGTATTTGAGTTAGTCCTCCACTGAGTTCGCACTCCGACTCTTCTTCTGGTTCATTGGTTTCTCCTTCTCATTCCGCCCCCGGTTCTCCCCCTGTCACCTTCACCATGTCTGGTGCAGGACCTAATGCTGGTGGTAACCCCAGACCTAATGCTGAGAATACCACTAGTGGGACCGCAACGAACACTACCCCGGCTACGCCCTTGCTCCCCTACATTGCAGGCCTCATCTTTCCCAATTTTGACCAGTTGATAAATGACCCTATACACCATGATGTTGCTTGGCCTGCTATGCCAACCAAGCTCCCTTCCGACATCCCCAAGTTTGAAGGTCTTGCTCGTGAAGATCCTACAAATAATGTTCGATCTTTCCACATGTGGTGTTCCTCTAACTCCATTACCGATGACTCTGTCTGTCTTCGTTTGTTCCAACATACGCTTGCTGGTGAAGCTTCTAAGTGGTATGTTGATCAGGCCCCTTCCTCTCATACCACTTTTGCGACTCTTGCCTGGGATTTTCCGTCTTACTTCCAAATTCCCCTCCGTTATGACACTGGTACCAAACTTTTGACTTCTTTCCGTCAATCGTCTGCGACCTGCCTATCCGATCATGTCCAGGAATGGCAGAGAAGAAAGAGCCTATGTCAAGCCCCTACCTTCGAAGACTTTGTCTACATGGACTGGTTCCTTAGATCCCTCTTGCCTGCTATCAACAAGGATGTCGCATTGCACTTTCCTCAAACCAGAGAAGCTGCTCTCCAAATGGCGTTAAAATATGACCCGATCTACACTCAGTTGGGTTATGTTTATACCGTTCTACCTGATCTTCCCAGACTCGGTGGTGCCAACGCACCGAGGGCATCTCACGTCACCGACGATATCGTTGGAGCTCTCTCTAATCCATACGCTCAGCCTCCCATGTGCTATGTTTTTCCTAAGGGGGGGGGGGGCTAGCACCTCCTGCAATTTCCCCCCTCCCAGTAGCACGTATCCAGGATACGGAATGCCTCCTCTTTTCGCCCAACCTCCTATTTGCCACACTGTTACCCAACCTCCCTTTTATCCATATCCACAGTGTGGTGCTCTAGCTCCTCCAACATTAGCACCTTCGCCTCCCTGGCCTTCTCAACCCCCGCAACAGCAACCACCGCCCCCTCCGAGGCAGGTGAATGCACAACAGGGAGTAACTAATCCTCCTCCTTCCAAAAATAAGTGGAAAGGCACTGAAATTCAATCTTCCTTTGGTAATTCTGGACCTAATCTGCATACTAATGCCCCTAACACTACTAACCAACAACAAGGCACTCAGCCCAAACAGGACAGGTCTGTTCGTACGTATACGCCTTGTTCTTGTTGTGGTGTTTATGGTCATTACATGCATGATTGTCCTCTCTTACCACAGATGAAGTAGATGTTGGAGTCTCAAGCAACATTACGAGGACAAAAAACCTCCCCTTCCGTCCCTCCCAGTGTTGCGCCTAGTCAGCCAGCTGTGCTTACTAATCCTTACCCTCAGTAAGAATTTGTGGCTACCCAACCACCTGAAGGTTAGGCAGCCACTCAACCTCTTCCATCTGGTACCCCCGATTACCAGATCCTCATGATGAACTCTGACCAACCTGTTATTGTTGACCTCAACCTTCAGACTCAGTCCCGTCAATACAATAAGCCTCCCACTATGTATGTCCTTGAGCCACCTCCTTCATTTTCTACAGAGCCTCTTTCGAAACCTAATGGTCCCTTGAAGACCCCTAAGCCTAAGGTGGAGGTTCATACCAAGATCCCCAAGGGACCACTATGCCGAAATGCTACTTCTGGCAAAGCTGCCCATTCATATAGTATAGTAGATGATTTGGCGTAATATCCTGCTGCCATCTCAACGCTGGAACTCCTCCAGTCATGCCCTTCACAATGAAAATCTCTAATATCTACCATGGGTGCTGTAGATCCTTCTGATGATCGCTTGATTATTTTCAATGCCGACCAGTCAGAACATCCTCCTCTTCGTGCTTCCATCACCTTCCAAATCCCAGTCAAAATCGGGAATGCCAACGTTTCTCGGTGTATCATTGATGAGGGGGCATCCACCTGTGTGATGTCCGCTTCGGTTTGGAAGCAACTCGGATCACCTGAGTTGGCTCCTTCCACGATCACTCTCCAAGCATGGGATGGCCATGCCTCCCAACGCATTGGCCTATTCTGCAATTGTCTTATTACTCTTGCAGGCAAGACTGTTTGCGTTGACATAGAAGTCATTGATGGCCCCTTAGATTACAAAATTCTATTGGGTCGTAGCTACACCTATGCGATGTCTGTTGTCCCATCTGTGGTTCACCGCAATATTTCCTTCCCTCATAATGGAAAGATAGTCACCATTGACCAGTTGACATATTACGAACCGAAGCCTCATACCTACCCTAAATCTATCATCTCTTCGGTGGCCAATAAGAAAATCATTGATCCTTTGACCAGTGTCTCACCCAGAGTCTACAAAGACTCCTCTTTGCTTGGTACATTCCCTGGTCTTCCTCCTCCTGTCTCTGATCCCAGCTCATCAAATTTTTGCATGATGCAATTGTCTCAGGTTTCCCTCAAGCGGCTCGCTTCGACTAGTCAACACCCTCCTCGCCCTTCGCAGCCTACTCCTAGCCCTTCAATTCAACCTTCTGGACCTCCTCCTCCTGGCCCTTCACCTTCAACTGGTATTCATGAGCCTCTTTATCCTCCTGGAACGGTTCCTCCAGGCCTTAACCATCTTGGAGCCATCCCACCTGGCCCTTACCCCTCCGATCAGATAATGTTCCTAGCTCCTCCTCCCGAAGTCTACACGACACCTGTTATGGCTACCCTCTCTCTTCCTAACCTGACCCTAGGGATTCCCGTCTAGTACCTGATCCCCCAATCTCTACCCCACCTGGTCAACCGAAACCTTATATTTCTTTAACCCTGGTTCAACCGGTCCCTATGACTTCTCCCACTATCACAGTGCCTCAGCCACCTCAACAGGAACCATCTCCTGTTGCAACTACTTCAGGTAAGAAGGGCAAAGCTCGTAAGAGGGCCTCAAAGGACAAGGCCACCCCGACTGACCCTGCACCTCCTCCGCCCCCAAATCCATATGCTTTGTGTGATGTCGTCGGTCATGTCACCCATACCTATCCTGAGTTGCCCCGCATCAAGCCCATGGTTAAAGTTGCGTTCCCTGAGTCTACAGTCCCTGAAGCCTCTACTTCTTCCTCGACTGCAGCCAAGAACACCAAGACTATTCACACCAACCAACCTTGTGCTTTGTGTGATCTCCATGGCCATTACTCTCACCATTGTCCCCACCTTACACATTATGCACCTCTTTAGAGGTAGTTTGAGAGTACGAGGTTGAATAGAACCAATCTGCCTCTCCCGTGCTTGTGTATTATGATGTGGGAAAACCTGAGGATCTACTCGCTCCCATTAACATCCCCCCTCCTGATGTTAAGATGATGGAGACTGCGGCCACCATCCTCTACCTGTCATCATCCATGAGACTCTCGGTGGAAGCTCCCTCTGCATCTTCCCTTGCTGTTTCACTCAACCTCCCTTCAGCGATCACCCCGGGCTCAGCATCAATAGATCCCTTATCTACTTGTTCTTCCATCATCCCCTATGAAGATGTGCATGTGAACCTCTCTTCTCATGATGATGAGCTAGGTAGCTTCGCCACGTCATGTGGTCTCCCTTCCTCCCGTCACTCCATCTTCTATTGTGATGATGACATCATGGAAGCCTTGTCCACCCCTAACTTCATATTTCTCACCCATAAGCAAGATGGCACCATCCATGTCTATGGTGACTTTCACGGACTGAGCACAAGCTACACCTCTGGTAGCTCTCACACCCCACCTACCCGTCGGCGTGTGAGTAGTAGACATCGTACCCAGATCACTCCCTCTCGTAGTGTTTGTTCGATCTCTACTTTGTGCTCAGGTTGCCAACATTGTTCATCATGCTTCCATTTGTTGTCTTTTGGCACTTTTTAGATGGACCTCCCTTCCACACCTTATATCAGTTATGTCGATGGTGCAAGTCGCTACTCCCGGAATCTAGCCTCGACAGGTTGGGCCATTTTCACCCCCTTGCATTCGCTTGTTCTCTCGAATGGAATATGCATTGGTACTGCTACCAATAATCAGGCCAAATATGATGCAGTTTGAGGTTTATTAGCCGATGCCCTTTCCCATCGCATCCTCCACCTTCATGTTCATTTAGATTCCCTTCTTCTTATCATGCAATTGAATGGTGTCTATCGTGTACATAATCCTGTCCTTTTTAGAATATATTTACGAGTGAAGCTTTTGATGCGTGAATTTGAAATCATGTACCTAGAGCACAAAATCACTATGTAGATAGCATTGCAAACAATATTCTAGATCGTCATTTAGCACATGCATTTAACACAATAGAATAACATAATAGAAACCATCAAAGCTATGCATATCCATAATATGTGTCATGTAAAATGTTTTAGAGTCCATCAACTTTGATACATATGACATGCCCATAGCATGTTACAAAAACTCAAAACTGGGGGCACCACCTGCCCCTACACCTAATCACTATCTAGAGGATCTCAAGCCAATGGCTATGCCACTACAGCTTGTAGATCGCACATCCCCTGTCTGGCCATCACCATGCGCCACATGACCCCTTGCCACTCCGAGGGTAGACCAATACATGGCTCTATGCACTAGTATTCTAAGTCTTGCCAGCCGTGCTCTAAAACACCGGTCAGAAGCCTCTCACATCTACGATGGATTTCCTCCAGGAGGGCTGTTTCATCCTCATTTTGCGGTGCTCTCGACCCACTAGGTCCTACAGCTCCAGATACTCCAGGCCGCCCCATATACCCAGCCAGTTTTACCGATGATGTATCTGCATACCAAAAGTTAAAGAATCAGTACCATATACATTCTTTTGAAACTTTACAATGCACATAAAATATTAGCAATTTTTCACTTACCATCGGGCCCCCATACTCGACCAGGCGGCAATGGAAGATCCGGGTCCCCACGATAACTCATCCCACTATAGGGATAGTCGTCTATATACAATGACATCTGATCCCAATGAGCAAAGAACTTGGGTCGAAACACCCGTCTGACCACCCCTCCTCCTCCTCTGCATAGTATTCGCCCCCACTGGCACATCATGGGCTCTCTCGAGCCCCCATCTTAGATTTGTATGTGAGGTCGAAGTATCAGGATCTTCTCAAAGAAGAGCGAGAACAAAACTATACCATATGCATAGTCATGGTTCACTTGCCACTTTCATAGTGACAATTTTCGTTTCAACGACGACAATATCGTCTAGGCCCACCCATAGTAGGTCCCACTCAACACACTCTCCACAAGCATCATCTGCCCTCCAGTGATATGGTGGAGTGCCTGGTTTCCCAGGATCCGCAGCACCGCTACGGCCACAACATGAGTCTCTAACCTCTCTAGATCCCCGATGGGTATCCAAGTCCCCTTGACTTGGAGACCTGGTTGATAATGGCGTTCTACAAACTCCATGGTGTTCCACCCTCACGGTAACACTGGTGGAGTATTCCCTACCATCCCAAGTGGTGGGAGACAAGTCAGGAAATATATACCCTGAACCTTCAACTCGATCTGGTGCCCCTGCACTATAAATACCTCATGGTCTGGATCCCAATAGCTGATAATCTAGGACAATAAGGTCTCTCTAGCTCTCATCATAGGGTTCTCCACAAACTTCAGAACCCCAAACCTGGCCAATGCACTACGGACACCCTGATCCTCCCGGATCTCCGACCGTAATGTGCCCAAGTCTCTCTCTCTCTAGTTGATCCGTAATTCTTCCATATATACACAAAACCATCACATTTGTTAGTATACAGATAGGAAAGAATGTATCTTAACATAAAAACCCAGTGCTCAGCCAAAAAACAACACAGAAAAGCCCCTCCCTGACAGGTCGCACTTTTCAGGTCCAAACCTGGGACAGGTCACAGTTTTCTGCCCAAAACCTGCTACCCAAGTCACACTTTTTGTAATATTCCTAAATTAGCTTCAGCTAATGGGAATATTAATTTTTCTCTTAAAACTTAGGTTGATGAATAAATGGGAAAGGAGGCTCATAATTTTCTCAAATATGAATAAAAATCCCTCTTAATGTGAAAGGGGATCATGAAATAACCAGATCAAGCATCCACATGTGTGAAAAAGGTTTAGACTATGTGGACAAGGTAAAGTTTGACCAAGTCAACATGATTTATTCTCAAAGAAGTGGATCCTAAATGAAGCCAGCTCAATGTGAATAGAGATCAACCCAGCTAGTCAAAATGAAGGCACCTTGAGTGTGAAAAGGGACAGGGCATGAAGATTCAGTCAAGGTTGACTAATTCAACAAATATGTCTAGATACATTGAACCACCTTGATGGACAACACAATTTTAGTGGAGGAGCCTTTGCATGGAAGAAACCTCATAGTGGGTGGGACCCTTGGTGAGGAAGCTCATCAATTATATAATGAAGAAGATGGCAAGAATATGAAAATATTGGAGTTTATATTTTTATGTGGTCTGCTTAGACTTCCTGCATATTTGGTTGTTTAGCTAAGTTGCTGCACTGCTTAGTGCAAGGGTTTTCCCAGGTGGGGATTCCCTACTCTTTCTTGGAGATCTTGTTTGAGAAATATAAGAGGAGACTTCTGATCTAAATTTTCCACTACCTGGTGTTGGTACAAGCACTTACCTTCAGAAAAAATGCAGTCCCTTTAGAAAAATGCGTTATTTCTTAAGGTGTGCAGTGGGAGCGGTTAAAAACCCATTTTGAGAAGCTAGTTTCCCAAGAAGAGGATCAACCTTTCTTTGGGAGAGCTAGAAGAAGATTCTATAGCCATTTATTTGTATTTTTAGCCATTATTATGTAGAGCTTCAGCTATACAATGTGATTCAGCCACAGATTTGCAGCAACTTTCTCTTGTATATCTTTTCTGTCAAGAATCCCTTGTCGGGTCTTCTTGGATCTGTATAAAAGATATTAGATCTCAGTTTTTATGCCTCATTGAGTAATCTAATAAGAAGATATGATTTATTTCTCTATTCTCTGATTTTTACCTCAATTAGACTGTGCATTCTCTTATGCAACAACTCTGGTATTTTGCAGTCTTGGGGCTTTGTCAATTTTAAGTTGTTTTGAGCATGGGAGGCCTGATTAACTATGCTAAAGGCATTTTTTTCTAAAAATGTTTTGCATGCATGTCCTTTATTGTCTATTCTAAGGGTCACAATCATCATTTTTCACTGTTATAGCTCAATATTCAGAAAATAACGTTTTTGAGGCCAAAACTGCTGCTTTTCCCCACTTGGTGACATTGTAAAAAGGAATAGTTTGTTGCTGTGATTGTTCTATGGAAGCTGTGTGTTTAAATACACTACATGATTTGATTACTTTCTTCTCTCCAAATTTATAATACCTTAAGGTATTCTTATTGTTGTAGAAAATCCCAGTTTTGGGATATTACAGTGGTATCGGAGCAACAATCTTGGCTCAGCCTGTGAGCTTCAAGAATTATGGAGTCTTCTCATGGGGAGGAGGATATTTTCAAAAGAAATCAGAGAAAACCCTTGTTTTCTAGTGAAAATAGGTTCTCAAAACTTCTCTTTCCAAATCTGCAGGGTAGAAGCAAGGGCATAAAATAAATGAGGAGGGAGAAATCTAAACATCCCTCAGCAAAATCTATACAAGAGGAAGATTCTAAATCTTCATATTATGGATATGAGCACTCAGCCATATCATCAGATCTACCACGTTCTATCAGCAATTTCTTCATGAAGAGGAAGAAAGGAGATGTGCCAAAGAGAGATACTCTTGGTGATTATTTGCAAGATTATGAAGCTCAATCTGAGGAGTTCAAAGATCACTTGAATTTCCAAGGGTTTTGCGAAATGAAGGAGGAAATGAGCACAAGGAGAAAGAAGCAGGGTGAGGGTAGATTTTTTCTATCTACTTTTGATGGATCACCTCTATGTCCAGCTAAGGCTTAGGTGAAGGAACTAGACACCTTTGTGCAACAACATCAAGTTTCAGAAATTGAAGCCATCAAAGTAGCAGCACTACATTTTGAGGGTAAGGCCTATTCTTGGTGGTTGTTTGAATCATTTTCCTTAAATAATTAAAACACATATACTTATGCAAGGTTTATTAAAATATTAGTAGACAGGTTTGATGATATTTCACGTGAAACATCTTCTATTGAAACTATCAAACCACATCAAACAAAACTTTTGCATGAGTTGGGAGGATCTATAAATCCAACTCCGTTTCTGAAAACCACTGAAGAGGAGGTGAGCTTGTTTGATACTTTTCCAAGGGAAAGATCTCCTTTGGATGAAGGGCTTTCTTCTCAAAAGAAAGACATGAATATTACTTCAAAATAAGACCAAGATCTAACGTCTCTTGTTGAAGATAAGGAAACTTCAACTATTGAAGAGGAGAAAGGGAAGGTAGGAGAGGGTAATGCAGTCATGACAAGGGCACCTCAAGCACCTCATGAAGAAGAGGATGGAGCACTTTCTCCAAGAAAAGAAACTCTTGCACTCTTGCAACGAGTTCCAAAATATATCACACATAGAGCTCTTGGCATAACACATGAGTAGCATCTACCATCATTGTCAAATGATGAGATCTTGAGGATAGAAGGAGGAAAAGAGGAAGGGCATCACAAGATGAAGAGCATGTACCCTTCTCTATTTCAAAGTTTGAAGGAACAAAGAAGGAAAGAGGACCTATGCAATAAAGGTAGGGGAAAATCTGTCCACCTACAATCACATCCTACTCTATGCCTTGATGCCTCTTTTCAAGGAGGAATTTCAGCAGGAAGACCTTCGGATTGGAGGAAAACTAAAGTGTTCTCTCAACTATATGCTGGAGCAACATATTTTTCTAGAGAGGGAACCTTGGAAGGAGCCACTACAATGCTGAGAATCATTGATGGAAGGGTAAGCAAATTTCTGAAATTGACTTTGCTATCCTTCGTTCATCTATTTGCGTTGGAGAGGATAGATTCAGAAATCTGTATTGATATGAGCATAGTATCAAAGGGCCACTCCATAGCTTTGGATCCGAAAATGATACTCGAATATGTAATGAAAATTTCTGAACATAACAAAAAGATAATTTCAATTTTTTATGCAGGAGAAAAATTGTGGAGGTTTTGGAGTAAGAGGACCTTTCAAAAGGAAGGTAACTCTCCTAAACTTCAATCTTGTATTGAGCAAGATCAGCTACAAGAGAGGAAACAAAGGAAAGTTGGGAATACTCCAACATGTGACCTTGACATCCAACATGTTAAGAAGGATAGCCATCATATGAAAGATGCCTCATTTAAGACCTCTACAACGTTGTCAATGTTGGGAAGCCTAGACCCTTATTGGGAGTCCCAACTCTTGATGGAATATTCTAAGGACCTATTCACATGTAAGGTTCTTGATGGGCAAGAAATGAATGAAAAGTATAAGGTAGTTAATGGAATCATTTATGTTCATGATTAGATCTACTTAACTAAAGGTTCCAAACTCCTGAATAAACTACTTAACACACCCTATGAGGTCTTGCTTTCAAACCCCACTGGTTTCATTAGAACCTATCATACTATCTTAGATGGATTCATGTGGGAAAATTTCAAAGAGGAGATGCACTCTCACATGAGTAAGTGCATGGATCATTTGTTGTTTGAGGAGGAACATAACTCTTGGGAAGAGTTATCATTATCACCTCCTTATACATTGAGTGTGAGAGGGAGCTCATCCATGATCCACCTTGCTGATTTTAATAAAGTGTATGATAAACTTTGTATTGCTGAACCTCATGATGTATTTATTGTATACTTGCATTTTCTTAACACTCATGTGCAGGTCTTGGCTCCAAGAAGGGGCACTTTTTCTGATGGGCTTCATGAGCCACTTTGGGCCATGAACAATGGTGATGCTAGCCATTCCTTGGGAGATCCTGGAGGGGTGATGTACTCTTCATGGTGTGATTCCTTAACACCAACCATCATACACCATCTCCAATAATGCAAGAAGGATGGGGCAGCAAAGAAGTGTTGGGGAGAACGCTTGTCATATCATATTCTATGGTAGTTAGGAGGAAAACTGCGTTGGTTGCACATGAGGGACCATTGTCCTTCTCCATTATTGTATATGGCAGCTAGCATGATCTTACTTATGATCCCACATGTTGAATATTTTCTTATCTTTGTTGGAGGCACGGCTGGAGGAGAGGCAGACTTGTTGGATGTGCCCTTGGGGGAAGAGAGTCCCTACATTTTCTGCACTACATGTTCTAAGGGGAGCATGGGAAACTATATGGCCACCATTGTATACCACCTGTTTCTTTATGACGGGGACCATATGTTTGGTTGGAGCACTTGGGGCAGGCCTCTCATGAGAAATTGGGAGGATATTTTCTATGAATTACCAAGCTGGAAGGTGATTCATTTTATTTGGATGATAGCATGGAGGAGGGAGACCTTCATTGATGATGAAATTACCCATGATTGTCATTAATTCTATCGTGAGAAGGCCATGGATCAGCAAGGAGGTTTCCACATAGACCTTCCATTATTTTATAATGAAGGCCCTTGGGGTTATTCACCAAAGGCCAACTTGCACACTTGGGAGGAGCCATTAGGAGATGGATTTTTTATGGAAATTCTAAAGCAATGGAGGAGACTATTGGATGAAAAGGCCACAAGAGAAGGAGGGGAGATTTTGCAGCACCCTTGCAGTTGCTTGCGGATAAGAAAAATTTGGGAGGGGGAGAATGTAATATTCCTAAATTAGCTTCAGCTAATGGGAATATTAATTTTTCTCTTAAAATTTAGATTGATGAATAAATGGGCAAGGAGGCTCATAATTTTCTCAAATATAAATAAAAATCCTTCCTAATGTGAAAAGGGATCATGAAATAACTAGATCAAGAATCCACATATGTGAACAAGGTTTAGACTATGTGGACAAGGTCAAGTTTGACCAAGTCAACATGATTTATTCTCAAAGAAGTGGACCCTAAATGAAGCCAACTCAATGTGACTAGAGATCAATCCAGCTAGTCAAAATGAAGGCACCTTGAGTGTGAAAAGGGACAGGGCATGAAGATTCAGTCAAGGTTGACTAAGTCAACAAAGATTTCTAGATACATTGAACCACCCTGATGGACAACGCAGTTTTAGTGGAGGAGCCTTTGCATGGAAGCAACCTCATAGTGGGTGGGACCCTTGGTGAGGAAGCTCATCAATTATATAATGAAGAATATGGCAAGCATATGAAAATATTGGAGTTTATATTTTTATGTGGTCTGCTTAGACTTCCTGCATACTTGGTTGTTTAGCTAAGTTGCTGCACTGCTTAGTGCAAGGGTTTTCCCGGGTGGGGATTCCCTACTCTTTCTTGGAGATCTTGTTTGAGAAATATAAGAGGAGAATTCTGATCTAAATTTTCCACTACCTATTGTTGGGCCAAGCACTTACCTTCAGCAAAAACGTAGTCCCTTCAGAAATCTGTGTTATTTCTTAAGGTGTGCAATGGGAGGGGTTAAAACCCCATTTTGAGGAGCTAGTTTCCCAAGAAGAGGATCAAAATCTCTTTGGGAGAGCTATAAGAAGAGTCTACAACCATTTCTTTGTATTTTCAGCCATTATTATGTAGAGCTTCAGCTATAGAGCATGATTCAGCCACAGACTTGCAGCATATTTCTCTTGTATATCTTTTCTGTTAAGAAACCCTTGCCGAGTGTTCTTGGATATGTATAAAAGAGATTAGATATCTATTTTTATTCCTTATTGAGTAATATAATAAGAAGATATATTTTATTTCTCTATTATCTAAGTTTTACCTCAATTAGACTCTGCAGTCTCTTATGCGGCAACTCCGGTATTTTGCAGTCTTGGGGTTTTGTCAATTTTAAGCTGTTTTGAGCATGGGAGGCCTGTTTAACTATGCTAAAGGCATTTGTTTTCGAAAATATTTTGCATTCATGTCATATATTGTCTCTTATAAGGGAAAAAACCATCATTTTTCACTGTTATAGCTCAATATTCAGAAAATAACGTTTTTGAGGCCAAAACTGCTGCTTTTCCCCACTTGGTGACATTGTAAAAAGGCATAGTTTGTTGTTGTGATTGTTATATGGAAGATATTTGTTTAAATACACTACATGATTTGATTACTTTATTCTCTCCAAATTTATAATACCTTAAGGTATTATTATTGTTGTAGAAAATCCCGGTTTTGGGATATTACACTTTTTGCCCCAAAAAGTGCGACTTGGCCATGAAGAGGAGCAGGGGTCTGTTCTTGAGCCCTGGGGACCTAAAATGAACTTTCAATCCACTGAAATGAAACAGTAGGGTTAGGCATCTTACTTGTAACTGACGGATCTCAATTCTAACGGTCGATTTTTCCGCTACGATCACCGCAAGATTTAGGACCTTCTCTCCTCTCTATAGTCACCACAGCTCCACATTCAAATGAGTGAATTTGGAGGGAAAACACCTTATTAAAAGAGAAACCCCTGATTTTTCTTTCTCCTTCTGCGACCAAACCGTAGGTTAGTTTGACGAACCGTCTGTACCGTTGGAAAGCTCTCACCGAGCCCTCAAATGGGTATCTGTGAGTTTTTAGTGATTTGATACTTCACCAGGACACATTTTATCCAAGAAGCATCACTTCACCCCTCCTCAAAATCGAATTTCTTCACTTGCAACACTTGTACTGGGGGCACCACTTTTCCTACATACTTGTCCACGCTTGGGTCGATTTTCGTCGTGAGTTACCATCTTGTACTCATGTTTTTATGGTTCCCCATTGGACCTTTACTGTGTGGCAGCACCATCGAGTCACCCTTATTTAGAGCATCCGAGTTGAGTTATCATCGCATTCATGGAGTCTATCCCGAGTCCCTTTGTATCCCACTATAGTCCTCCATCCTTCATTGCTTGGTCCCTCTCTCGTGTCGCCCAATATGGCCTCCAGTCCCACTATCCCCTATCCCTAATGATATTGTGTTAGTCACTACCAGGTCATTCATGCCCTTTATGCTCTAACAAGGGAAGTCGTCTAGCCGCTACTTAGTCCCCCCATTTCATCTTCAACCCTCGTGTTCGTCTGTCAGTCGCTCTACTATTTTCTCTCGTGCCGTATTTGAGGACCCCTTATTACCTCACCTATGGCAGACCTCCTTCTATCGACATCAGATCATTTATTCTAGAAGACAGGTCTAGAGGGCGATGTACCTTGGTTCTAGCTTCCACTCTTGTTCGCGTCTCAGATCACTTACACTTTGACTTGATTTTTCTCATCTCCAGCCTCTTATGGCATTTTCAACATGATTGAAATCCGATACTGATGGGCCTGATGCAAAGACAGACCAAAGATTCTGTTTGTGTGAGATGTCTCAACCCTCATGAGGGGGTGGCCCTGCAGGTAGCCCCCCACATGCCCGGATGACCTCTTCCTTGCAGCCTTTGATGCAGCTCCATATATTTGATGATGTTGGCCTTAGCCACTTGCAGTGCCTCTTTGATTTGCATGTATCATTCATATTTTACGAGCCCTTCCCCATTTACAAGGGGCATTTGGGTTGTATTCGTATCTCATGTACTCAGATATTATTGTATAAGTCCTTGCTGTTATCCCAGGCACAGCATGTATGTGGGATTCATTATCACATGGAAATATCTGCTCATGTTTATGCCAAGATGTACTGTGAAGTTTTCAATTCCTTGTTTACTCGACCATTATTATTTGTACTGCCTTACAAGTACAGGTTCTCCCATCGCCATGCATAGGTAATCACTAACAATGGTGAGACTTATTCTTACCCATAATTTTCGCCTCCTTAGGGTCTAGTCCTTTCAACACTTTGGTCTACCTTATACTTCTCTCTCTTTGACTTCCCCTTCGGTGTCTAGTGATTGAGTTCTTACAACGTACTTCGGTCATACGATTAGCTCCTAACGCTCGCACGTTGGGGGAATCATACTCCATTTCAATATCTAACCTATTATCATTAGATGGACCCAAGTACACCATGTAGGACCAATTTTACCCTAAGTAAAATTTCTTTCACTATGAAAATAACTTATTAAACCACCTTTATTAAGTTGTTTATGGTCTAAACAGGAAACCCCATGAGGAAATATTAAATAAATCTACATTTGTTTGATTTTCCTCAAGGAATAATTAGTTAAACAATAGTTTAATTAATATTCCTGGTTATATTTAACCCAAAACAAGGAAATTAATCAGATAAATCATTATTTATCTTATTATTTTCTAAGAATTATTATTTAAACCTTATTTAAATAATATTCTTTGTTAAATATGACTAAATCAACCATAAATAATTAAATAAATCATTACTTATTTGATTATTACTCAACCACATCCTTAAAATGATAAATAAATCACTTGTATATTTATTATTTACAAATAAAGAGATTTGAACCAAGTCAAATACCTTTTCCCTCCAACAAATATAATAAAATATTCCATAAAAATTGGATCTTGATTTGGTTAATAATATTTTAATTATGCACCAATATCTAGACTAAATCAGTATTTTGTTATAAATAGAAGGGTTTTCCCATTCATTTACCACCTTTTGTTGCCTAAATATCACTCTGGATCTATACTTTTGGTCTGACTTTGATCCACCATCATTGTCATATTTTGCGACCATTTTTTTCTGGGTTTTCTACACCATCAAGAGAGAGGGATTTTAAATCTGAAGTGCTGTGGACTTACAAGAACCCATCCCATTGAGGAGAACTGGTAACACCCTTCTTCTTTTTCCTCCCAAGTGCCATTAATACATAATTCATTCAACATATTCTTGTCTTGTCTATTGGATGCATGGAGTAAATCTTGTTTTTTCTACTGTTTAATGTCTTTTGATGCATAGATCTAGATTTTTGCAGCATTTATTTTGATCACCTAACTGCAAATCTGAGGATATTGGCATCCATATTTGCTGTTAGGGCTGTTTGTTATGCACAGCTAAAGTGGTATTTTTTCGTACGCTTGGAATTAAGATTAATACTAACACCTTTAAAATTGTCTTACTAGTAACTCAACCCATCCCTTTTATGTCGTTAAAACATCTCAATTTTCACCTATAGTGTCTATTAGAAATTAATTTATATAGAATAAAAGAAATATTAAGACCTAAAAATATCACCCCATCCTACTTTAATCATTTCAATATCTTATTTATGTTTACAACATTGAATTTTATATACTTATTACTAGTTATTAAGCTTAACAACAAACATCCACTTCCAAACTCATACTTCATAGCTCTTGTTTCTAGCCTGAAATTGCTCTGTCATGATAAGTATGCTAATGAGTACATTGTAAATGGAGTTCATCCATGGGTACGTAGGATTTATGATGGGCATGTGATGGGTCAAGTCACAAGGGTTTCTTCGTGGATCCCACATAGGAAATCCCAAGGTATCCTCCTCTATTAAAGAAAAACCCAAGATTTGGTGAGTGTCATTGTGATAAAATTAATAGTCTTAAAACCAACACACTAGGAATTTCATTTGGATATGGTTGAAAAATTCAAGAACCTAATAATCTCAATTCACACTACCCAAAAATATAGTGAGATTTGACAAAGTATCTGATGCGCAAGGGAATCCCTTCTACCTCATAATCATGGTGGCTAATTCACCATCTCAATATCAAACCTACTAATCCTTCAACCTCTATTATGGGCTCATTCAATCTCGCAATCATAATTGAGGATTAGTTTCATTTCAACACATAAAGCATTGTTATTTATTTATGTAATTCCCCAAAGGAATGCAAACAATTATGCACAATCTTATACTAAAACCTCAAATTCATATAGCCCCTAACACCTGGGCATAAATTATTATGTCATACAATCATGGGCTCAAAATCAAGGGCTTAACCCCAAGGTGCTAAGTCTTTTCCGACTCCTTCCTATAAGCAATTTCACATTATAATGAAAATCATTCAAACCTTGACTCTCATATGTTCTTACAACCCAATACTTTTACAGTCGAATGTGTTCACCTCAAACCGAATATAATTAGTTGGCATGCTTTCCAAATCCCATGGGCCCACACTCTAATGATATGAATACAGTTGAATTTAGGATTTTCAATTTTTGTGTGACTAGATAGATTTATTGGACCAAATGTGTTATATAGGATCCAATGATCCGATATCTACAAGGTCGTAGGAGTAATCACCTTCCATCCAGAATAGATACCACTCTCTCACTCCTAGATAAATTTTCCACTTGACATAACTTCTCCAAATCTAGTGTCCTACTGCATGGGTCCTACCTCAGATGTCTTCTTACACTACACACTAAATAATCCATCCATCCAAGGATCCATGAATTACATGGTGTTTATCGTTCTTCGAAGAACCAAATGTGTCAAGAGCTAAATTCATCCACCTAGTGTCTCGGGGCCAAATTATTCTTATATTTGAATGTGTATTTCAACTAGATAGATGTACTTCTAGATATAAATGATTCGATCACAAAACTATAGGCTTGGGTGGAACCATGAACAATGGAACTCTAAACCCCAACAACAACTTTCATTGTAATTGACGGGAAACTTTATTTTGTTATGGTTACTCACGTAAGGCTATTCTAATTACTTATTCATAATTTTCTTCTTCCATGCCACTGATCATTTACATATATTTTTGTTGAGACCTCACATGTATGGACTCAATGCTCCTTATTAAAAAATAATTCACAAATACGTCTTTTTGTCTTGCAAGGATTGTGATGCAAATTTATGAAGGGAAGAAAATGATATACATATTTATAGCCAGAACATAGAGATACATAGAAACTTGAATTCTATTAATAAATGGAAATTTTTGAAACTATATACATGAACAATGAAATCAAATAAGTTTGAATAGTGGTAAATTATCTCTAAGAAGAGATGTGACGACTGCGCACCTTTGTTGAATTGTGTTATAATGAGGTTGAGAGGCCTTTTTATCATAAAGAAGTAATGAGAAACACTAAAAATCTAAAAAATTAACCCTAGGAGATGAACCACCAAATGCTTTTGGGTCTTGATGGGGCAAGTTGGAACATCAACATCCCGAGGTTGTAAGTATGGCATGCGATATTTGTTTAGCATGCATGATAACTTGTTGGAAATTTATATCTGAGCAGTACATATTTCGAGTTAAAAAAATTCAATGAATTTTGTTGGCTCATTTCCCCAAAAAAATCTATTTATGGCATCAAAGTGACTTTAGAAGCTCTTGATCTAAAAACTACCAAAACAAAAAATTTGTGTTGTGAGTCAGTGGTATAGGTGGGTGGCCACTGATATCCACCTATATCATTCCT
Organism: Pinus albicaulis; assembly: GCA_034641835.2. Classification (NCBI taxonomy): domain Eukaryota; kingdom Viridiplantae; phylum Streptophyta; class Pinopsida; order Pinales; family Pinaceae; genus Pinus; species Pinus albicaulis. Next base: position 516,047,030 of record CM076582.1, on the reverse strand, counting down.
CCCCCATTAGGAATAAATGGTCTCCATTTAATTGATTTCATCCATGAGATGGGGGAAACCTCTATTGAACTTGGCCCTTGGTGAGCCACTTGACTTGGTTCAGGAGTTGGATTGCTTTGATAACTCGATATAGCTAGTTTCTTTGTTTGTGAGTGCTCTCAATATGTGTGTCCATGATTTGATCAATTGTTTCTTGTTCAATGCAATTTGGTTTAATATCTGTGGATGGAAACTGTTCTGCAGTTTTTTATGTGTCAAACAATGGTGGAAAGCATGGTCTGTTAGGGTCCTATATTTTATAAGATAAATTGATAAATATCAGTTGATTTGTATAAAGATGTTGTAAGTAATATTTCATCCTGCAAATTATTTTCAAGAAAATAAAAAATAGAAAAATAAAATAAAATAAAAGGGGATATAGAAATATATATTTGTGAAATAAAAAATGAAAGAAAATAAATGAAAAAATGAAAAATAAATGAGGAAAACACCAAATAATTGAGCTAGTCTAAATGCCACTCAAACCAAAAACAAAAAATATGCATAAAATTAGAAAAAATGAGAAATATGCTTTCTAGTCCGAGTGCAACATTAAAAATAAATTAAATAGGTTTAATTAAATTAAATCACACCTTTTAAGCATGATTAATTTGTGTTATAAAATGAGATTTATTAGATTTTTTATTAAGTTTGATTAATTGGTTTAATTTCTCCTTTTCAAAACAAGATTAATTTGTTGTAATAAATTTTTTGAAAACAATGTTTTGTCATTATTTGGTAAGAATCGCACAAGATCTGACGGTGAAAATCTAACCTGCCCAATCCAACGACAGGCCAACAGCTTCAAAACCCCCTAGCCCATCCAACAGTTAATCACCGGGGGGGTGGGTGCATTCTAAAAATATGGTTTACCCTTTCCTGCTTTCCAATACGTGTCGTCCTCTCACCTTATTCGCACCCCCACCACCCCCCAACCCCCCCCCGCCCCCACCCCCACCTAAAACCAGTTACCATCCTACGCCCAACCTCTAAAATCCACTCCATCCCACTCCTGCCAAAAGAGTTAGCCGTTAACGAATCTCCCCTGCTCCATCCCTCTTCCACCATGTATCCTTCTACTGCCACTCCCCTACTACCACGTGTATCTCCCTCTCGACCTCGCTCCTTCTAACGATTACACTCCCCATCCCATTGACTCTCACCACGTGGCCTATCCATTATCTTCGCCAACAGATCTGCTCTGATAAAATCTAAACCCCAATGGTAAACCATTTTCTTCTATAAATTGACATTTCCCTATTCTGGTGGCCCCTCCTGCGAACTATCAAAATTGTTTACAAAAGAAAAATTACCATAGCGAACCAGTCAGCCATTGAACCTATCACCATGACTTCAATCAGCAAAACTATGACTTGTACAATGTTCAGTCACTGAGCTTACCTATCACCAGCTAAAATTTATCAAGCTACCGACCTCCAATCGACCAAATTCCCGGGTAATTGCAGCAATCCTGATCTTTTCCTTTTTCATCATGACCTCTAAAGGAAAATCCAATAAAACTTATGAGAACCCCATGCTACCTCCTATGATTGACCTAGATCACCTTCCCCTGGTAGATCTGGAGTATAAAATACTTGAAACTAGTTGTGAATTAGATCTTTATGAACTTTACAACTGGTTAAAAAAAAATTTCATTGACTAGAGTGATGAATTGGGTTGGTGGGACTCCTTCCTACCCAAATTCGTCTTACCCCAAACCCATCACTTTCCTAAATTTGTGGCATGGTTCCATTCCAGATATATCTCTATTCAAAGAGCCATTGAAGCCTAGAATGGTGATATTCTTTTTACCATAACCCCTTAGTCAATTAATCAAATACTAAAATTTCTTGAGTCAATTAATGTAATGTTACAAAATCCAAATATTGACTCCCTAAAACTATTTTCTGAAGAGTCCCTCATTGATCTCTATAAGAAACTTACCTTTCCTAACAAAGCTAAAATATTTGATATTTTCTTACCTAGGGATGACCAATTACCTAATAAATCCCTCCTTATCCTTCCTCCATGTTCCCTGAAATGACCAAGAATATCATCTCCATAGTTTCATGTCTACTAGGCTATCAATCCGATCAATGGGTTGATGAAGCCATCATGGTATTTATGTAAATTTTCTCAAAGGATTAAAAGCCCTCAATTATTTTCAATCAAAGCGAATCCTTAATAAATGATATTCATGAACAATTCTTGAAGTTTTCCATAGAAGGTTGTTTTAAATGTGCTTCATTTTTAGAGTATTTATTCTTATTCCATCAAGCATACCATTTTCAGTGTACATTAATGAAATTGAATGAAAAAGGATATGCCCAATCTGTAATTCATTAGACTTCCTTGTTAAAGGAGCATACTAATGAATTTACCTACAATGACTATGCTGACCAGTTTTTATACCCATCTTCCTGCCTATTGAAAAATTATGTTGAACCAAGAATGTGGCCAAAGATAAAGAGATTTTTTCATCTTAGTGAGCATACTAAAATAGGTGACTGGTACTTATACCAAAACAACACTGAAATCAGAGTGCATGGATGTGAATTTCCTCCATAAAGGTTACCCAAGTATGTACCTATGAGAATATTTTCATTAGAATATATCATATAGATGATCAATATGGATTATCTACATTTTTTTGCAGCAAAGAAGAAGTCTCAATTTAAAATCAAGACACAGGTTGGACCTTTTATTTGTAACACAAGGACAACAGGAAAGGAAGATGATTTTTTCTTAAGGTAAATGAATTTCAAACTCTACTTCACCTAGTCATATGAACCCTTTGGCATTATTTCAAAACTCAGAGTAGAGTAGAGGAATACTCCCTATACTTGCACTCCAAGGCCTGAGATAGAAAAATTTATGAATCAAGAGCAATGGGAGGAGAATACTTTATAGGAGGAAGAATAATGGGTTATATCTATAACAATAGAATAGACTCCAGAACCAAAAGAGAGACAGGATAAAAAGCAAAGGCAAGATGTTTCTCCTTCAATCATAGAGATTGGAGCAAAAGATTTCCTATTCTATAAGAAGAAGGAGAAGACCAACCCAACATTAGATTTTGTGCATGAAGATGATATGAAGTCTATTATAGTTTTCACAAGTTCTTGTGATTCTATTTTCCAAGGGCTGAAGACATTTTTAAAGAATATCCATCCTCCTCAGCCTCTCAAGCGCCTCTAGACACATATCAAACAATAGAGTTGGTTTATGATGAGGCTGAACCAAACATATTTTCCAAGTACAAAGAAATTAAGAAGAAAAATGAGATGCTTAAGGCCACCACTTTTTCCCAATTATGGAAGAAGAAGAAAACCTCATAGAATAGACTTCTCTTTGCCTTTGACACTTAAAAATGACATATGCAAATTGATTTCCTCCAAGCAAAATTTCCTTTTCTCAAAACTGCAGATGACTACAAGAAGTCCATCTTTTCCTTTGATGTTGATCAAATTCATCTCATTAATCAAATGGACATGCACAAACAAACATGTGAGATGTTCTATTCATCCTTGACTAACAAGGCAATGACAACTTCAAAATTGCAAGCTTCAGTAAATAACATCTAGTCTCAGTTAAAACTTGAGAGAATATCTTCTTTGGCTAAATACACAAATATTAAATAATTGGAGGACCTAGTGATAAAACTGGGATATGATCCTAAAGATGTAAAGGTTCTATAAGAAATTGTTAAGAGGAAGAATGCAGATATTGTAGCATTAAGGGAGAAAATCAAGCTTCCATCCACTGAAGATCCTCAAGAAAAATAAGTTGTACACTTAGAGAAAGATAAAGAAGATATTTTCAAGATCATCATTGAAAAAAATGTTCAAATTAAATAGATGGAGATTGAGATGGAGAAATTGTTAAAGGAAAAGGAACAATCCTCTCAGCTAGCAGTTATTCCACTCAAAACAGTTCCTATTGCAGGCACAATTCCCATTGTAGCTACTTCAAAAACATAAGCATCCACTTCAACAAGCATCAAAACAGGGGTATAGTCTAAAAATGCATCAAGATGATTGATCAAAGCCATGGCATAAATGTCCATCAAAGGGAAGGAAATTGAAAAGCTGAAAGCTCATCTTAAAAACCTTTAGGAACATAAGTTAAAAATTTATAATGAATATGTAGGAGAGCTTCAAAATAGTCACATACAGATCTAGAGAATTAAACAACTAGAAAATGAGTCTGTTATGGCTCAAACAATTGCACAGGATAAGGAGAACATATGGGTCGAAATAAATAAAGGCATCACTAAAATTTGGCACTCTATTGAGATCATTTTTGAGCAGGAAGAGCTAGTATAGAGATCAAAGGAGATTGTTGCAAATGTAAATGACAGTTTGGGATATATGCCAGGTGAAGCCAATACATTGATAAAGGTCTTATATTAAAAAACTAAGGATCAAGTAGAATAATTTGAGATTACAGAAAAAACAGAAACCATTCTTGAGGTCAAAAGAGTCCTTACTAAAAAGAATATGATGTTTCAATTAGAAAATAAATGTCATAACTTGGAGGCCAACATTCAGAAATTTCACAAAAAATTTAACGTGATGAATCAAAAAGGGTTGCCAGAGTTGAAAGGAATTGGAAATAAGTTAGATAAATTAGAACACTATCATCAGAAATTATACACCATAGCCAAAGAAAAGTCAAAATTTTCTACTATCAAAGGAACTATCACAGGAAATGCCTTCATGGAGGGTTTTGAATTCAACGTGCTCATTAAACATGAAATAAAGCATTTATTCCTAGTCAAATCAACTTTCCAGAAATATACCAAGGTAGATGAAACTTACAGGAAGTTCACTAAAGTTTCCATCCCAGATGATAATGGATGGGATAAGTTGTGTAGAATTTTGGAGTAAAAGGTAGTTTTACCTTTTTAGTAACAAAACAACAGTTTTTCAAGTCGAGACATCACTAGCAAGCCTTGAATAAAGTGTCAGCAACTTCAACAATTTTCGTTCTCCTATATTCTTGTTCTATTTTTGTATACAATTTTTGAGATATTTTGTAATAAATCTTGATATTTCAAATCAATCTATTTTGTTAAGAACTGTATAAATACTTCATAATTCGAAGTATTATGGATTGGAACTTGTATGAAGAAAGAATTTTTCTTGATGTAAAGTTGTTCACTGAGCTAAAATTTATCATTTTCAATAATACATAAATTTGTTCTAGGATTCATGTGTCAGACGAATTGGTGATGTTTTTCCTATTTTCTTATTGTTTTTTCTCTGTTTTTCCATATGTTATTTTTATCTATATTGTTTAAAGAAAATTAAGGGTTGAATTTGTTTAGTTACACTTTGATCTGGCTTATAGAAAAATCTGTGTTTTAAAATTGAAATTTAATATAGAATTCATTTTTTAATTCTCTATGTTTAACTGAATCTAAATATTTTCCTCCAATTCACCCCACAAAGCTCAAAAGATCCAATAGTCGTCCTACCTTTCCATGTTACACTTCATCTGTTATTTTTTCACTTGATTTACTTAAGGTTTATGACTCCATTTCCCAATGGCTTATTCTTGAAGTTTCAACCAAATATTTCAAATATCAACCTCTGAAATAAATAACTATCCTAATACCTTTAATCAAAAAAACTAAATCATAAAGAGAGATCCCTCTATGAAGTTGGAAGGGCTAGATCCTAGCTGGCAAAGTATTTTTTTGGTTACCTCTGGGTTTCTCTCACAACCTTGGGAAATTACAAATTGCTAAAATGGTCAAAGGTAGTTCACATTTAACACTGGAGGCAGAACAAGGAAGGGGGTGATACTTAGCTCGAAAGTGTTGTCACCTACAACCTTGGTGATGGTGTAGGGTCCTGTTGTACTATACAACAACCCTCCCCATTTCTAAATTTTTTATATTAAATTTCAATAAGAAATAGGTCCCCTTTTATTTTTAGATAGGAATAAAACTTTGAGGAAATCCGATTATCATATAAAACAATAAAAAGATTCATTGTTAAAAAACACACGAAAACATCAATTTCATATCGCATATCTCAAATGAAAATAAGCAAATGTGTTATCAAACTAATTCTGATCTAATCAATCATAAGACTTATATCGCATCGGCACAAAGTCTAAACATTTTCCTTTCGAAAAGTCCGATGCAATAAAGTAAATAGAAAATCAGAGAAATATTATATTTCTATATCTTCTTTGCAAAACTCTGATGCGATGAGGATTATCGGTAATCACATTTTGGATAATTCATACTTGATCAGGCCTATTTGAGAAACTCTGATGTGATGTAATTTTAATCGCAATCACATTTCGGCGAAACAATATCACGATCACTTGCTCTATAAACGTTCCAACGCGATGGACCCCACCACAATCACAAACGCATTTCGGCAAAGTCACATTACAATTCAATTCCTTTGGAAAGATCCGATGCAATAAACCATCGATTATCATTAATCGCTATTCATACTTCACACATATCATTCATTGAAAAATCGTAATCAGAAGTTCCAAAAGGTAAATTCTTACATTGATATTTTTATATTTTCGATCCCCGATGTACGACCATCATTTATCTGAGATCAAACGAATTATGACAAGTAATTTAAATATGAAAGCATGAATGTGACTTTCCCTGAAGGCATTCAATTTTAATACAGAGATAATCAATTTAGAATCATGAATCAAATCTTCCCAAAATTGTTCTTAAATAATTTCCTTTTTACTTAATGATGTCTATTTTGACTCAATTTATTCCCGCTTCTAAGAGAATTTTCTCATTTACAGATCTATAGAATAGAAAGTCCGCTTATTCGCAGAACTGGTGAGATGATACCAGAAAGAGAAAATTTTAAAGAAGCTTAAAAAATTGAGAGGTGCTGCCGTCCCGAAGGTTACCATCATGCCAAAGGAAAAGCGAGTCAAAATAAAGCTAATTATGGATACTACGTGCCTGGGTCTCAGAAATATTTCCTGGGAAGAAGTTTATAACTTGCTCGAAGTAGAAAACCCTATTATTACAAAAGTAAAGGCAACGGTGACAGATGAAGAATCAGATTCAGATAGTCCCCTTAAAGAACTAGCAAACTCGTTTCTCCATAGAATTGCAGCTCGCGCAAATGTATCTCCATACTATGATCTAATACGATGGGTAATAGAAACCATAACCTTCACAGACAGAACATTTTTCACAGTTGGAGGAAAGATGTTTGGATCCTCTAGGGAAGAAGACATCAAGGCAATGTATCATCGGCCAGAACATCAGAACACCTTCAACAAAGCCTTCATAGAGGATTTCGCTTCAAGCAACGAAATAGAATCAGACCCTATTAAGCAATGGAGACAAGCTCCAGAAAAACATAAGCATGAGACCTCAGGTATGTATTTTGTAGAGTCTCTCGCACCTCTGTATTGCTATGATGCTGCCATGATGTACAAACTTTTTGGGAGTGATAATTTTGCAAGGTTTTCTATTCAAATGGTATCCCTGATTGTGGCCGCTGTAAGTTATGTTATTATGTATTGGTCAGCCATTCTATCTGATAAAATAGAAAATAAAATTCTGGATTATAGAAGAAATAATCATACTGGAACTACACCCCCATTTCATTTATGTTCTTACATTTTAGATGCCTTACGATTTAATTCTGAGTTTCCTATTTTAGGATGGAAATGGACTCCTCAGGATCCTACTCCTATACACATCTATCATAAATATTTGTGGAAATCCCATTTTGAGAACCATGTATATAGAGTTTTCCATGTCTACATGTTGCCCATTTATCAAGCTTTTTTTAACCAACCCCCTCCTCGACTCTCAGATAAGGAGAAAATTGATTTAACCCTAATCAGAAGTTGGTTCAAGGAAGAAAATTTCACCTATATCAGGGTATTTGGAAGCATTTTTGAACCTCACATCTTGCCCTTATATGTCCCCGATAAACTATTGGCTCAAGAAATAGCTTACAAGTTGACTGAAAAGGGAATGTCCAGAATTTTAAAGAATTCTAAAAAATTGATGTGGCCTACATTTCCTTTCCAATGTGGAACTTATACCCTCAATGATTTCAATCATGCATAAAAAGAAGCCCTTAAGATAAAATAACTCAAGCTTTCAACTGTTCCTAGTAGGCAATATGATCCAAATGAAGTTGCCTTCAACTTCACATCTATGGTGCAAATTGATAAATTTGAGCATGAAACTGATGATTTTTATGACCTATTTGTCTCGATTGAGAAATTTTCGTAGGTGATTCAGATAAATCAAAGTTTCAAATAGAGGATATGAATAATTTTTTACATTTTAGAAGCAAAATACTGCTTACAGTTCCCCTCAACCAGTTAAAGACTATTTTACAAGAAGAAGAGAATACTGAAACAAAACAAAAGAAAGAGGATATAGGCAGCAAAATTGATGTACAGATAGAGAAAGAAGATACAAGCAGCAAGCCTAATGATCAACTTGAAAAAGAGAAGACCAGTGAGAAAGAGGGAGATTCTGCTGAAACCAATATTAATGAATAGTTGTTAAAAGAATATGAACAATTTGCTCAACAGATAGGAGACCAAGGCAATTCTCAAATTAATAACAGTGACTGTCAAGATATTGAGATCATTCTTGAAGACCCATCTAAAGAAATTGTACTAAAGCTAGCATACAATTTCAGATGTCTTTTTATGCCTCTTCAGAGCTAGTAAGAAAACAAAGAAAGAGAAGGAGGATTGATCAAGGACCACTTTTAACTCCCCAGGTTGAACTAATGAATTTTTTTTGGAGACACTCTAAAGTAGATCCTTCAGAGGATCTTAACAAACTATCCCAATATGCAGGGGCTTATAGTGCAGCCACAATGGATAAAGCTACTGAAGTTACTCAACTGGTAAAACAAAAGGATTTGCAGATAACATTATTAGAAGAAAGGACAATAAATGATCAACACAGGATATCACAGTTACAGCAGCAGTTGGGAGAAGAAAGACTGATAATTAAGCAACTAGAAGAACAACTGAACATTGAAAAGCAAAAGGTTTATCAACAAGCTTTAAACAAACAAAAAAAGTTGTCCTAGGAAGTAACAAAATTATAGACATTGCTAAAAAAGGAGAAAGCTTCCAAGGAAGAGAAAAGTATAATATTTCAAGCAAAAATGGATAAATTCAAAGATTATCCTAAACTGGACCAGTTCAAAATAGAAGCCCTTGAAGTGAGTAAGTTGTTGTCCCAAAAATTGGATGATATATGCCAGAAAATATCACAAGTTGAACCCCTCTGTGAAATAACATCATCCCTCATCGACGAAGCAGTCAATACAAGATTAGAATTTGAAAGCGCCGATGAGAAGATTTCAGAATTTATCACATGCTAGGAAACAGAACAGGGTAAAATTACAAATCTTCCTAGAATTGAAGCATCGGATAAAGAAATCCTATTCGCTGAGTGGGAAACTCAAATTATTAAAGAAGAACGTGCTACTTCTAGAGCAAGGAATATAATGGATAACTTGACACAGTTGGTTAATGATAGTCTATATGCAGTAAATTTAATCTCAGATTGCACTCTAGGAAAGTTGCCGAAGGTCAAAGAAATAGATAAAAGGTGGAAAAAGAATTAATCAGTAAAGATCAAAAGATTGATAAAACACAAGGAATTACATGGGATACCTTATGGTCCCATTTGGTCAAGCCATACACTCAGTAGATGGCAACCAAATGTCTTTCCAGTGCCATCAATTATATCATCCTAGAACTTTCTGATGCCACATACACCAGTCAACTACATTCTCGACTGAGTCACCCAACTGAAGTGAAATATATGCTCAAAATATGCCAGCTTTGCACATTAGATATTATGGAAATCTAATGAACTTGTTTTATTGAAGATCGCAATTCTATTTTCGGATCTCCGATGATATTTTTTAGCAATAATTTAAGTTAATTTGTTTTTTTTTTATTTCTTATTTAAACCCCTTTCAAGCATTTTAGAAGGGGTCTTGAATTTGTAATATTTTGGGCTGGGATAATACATTTTTGTACTCCTTGACTATCTTATTTTTATAAAGGATCACATCCTGTGATTTCATGGTGAATTATTTTTGAGAGTTGCATTGATGTACCTTGAAGATTGTTCTAAGTTAAAGCATAGGATCAGAATATCAAATTGCATCAGGGAGATATCAAATGTATCTGGTATTTCTATTGAATTCATTTTATTTTCTTTATGTGATGAAATACTCTCATTAAAATTTGCTATCACTTATATATACTTGTTTCTCAAATATTTCTTTATCATATCATTTCTGAAGATATAGGAATATCATCTTTCATAGTGTGTGTAAACGATATAAATTTATGAATGTGATGTGCTATGATAACTCTGTTTAATTTCTTAAACAGAGTTATCATTATATGATACTGCATCTTTCTTTTAAGTAAATAATACATTTTCATGGTAATTTGTTTAATTGAAACAATCTTTAAGTCGTATTCATATTTAATACCCGGGTTAGTTTTAGAGTTATTTGCAAGTCATAGATTAAGTTAGATATATTATTTCAATTAGTTAGTTTCATTATCCACTTGCACAAGCACCCCATCACCAATCCATTTCATAATTAGGAAACTGGTCCTATAAATCCGGTCGGAGCCACCATCCCAAACGGATAAGGAGCTGTTCTAAGGTCCGGACCGGGTATTTCCCCCCCCAATGTTTGAAGCGACGATTTTCGAGGCTTGAACATTTTTTGTGCTATAAGGAGGGCCTAAGTTATGAATGGCAAGTAAATCCAAATCTACAGGCCATTCCAAGAGCAATTCACCCTCATCACCTTCTTCAATTTCCTCTACATCTCAAATCTCTAGGGAAGAAATTGAGAAGAACACCAATACACCCACTACCAAAGCTTTAGATCTGTCAGACAATCAACCTCCAGAGTCCCATGAAGTACAAGCTTTAATTCATAAAATTCAAGAGTTCTCATTATCTTTAGAAGAGTCAGAATTATCAGAAGGTAGTGTTACTTCACAATTCATATCTTCAAAACCTCTTACTAGGTCACAAAGCGAAAAACTTGGTATTCCTCCAAAGGAATTTCATTTACCTAGTCAAGTTAAAACCATAAAAACACCATCGGAATCGGATAGTGATATTATTTCCTCATCACAAACTCACTCATCTGCTTCCCAAACTCAAACCTAGAAGAGTACAGTTATTCCAACAACATCTACTCAAACACCAGTTGTCTCTTCAAGTCCCTCAACCATTATCACAACAATGGCACAAAGGCCATGGACTAGTCCAAGAGCTGTCACAATGCCTGCACCTTTACAGGCATTACCAGATCATCCTAAAAAATGGCTGCCAAAATTTAGTCCTGACGTTGGCATACAAGCAGAAGAACACATTAATAAATTTATGTTATCTGTAAATTTAAATGCAGTAGAACATGAAGATGTTGTGGTTAGGTTATTCCCTTATACTTTACAAGGGGCAGCAGGATCTTGGTATTTTTCATTACCATCAGGATCTATTACAAGTTGGGATATTTTCCGGGAACATTTCTTAACCAAATTTGGAGATGATATATCAATAGCAACTCTAATTAATGATCTCTCTAATTTGAGAGCAGAATCCAAAGAACCTATCAAAGATTTTAATTCCCGATTCAACAAACTTTTGAATAAAATTCCTACAACATCAAAACCTAGTGAGAAAGTCCAAAGTGAATGGTATATAAAAACTTTGCATTCAAATATAGTCATCTTTGTAGATAGAGCTGCTAAACCTACCTTAGCTGAAAACATGAAAGAAGCAATTACAGTTGAGAGACAGATTATTGCTTTGGATAAAAAGAATGGTAATGAGGAAAGAAAATCCAAAAAATTTAGTTTCAAGGACAATTCAAAGAAGAAAACACATAGGGATCCATATGATATGGAAGGCTTACAAAATTTTTTGAAGACTATGTCGAATGAAATGGTCGAAATTAAAAAACAAGTAGCAGAAACTTCCACCAATAGATCCTTTAGGAACTTCAAAAGAAATCAGATAACTAAAACTAAACCACCCAATTCAATATCCAATGCACAGTCAGATTTAGAGGAAGATGAAGAAGAAGATACACCTCCATTATCAGAAGAAGAAGAAGAAGAGGAAATATTTGAATTACATGGGATGTGGGATTTCATTTTGCCTAACTCAGACAGTGAAAAGGAACAAGAAGCCCTGCCAGTAAATACAAGAAGTAAAGCTACAATAGAACCTGTTCAAACAATCCCCAAGAAGAAAAGTTCAACTCCGAATACCAAAGATAAAACCCCTGTAAAGAAAGCTTCTCCTTTGCCTAGTCAAAATCAACCATCATCTTCTAATCCTCCTACAACAACATCTAAGACTCTGGTAGTTTCTGATCCTATGGATTATAACATTATTGAAGACATGAAGAAGACCAAAGAAAATATTTATTTACATGAACTCAGCAAGCTCAAGCATCAACAAAAGCTGTTGTTAAAAGAATTAAATGCAACACCTATTTCTCCTCTACCAAATGGTGTAATTTCCAAAGCAGCCAAAGGATCAGGTAAGCCACCAGATAAAGTAGATGCTATTGATATTGTTCTTAGTGGAGATAGATCTAATTATCAGACACCTCATTTTCTCTTGACTTATGAGATCTATAACAAGAATTTACATAATTGCTTGATAGATTCAGGAGCATCATCAAATATAATGCCTACTTCAGTTTGCTCAAAATTAAACATTGAACCCCAAAAATCTGCAATTCATATTGTTCAATTAGATCGGACTAAAGTGAAAGTTGTGGGAGAAATTAATTCAGTCACTATTAGGTTAGCCTCTAATCCCAGGATAGTCCAGAGAATTGATATTCTAATTACAGATATTCCTGAGTTTTATGAATTAATATTAAGTAGGGATTGGTCTACAAAGCTTAATGGTTATATCGCCATTGATTATTCTCACAGGTGGCTTCCCCACAAAGGGAAACCAAATTAAATCAAGGTCGAGCGAGAAAAACACATGATGCATACTGTAACAGAATTTGAACAAGAAAATGAATCTATAGCTTTTAATAATAACATTCTCGGAGGTTATTCTGCTGAATCGTTCCTTGGAAATATCACAACACCTGAATCACCTTTTTCTGTAAATACTTTTACTTCACAAATTGAAAAAATTTCATAAACTGATTCCTCAAGATGCATTAATATTTCTAATCAATCTGTAAATAAACATGTATATAAGTCTTTATTTTGGTCTTTGTATTTTAATGGATCAAAATCCAATGATGGCGCAGGAGCAGGATGCATTTTAGTTGATCCAGAAGGAGAAAAAACTATGCTGTCATGCTGACTAGAATTTAAGTGTACAAATAACACTGTAGAATATGAAGCCTTGATCCAAGGGCTTTATAAAGCAATAGGGTTGAATGTTAAATACTTGAAAGTCTATGGTTATTCTAAAATTGTTATCAGATAGGTAAGGAACACTATCCATTGTCTTTCAGATCATCTTAAACATTATAAATCCCTTGTTCAAGATCTTACCACTCAATTTTTAGCATTCAACATCTCTTCTAACCCTAGAACTCAGAATTCAACTGCTGATTTGTTAGCTAATGTTGCTTCCAAGCTTCTCCCAGCTGAAGATTATAGTCCAGATACGTTTTCAGTTGAATTAATTTTTTCAACCTTCTGTACCTAATAATGTCACCAATTGGAGAGTATTCTATCATGATGAAGATATCTTAAATTTCTTGACTTCAGAAAAATATTATGATGACCAAATAATTGATGAAGGTGATCATGATCTTCAAAACACATCAAAAGACAATGAAAATCCTATTCCCAAATCTGTAGTTAAACTTGAATATCTATATGATATCAAAGATAGATTCAAAAAGGTTACCAATGCCAAACTTCAAAGTTCTACTTTGAAGTTTGAATTAGTAAATCTTGGTACTGAGTCTAAACCACAAAATGTTAATTTAGGACTCGAGTTAACTTCAGAGGAAAGGACCTCTTTCATCAAGCTTCTGAATAAGTACAAAAATTTCTTTGCTTGGAATTATGAAGATTTGAAAACGTATGATACTTCTGTCATTCAACATACAATTCGAATGCTTTCCGATGTAAACCCAGTACAACAGAAGTTAAGAAAAATTCATCCCAATCTGGAAAGTCAAATCAAGACAGAATTGAGTAAACTTTTGAAGACGAAAATTATTTTTCCTATAAGACATTCTAGTTGGGTCTCAAACATGGTGCCTGTCAGGAAGAAGAATGGAGATATTAGAATTTGTATTGATTTTAGAAATCTGAACAAGGCATGTCAAAAGGATAACTTCCCATTACCAACGATGGAACAAATACTTCAAAAAGTAGCTGGTTCTCAACTAATGTCTTTTCTTGATGTTTTCTCAAGTTATAACCAAATATTGGTACATCCAGATGACAGGCTAAAAACTACCTTCAGAATCAAGTGGGAAACTTATGCCTACCAAAAATTGCCTTTTGGTTTGATCAATGCAGGAGCTACTTTCTAGAGAGCCATGGATATAACATTCAAAGGGTTGATTAATAGATCAGTTCTGATCTATCTTGATGACATAACCGTCTTTTCAAAGAAAATAGCTAATCATCTGCATCATTTGAAACTGATATTTGAACGATGTAGAAGGTTTGGCATTTCTTTAAATCCAAAGAAATCTTTCTTTGCTCTCAATGAAGGAAATCTCTTAGGATTTGTTGTGTCTAAAGATGGCATATATATTGACCCTGATAGAGTGAAAGAAATTTCTGATATTTCCTTACCACATAATAAGAAATCCATGCAATCCTTTTTGGGACAGATCAATTTTGTGAAGAGATTTATTCTTGATTTTCCTCAAATAGTTTTACCATTACAGAATATGATTAAGAAAAATTTAGTTTTCAAATGGTTAAAGCCTTTGATTCAATCAAACAGGAAATCATTAATGCACCTACATTGAATACTCCTGATTTTTCTAAACATTTCATTCTGTATACTTTGGCTACTGAAACATCCTATGCTGCCGTTTTGACACAACCAAATGATCAACAAGAAGAAGCACCAATATCTTTCTTTAGCTCAAATCTGCAAAGAACCAAACTTAACTACTCTGATGTAGAAAAACAAGCCTTTTTTGTGTTTAAATCAATCAAACATTTTAGACCATTTCTCCTAAAGACACATACAAAAATAATTGTCCCATTCTCTGTAGTGAGACAATTGTTAATACAAAAGGAAGTAGGAGAAAAGAGAGCTAATTGGGTAATAGCTTTACAAGAGTATGATATTGATATTAAGCCAGCCAAAATTTTTAGAGGACAAGGTTTTTGCAGATTGTTAGCAGGAGCTTCCAACATACCAGAACATCAAGATCAAGATAATACTGTTCAAGTAAATCAGATAAGTATTATAGATTCTGAATCTCAATATGCTGATCTAATCTTTTATTTGAAAAATGGGTATGCTCCTTCTAATCTCAGCTATAAAAACAAGCGTGCTTTAATATTAAAATCCAAACACTTCGAAATCATTGATGATGTGCTATTCAGAAGAAATTATGATTCCATTCTATTAAAATGTCTTGAAAAAACTGAAGCACACAAGGTGTTGCAGGAATTACATGGTGGACCAGCAGGTGGACATTTTGGAGGAGACACTACAACTCACAAAATAATCCATGTTGGTTACTATTGGCCTACCTTATTCAAAGATTCACATGACTATGTAAGGAAATGCGAGACTTGTCAAATTGCTAGTGGGAGACAAAGGAAACCAACCTTTCCTTTATAACCAGTAAATATTGAGCAACCATTTGAACAATGGGGACTTGATATTATTGGTGAAATTGTTCCACATTCTTCCAAGCAACATAGATACATCCTTATAGCAACAAATTAATTTACAAAGTGGGTAGAAGAAATTCCTTTAAAGGTAGCCAATTATGATGCAATCATTGAATGCATTGATCAATTCATCATTACCAGGTTTTGTGTACCTAATGCCCTTGTTTTTGACAATGCATCTTATTTTTCTGGAAATAGTATAATGGAATTTCCAATCAAAAGAGGTTTCAAATTGAAATATTCCACAAATTATTATCCACAAGGTAATGGTTTAGTTGAATCAACCAATAAAAATATCATCAAAATCATCAAAAGAACAATTGATCAGAGTCAAAAGAATTGGCACAAGTCTTTAATTTTTTCACTATGGGCTGATCGCATAACTCATAAGGCTTCAATAGGTACTTCACCTTTTAATCTAGTCTATGGAAAAGAAGTTGTAATACCGTCAAACCTAGTACTTCCATCTCTAGCCCTAGTTCAATTCATTGAAGAGAATCCTTCATCATATATTCAATTAAGATTTGATCAAATTCTTAAATTAGAAGAAGATAGGGAGAAAGCTAAAAGTGTTCATACCAAACATCAACAATTCATAAAATCTTCTTTTGATTCAAGTTCTACCGGGTCCAAAACTTTGCAAATTGGTGATCTTGTTCTGAAATGGGACACATCACATGAAGATAAGGGTAAGCATACCAAATTTCAAAAGATGTGGTTTGGACCATTTCAGATTTTTGAAAAGATAGACTCATCAACATTTATATTGCAAGATTTAATAGGAAAGAGAGAATCTCTTCCTGTGAATGGGCTTATTTTGAAAAAAAAAATTTCTTAAGGTAACCTCTTATTACCTTTACATATTCCATTATGCAAGTTTGTTAGTTAACAAATAAGGTTGTTAATAGTTTTTAATTGACTTTTTACTATTTGAAAATATCTTTGAAAAAATATTGTAAATACTTATTTATGTAAATAAGAATTTTTAAGGAAATGATTACAGTTTTGGATAGTTAAAATAAAAATATTAAACTTTGAAAATCTTTTTAAACATTTGCAAAATCTTCTGAAACCTTGAAAATATTGTAAATCATTATAATTTTGTTAAGCAGAGAAAGGTTATCCATAAAAAGTAAAGACTTTTCCAATTTTGGCACTCAAAATTCTAAAAAATTGTCATCCATTGACTCCTAAGGAGAAAATCATTCACCCCATCCATTAAGGTTGTGATTTTTTAGAATGTAATTCTAAGAAATTATCTGTCTAATATTAAGAGATAAGAGGTCTCATCACGAGCCTGCTTACCATGATCATAAGAAGTAATTAAACTGACATTACCACCACTGCATACCAAAACAGGGTAATGGCTTATAATCATAAGACAAGGGGTCTCATCATGAGCCAACTTGTTCAGTTTAGGTACAACTAGTGAGTGGCATTTTTATCAACTGGCTACCAAACTAGAACAATGACTTTTAAATTAAAAAAGAAAAAGAGAAAACACAAGATAGTATATCTTATGAATTTATTTTTTAGAGTCATGCTTTTACATGGATGGGACAATGAATGATTAATGGTTAAAAGGTAACCCTATCGAGGCTATGAACATTTGCAAGTGGCAGAGGCACTACCTATGACAATAGAGTAAATCACAAAGCTAAGAACGAAAAGCCCCCCTACTTTATCTTTATCAACCAATCAAAGCTTGATAAAACCAAAATATTTTTATTTTTGAGGAATTAAAAAGAGATTGTAACTGATTTTTATTCTTTTTCAGAGTTAGATTTTATTTAAATTTTTCTAAGATAGTTTTCATTATCTTTAAAACTTTTTGCTTACTAAAAGTATAGTGTTCATTTTCTTTTTCAGAGATAACTGTTTCTTCCAGTGAATCGCCAATTGTTGTACTGTACAACAACCCTCCCCATTTCTAAATTTTTTATATTAAATTTCAATAAGAAATAGGTCCCCTTTTCTTTTTAGATAGGAATAAAACTTTGAGGAAATCCAATTATCATAGAAAACAATAAAAATATTGATTTTTAAAAAACACATGAAAACATCAATTGCATATCACTTATCTCAAATGAAAATAAACAAATGTGTTATAAAACTAATTCTGATCTAATCAATCATAAGACTTATATCGCATCAACACAAAGTCTAAACATTTTCCTTTTGAAAATTCCGATGCGATAAATTAAATCGCAAATCGCAAATCAGACAAATATTATATTTCTATATCTTCTTTGCAAAACTCCGATGCAATGAGGCTTATCGGTAATCACATTTCGGATAAGTCATACTTCATCAGGTCTATTTGAGAAACTCCGATGCGATGTAATTTTAATCGCAATCGCATTTCAGTGAAACAATATCATGGTCACTTACTTTATAAACATTCCGACGCGATGGACCCCACCACAATCACAATCGCATTTCAGCAAAGTCACATTAAAATTCAATTCATTTGGAAACATTCGATGCGTTAAACCATTGGCTATCATTAATCGCTATTCATACTTCACACATATCATTCATTGGCAAATCGTAATCGGAAGTTCCAAAAGGTAAATTCTTACATCGAGATTTTGATATTGTTGATCCCCGATGTATGACCATCATTAATCTGAGATCAAACGAATTATGACAAGTAATTTAAATATGAATTCATGAATGTGACTTTCCTTGGAGGCATTCAATTTTAATATGGAGTTAATCAATTTAGAATCATGAATCAAATCTTCGCAAAATTGTTCTTAAATAAATTCCTTTTTACTTAATGAGGTCTATTCTGACTCAATTTCTTCCTGCTTCTAAGAGAATTTTCTCATTTACAGATCTATAGAACAACAAGTATGCTTATTTGTGGAGCTGGTGAGATGATACCAGAAAGAGAAAATGTCAAAAAATATTAAGAAATCGAGAAGTGTTGTCGTCCCAAAGGTTACCATCATGCTAAAGGAAAAGAAAGTCAAAATAAATCTAATTATAGATACTACCTGCCTGGGTCTCGGAAATATTTCCTGGGAAGAAGTTTATAACTTTCTCGAAGCAGAAAACCCTACTATTACAAAAGTAAAGGTGACGGTGCCAGATGAAGAATCAGATTCAGATAGTCCCCTTAAAGAACTGGAAAACTCTTTTCTCCATAGAATTTCACCTCGCGCAAATGTATTTCCATACTATGATCTAATACAATGGGTAATAGAAACCACGACCATCATAGACAGAACATTTTTCACAGTTGGAGGAAATATGTTTGGATCCTTTAGGGCAAAAGACATCAAGGCAATGTATCATCTGCCAGAACCTCAGAACACTTACAATAAAGCCTTCATATAGGATTTCGCTTCAAGCAACGAAATATAATCAAACGCTATTAAGCAATGGAGACAAGCTCCAAACAAACATAATCATGAGACCTCAGGTATGTATTCTTTAGAGTCTCTCGCACCTCCGTACTGCTATGCTGCTGCCATGATGTGAAATTTTTTTGGGAGTGATAATTCTGCAAGGTTTTCTATTCAAATGGTACCCCTGATTGAGGCCGCTATATGTTCCGTTATTATGGATTGGTTAGTCATTATATCTAATAAAATAGCAAATAAAATTATGGATTATAGAAGAAATAAGAATACTGGAACTACACCCCCATTTCATTTATGTGCTTACATTTTAGATGCCTTATGCTTTAATTATGAGTTTCCTATTTTAGGATGGAAATGGACTCCTTAGGATCCTACTCCTATACACATCTATCATAAATATTTGTGGAAAGCCCATTTCAAGAACCATGTATACAAAGTTTTCCATGGCTATTTATCAAGCTATTTTTAACCAACCCCCTCCTCGGCTCTCAGATAAGGAAAAACTTGATGTAAACCTAATCAGAAGTTGGTTCGAGGAAGAAAATTTCAACTATATCAGGGTATTTGGAAGAATTGTTGAACCTCACATCTTTCCCTTATATGTCCTCGATAAAATATTGGCTCAAGAAATAGCTTACCAGTTGACCAAAAAGGGAATGTCCAGAATTTTAAAGAATTCTAAAAAATGGATGTGGCCTACATTTCCTTTCCAATGTGGAACTTATACCCTCAATGATTTCAAGCATGAAAAAAAAGAAGCCCTTAGGATAAAAGAACTAAAGCTTGCAACTGTTCCCAGTAGGCAATATGATCCAAATGAAGTTGCCTTCAACTTCACATCTATGGTGAAAATTGCTAAATTTGAGCATGAAACTGATGATTTTGATGACCTATTTTTCTTGATTGAGAAATTTTCGCAGGTTTATGATTCATCTAAATCAAAGTTTCAAACATAGGATATGAATAAGTTTTTACAGTTTAGAAGCAAAAAATTGCTTACAGTTCCCCTCGACCAGTTAAAGACTACTTTACAAGAAGAAGAGAGTATTGAAACATAACAAAAGAAAGAGGATATAGGCAGCAAAATTGATGTATAGACGGAGAAAGAAGATACAATAAGCAAGCCTAATGATCAACTTGAAAAAGAGAAGACTAGTGAGAAAGAGGGAGATTCTATTGAAACCAATATTAATGAAAATTTGTTAAAAGAATATGAACAATTTGCTCAACAGATAGGAGACCAGGGAAATTATCAAATTAATAACAGTGACTGTCAAGATATTGAGATCATTCCTGAAGACCCATCCGAAGAAATTGTACTAAAAGTTGAATACATACCCCCTCTAGATGTCTTTTACAGCCCTAAGCATAGAGTTGTAGTAAGAAAACAAAGAAAGAGAATGAGGATTTATCAAGGAACACTTTTAGCTCCCCAAGCTGAACTAATGAATGTTGCTTGGAAACACTCTGAAGTAGATCCTTCATAGGATCTAACCAAACTATCCCAATATGCATGGGCTTATAGTGCAGCCACAATGGATAAAGCTACTGAAGTTACTCAACTAGTAAAACAACAGGACTTGCAGATAGCATTATTAGAAGAAAGGACAAAAAATGATCAACGTAGGATATCACAGTTAGAGTAGCAGTTGGGAGAAGAAAGACTAAGAATTAAGAAACTAGAAGAACAACTGAACATTGAAAAGCAAAAGCTTGATCAGAAAGCTTTAAACAAACAACAACAGTTGTCCCAGGAAGTAACAAAATTGCAAACATTTATGCAAAAAGAGAAAGCTACCAAAGAAGAGCAAAGTATAATATTTCAAGAAAAAATGGATAAATTCAAAGATTATCCTAAACTGGACCATTTCAAAACAGAAGCCCTTGAAGTGAGTAAGTTGTTGTCTGAACAATTGGATGATCTATGCCAGAAAATATCACAAGCTGAACCCCTCTGTGAAATAACATCATCCCTCATCGACGAAGCAATCAATACAAGATTAGAATTTGAAAGCGCCGATGAGAAGATTTCAGACTTTATCACATGGCAGGAAACAAAATAGGGTAAAATTGCAAATCTTCCTAGAATTGAAGCATCGCATAAAGAAATCCTATTTGCTAAGTGGGAAACTCAAATGATTAAAGAAGAACGTGCTAATTCTAGAGCAAGGACTATAATGGATAATTTGACACAACTGGTTAATGATAGTCTATATGCAGCAAATTTAATCTCAGATTGCACTCCAGGAAAGTTTCTGAAGGTCAAAGAAATAGATAAAAGGTGGAAACAGGAATTAATCAGTAAAGATCAAAAGATCAATAAAACATAGGGAATTACATGGGATGCCTTATGGTCCCATTTGGTCAAGCCATACACTCAGCAAATGGCAACCAAATGTCTTTCCAGCGCCATCAATTATATCATCCCGGAACTTTCTGATGCCACATACACCAGTCAACTACATTCCCGGCTGAGTCACCCAACTGAAGTGAAAGATATGCTCAAAATATGCCAGCTTCGCACATTAGATATTATGGAAATCCAATGAACCTATTTTATTGAAGATCTTAATTCTATTTTCGGATCTTTGATCTTTTTTAGCAATGATTTTAGTTAATTTGTTTTTTTTAATTTCCTATTTAAACCCCTTTCAAGCATTTTAGAAGGGGTCCTGAATTTGTAATATTTTGGGCTTGGATAATACATTTTTGTACTCCTTGAATATCTTATTTTTATAAAGGATCACATCCTATGATTTCATGGTGAATTATTTTTGAGAGTTGCATTTCTGTACCTTGAAGATTGTTCTAAGTTAAAGCACATGATCAGACTATCAAATTGCATCAGGAAGATATCAAATGTACCTGGTCTTTGTATCGATTTCGTTTTATTTTATTTATGTGATGAAATATTCTCATTAAAATTTTCTATCGCTTATATATACTTGTTTCTCAAATATTTCTTTATCATATCATTTCTGAAGATATAAGAATATCATCTTTCATAGTGTGTGTAAACGATATAAATTTATGAATGCGATGTGCTATTATAACTCTATTTAATTTCTTAAGCAGAGATATCATTATATGATACTACATCTTTATTTTAAGTAAATAATACATTTTCACGGTTATTTGTTTAATTGAAACAATCTTTAAGGCATATTCATATTTAATACCCGGGTTAGTTTTAGAGTTATTTGCAAGTCATAGATTAAGTTAGATAGATTATTTCAATTATTTAGTTTCATTATCCACTTGCACAAACACCCCATCACCAATCCATTTCATAATTAGGAAACTGGTACTATAAATCCAGTCGGAGCCACCATCCCAAATGGATAAGGATTTGTTCTAAGGTCCGGACTGGGTGGTTTTCCCCCCAATGTTTGAAGCGACAATTTTCAAGGCTTCAACAGGTCCATAGTGGAGCGGTTGAATATTATGATGGACCCCTATGAAGAATTCCTTCTACAAATGAAATCAAACCTTGTCTCACACTTAAAAATAATGTGGCAATCAATGTTGATCATGGCATTATTTATAATTAGTATAGTCTTTTTACAAGATATCATGGACGTGCTTACTAATGTTCTAAATTCGTTCAATAAACTTGGTAGATTTTTAGGCTTCATATTGAATATGTGTAGTTTCAAGGGGCAGTACAACATCAATGGGACCCAACGATTGAAATTCTAGGCCCACTTGAAAGGCATTGTGGCCAATTGAGCTATGGATATCTCTATTGTATTTGTGTTGAACAAAGGGGAGACTGTCATCCCATGTTCATGGATTCTTTTATTTATACATGCATAAAATATGCATCATCATCATGTTGACAACCTATGTCTAGCCATCAGTCTAGGGGTGGAAGGGAATTTATTTGGTGATATTGGTGTTGAACATTAGCCAGAGGATAAACACAAATTTCTTAGGAAATTTCTATTTATGATATTATATGATGGTCTTTGAGATCCCAAAATGTACCCACACTCATTCGAAGAAGACCTTGGTAGTCACTTCTACTTTGATACTCTTCATGCAAGAAGCCAAAATGACCATCATAGAAAATATATCAATGGCCACAAACACACAGTAATTACCATGCTTGGTAGAATGAAGGCTAGACATATAGTCAATTGAGATGGATCCCCAAGGATGGTTAGGATTAGGCAGAGGAATGTACAGACCTTGCTTCTTAATGGTTAGTTTATCAATGGCATAGGTGGTGCAGGACCTGATATAATTATCAAAATCTTTTCGACGTTTTGGCTATAAAAATAATTATGTAGTGCTTCCACTATCTTCTCCACACTAAATTTCCTTGATAACCGACTATAATGTGTCTCCTATATCAGCTTGGCACATTTCCTTGAAGGAACACAAACGCATCCCACACAGCACAATAGTGCATCCTAGAGGTGGAAGTATGGAACTTTCTTTCCTTCCATCAACATCTAGTATGTGGAAACTCATTTTGAGTCACTTTTATACAATTGTGGCCATATAGTGGTCTTTTTCCCACAAGAGTTGAAAACTATGGCCACTACCACAAGTAGGGGCTGATTGAGACAATCTATGACATGATTAGTGCTATCGTTCTTGTATTTTATGTTCAAATGGAATTATTGTAGGTATGTGTACCAATTTTGATGGTGGTAATTTTTTAACTTCCCTTGTGTCTACATAAATTGAAGAGGAATGTGATCCATGTGGATAATCATAAGCTTCCCCATAATATAATCTTTCCATTTCTGGTAGGCTTGCAAGATAGAATGCATCTCCTTATCATAGGTGGGGTATCTTTCGACAATATCAGATAGTGTTTCACAATGAAAGGCCATTGGATGTCCTTGATGAATGAGGATTGCACTAATAACTTAGTTGGAGACATATATCTCAATCTCAAATGGTTGTTGCAGTTCTATCAAGGTGAGGAATGGTGTAGAGTGAAGGTGGTGTTTCAATTCATCAAATTAATTTTTTTGTAACTCAGACCAAAAAAAATTTACTTTTTCTCCATCCTCGATCACTTGAATTAAGGGATATGCAATATAAGAGAAGCCCAATAGGAATATTCGTTAGAAGTTAGCAAGGCCGAAGAAGTTACAAAGCTTTGATAGAGGGGCTAGCCAATCCCAAATGAATTGTATCTGGGTTAGATCCACATGCAAACCTTGCTTATCAATAATGTATCCTAGGTATTATACCTTGTCCATGCTGAAGGAGTGTTTTTCCAGGTTATCAAATAACTTGCATTGAAATAGAGTGTGAAAGATATGTTGAATATGTTTCAAGTGTTCTTCCCAAATATTATTGAATATGAGGATATTATCCTGATATACAACCATGAACGAGTTGGTGAAAGGTTGCAAGATATCATCCATTAGCCTCATTAAATTTGTTGGGAATTTTTAAAACCAAAGGGCATGAACAACCATTCAAAAATACCCTCCTTGGATTTGAATGCAGTATTCCACACATCATTTGGTTCTATTAGGACTTGGTGGTGACCAAAATTTAAATAAATCACACTAAAGTACTTATCCCCCTTGAGATGATAAAGAAGGTCACCAATCCAGGGAATCAAGTACCAATTCCTAACTGTGATTTTTTTTAGGGCCCAATAATCAATGTAATGTAATTAAGTCCCATATTTATTATGCACAAGTACAATTAGGCTCCCACTAGGTGATGAGCTTGGTTATATGTGCCCTTTTTGGAGTAACTCTTTGATCTTTCACTTGACCTCCCTATTTTCTAAAATATAGTGGTGATAGATTGGCCCATTGGGTATAGGTACACTAGGGGTTAGATCTATTGGATGTTTGATCTAACAGTGCAGAGGTACCCTAGTGGATGCAAATAATATGTTTGTGTATTCTTCCATGACCTTATCCAATTTCCTCTGCGGCATGGAGGAGCCCTATGTGGATGCCATGAAAGTGGCCACAATATTATCCTTAATTTGAGATCAAATCAGGAATAAGACAAGTTTCCCCATCTAGGAGATGACCTTACTACATTACTTAGTAAATATCAAAGAAATAGAAGTAGGTAGGACCACCTCTAGTATCTATTGGAAACTAGATCACTAATGAGAGGGGGGCTGAATCAGTAGTGACATGACTTATGAATTTTTTCTCCAATTAATTATTATTTAATAATTCATACATGCAACACATAATCATAGATTATAGAATCAAACATAAACTAGAAATAATGAAATCAATCAGTAGAATGGACATATATTTCTGGTGGAAAACCCTTCTCCGAGAAAAAAACAACCATGTTGCTGCTGCGCTGCTCAATTATTTTATTAATCTGTTGAAAAAATTATACATTTATCAGCTTAAAACTATAATCCAGAAGAATTAATTTCCTTCACAGTATGTTGGGTCCTATAAGTTAGGAAAATTGTTTCCCTCATGGATCTACGAACTACCATCCGTTGAAGGCTACCAAGATCAACGATCCTCGCCCAACTACCATTAGACTATCAAACTTGTACTGGATGGATAAATTTGTTCCTTCTACCAAATACACCAAATCATTGTATACTTTGAATCCTTTGTGCCTTCACTTCCTCCATGTGATCCTTGTTTCATAATATTTCACACTGGACTCCCAATTCGTTCAATATGAACATCACAAAAACATCATCATTCTGAATCAAAAGCTCTGACAAAAAAGTAAAGAAAAAAATAGGAGAATACAATCTCCAAATGCTCTACTATCTCTCACATGATCTCACCAAAACACTTCACAAAGCCACATCTCATCACTTCACTCATAACATAACAATTATTTTTGAAACAACTTCATCTATCTACTACTACAACTGCAAACTGCTTCAGAAAATCTGCATAGTCAACTCACACAGCCTTAAACCTCTTATCCAAGCTAACTCTCACTCAATGCACTAGAATAATCAACCAAACTAGTATTGATATTCCTCCTATATGTAGATGAACTCAAGTTCTTAACTCAATAATTAACAATAACTACCGGGCTTCACAACTCTATTCATATGCTAGATTTGACCCAGATTCATCTCATTGACTCTATCAAACCACTAATTCCATTAGAATTTATATATTTTCAACTTTGATTAACTTCTGGAGGTCCCAAAAATGTTTCCAACTATAAACCAAAAAGTTTCTAACAATAATGTTGCCAAAACACAAAATTTATCTGATCAGTTGGAGAAATCCATAGAAAAATGTGTGCAAATGCTTGGTTGCATGCATGACACTAGCTCCATGTGACTGGAACATCACAGTCACTCCCATAATAATTTCTTCCAGCGACTGGATATTTTCATCCACTCCCATAGGATTAGCTCCATGTGACTGGGGCTAAAGCTAAGGAAAAACATTAAAACATCAGTCCATAACCTTTGCTAGTTGATGGATCATCTTCTTCATCTCGTGAACATTCTCCCAAGCCTCTATGATGAGTTTGCAAATGATGACATAGACCAAAAACTCATGAAACTAATCAATGACAAGAAGTCCCTAGTTTTACAACCTCATCACCAAAATCAACACCTCTAGGCCCTCAAGCAACAACCACAATTTTTCTAAACACCTCCAACACCTGTAGCAACATCTCTAAATCTTGTAGCAGTATTTACAACTCCTGTAATAGTACAATCATGTCATCCAAATGCCTCCAACAATGATAGAGGTGCCTCCAATACATGCAACCTCATCTCAACACATGTAGCAGAAATCCAATGTCCCCAAGACATAAAGAGACATATGCAACACCTATCATGAGCACTCCAGCCACCTACAATATCAACATCTCCAATCAACACAACATTCCAACCTCAATGCAATCACACATGTAGAATACATCTCTAATCATCTTCCAAATCACCTTCACTAGGTCTAGTCGTAAGTATGTTGACATCAATGCCAACTAAAAACACCATCAAACCAGTCATCCATCACACATGCTATGACAAGAAGCACCATGACCATGTTGACATCAATGTCAAAAAAATATACCTTTGGCATTGATGCCAACCTCATCAACATGTGAGTTTGATATTCGTACGCTCTCAAAAAATGAATCTTCTCTCTATTCATCCAAATTCTCTCCCCCTTTGACATCAATGGTAAAGGGTCATACCAACAATGAAGAACAATTATGTTATCACTCGGATTGAACCTCAAGCTGAGAAAGGCAATTATGAGGTAACCACAAACCACGCTTAGCCAAGTATCTAGCCCTACAAGGCAAGGAGAGGGCTCTCTCTGTATAGATCATAGCCAAGATGATTGAACAAATAACATTTTAGGCTAGGTATAGTAGCTCAGAGTTTTTATTTTTGATTGTATAGGGTTTTTCTAGATCAGGAGGAGTCAAACAATCAAGACAAGGAAATTAGGTCAAAATTTGTAGGGTGTTCTATGGGGCAAGGTAGGCATAGTGATTTAGCACTTTATGTTTTCAATGGGTGGGATTATCAAAATAGGTGAGGGGACAGAAAGAGCATGGTGAAATCATGGGTTCTTTCTAAACTAAGGAAATTTACAGACTGTGAATGTTTACCCAAAACAGAGCATAGAAATTATGGATTTTGTTCATCTAACTTGAAAACATTCACTTAATAGCATTGTAATGATGGATGAAATACAAAAAATATTCTAACATATGAGCACAAAAGAAGAAACTGAAACTAAACACTATACCACATGGATCCCATAAAAATAACTGCAAATTTGATTAATGTCCAAGCCAAACTGATACAAAAGTGTGTCTCTTGAAATGCCAAACCTCCAAATAAGTCCAACCCTTATAAATTACTGAGAAAATGCATCATATAGACCTCAAAACCACTCTCCCTAGCCTTAGGGAGTCGAATCCATGAGTTGGGAAATAGTTACACCAAATTCCAAACAAGAAACTAAAGACTAGGAAGACCCAACAATTTGCCTCTAAAAGAGAGGAAATTGATTCATTTGATCCGTAGAGGACTCACCTAATGTATCTACCTTAGATAAAAGTAAAAATTTGACAATTAAATTCACCATAACCATTTACATCAGTAATTTCTCCATTTTCCAAAGTAAAAGTAAAAGTGTAGTGAAACTTCAAAATTTGCTGAAGACTCTAAAAAATGCAATTCCCTTGTCAAACGAGCAACGCCCAGGCAGAAAAATTTGCCTCTTTGCAAGGCTAGTTTTGAGTGCCTTCCCATTGTCCAAATCAACTCCATGATAGCTCACTGGAAATCTCTCTGAGTCTAGTTTCCAAATCTGCCTCCATTTTCCAAAATGGTGCTCATTTTCCCTGTCAAAAAGTCACTCTCCAAATATTGGTAAACACACAGCGACCAGGTCAAAAAGGAGGTAGAAACATCAAAATTTGGTAGTTTTTTGCATTTTTGAGGGACTAATTCTCCTCCAAAATTTCTGAAACTTGCTAGGGCTGATGTATTCATCATTATGAATACGATGGTGGTGGCCATTTGGAATTTGGAGGCCCCAAAAAATATCGCAACGTCCAAGTCACTGTGTGTTTGGCAGAATTTTTGTGTGCCAAAAAGACTCAAAAACCAAAAATGAATTGAAGTGCCAAGTGTGCCAAAATTTACCAAAATTGGTGAGGGTAAATTTTTATCAAGTGCTTGAGGCATGAAGAGACACCTCATCAAGTATATCTAACCTCTTCTTCTCCCCTTGCTTAGTCAAACTTTCAATCTTAGCATTGACTCTTTTTCAGCTTGGCCAATGCAATTCTCTCTTTCCGTGCATGAATTTTGACTCTTGTCCTCAAAAAGTCATTGTCATTGTTGGCCTTCTCTAGCAACCTCTCCAAATTTAGATTGGCTCTATCAAGCCATGATTCTCTATCCTTGCTAATCTCTAGGGCAAGAAACTCATTTGGTGTGAGTTTCTCTGCCAACTCAGCTTCTCTCTATCTTTCCTGAGCTAAAGCTCTCTTCATCCCTATAGTCTTTGGTTTCTGTCTTGGAGGATGATCCTCCTCATCGTCAATCTCACCAAATATTTCCAATGTCTCCTCTAGCAAGGCCTTGGCCTTTTCTGCCTATCTTTGTGCTTTGATGGTCTTTACCTCATTGATGGCCTGCTTGGTCTTCAGCTGCTGATTTTCTTGCTGAAGAAAGTCAATCAAATATTTTTCTTTGTCAAGATTAGCTTGAAGTTCACTAATATTTTCTTCTTTTCCTTTGATTGCTACACTGGTGATTTTTTCCTCATCTTCCTCATCTAGGTCAATCGGCTGAAATTCATGTTCTATTTCATGTTTGTCCTCCTGTTCATCAATAATTGGCTCTTAATTAGCCTTTTCCTTGCCTTTTTCCACCTATTTTGTTGATGAAGAAAGCATGGCCCTTTTCACTCAAGTGAAGCAAACACATTCCTGTAGCCTCTCTGATAGGTCTTGGGAAATGGCTCAACATCAGTAAAATTAGCCCAAGTTTCCTCAGTCTCCTCCTCACTGCTTGATGACTCAGAATCATGATGTGTTGATGATGAAGGGTTATAGAAAGGTGGTGAAGAAGGATCAACATGGGGTGAATGAAACTAACTTGGTGATGATGTATGAGCAACAAGCTGAGTTGGAGGAGTGGATAGGGGAGGATGAGATGATGAGGGGATACTCTGCTCATGCTGACTAGGTGAGGTAGTGAAAACTTCATTTGCTATGAATGTGTCCCATGGAATGTTCTTTTTCTCAAGCTGATGGATGACTAACATCTTGAAGAGGGAGTGGTGGAAAAGATTTTGCATTTTATGATTATAATCCCTCTTTTGTACAATGTATTCCATCGTGTCAATGCTGCGGGAGAGATAGTAAGGTATGTGAAGTATTCTAACTCTAGTGAAGTGAATGAGGAGTATGATATGATATGAATAGAGTCGAGAAAACCTCCCCTCACAGGTGAAATATTTCATGATTATTTTCATCATAGGGACATATCGGTCAAGAAAATGAGAGAAAGGGAAAATGGTCTTTTTGTCATCCTTGTATCTAGGTTTGAGATATGGTTCATAGTAGCTCTGATCAAGATTTCCTTGTTTAAATCATTTCTTTCCCACATTAGGGATCCCTATAGTAGCTGCAATGACATTAATAGACATGGTAAAAGTAACCCCAGCAAGAGTGACCTGCCTATCATGAATATTGGTAATGAAAAACCCTGTCAACATAGGGTGATATTGGATCTGCTGCACTTTCTCACAAAACTCAAAACAACCAACATGTTTAAAACATGAAATATTGAGGGGAGAATCCATGAGCTCCTTTGTGGTTGTTGGTTCATATCTAATGATTTTCCCTCATTTCTTACATGATTTATTCTTTGGTGATTTTTCCTCACTGAAACTTTCGTCTTCCTCTTCAGACATTTTAAAACCTTGAAAACCCTAGGGTAAATGGAATGAGATGAAGGGAGTGAGAGGTGAAATGAATACAATAGGAAAATGGAGGGAATGAATGTAAATGAAAACCTAGGTCTATGAAAACCCTAGGATTTAACAATGTTTATGACTGATATGTGTTTAGGGACATGAATATGGACATGATGCATGGAAATGGTAAGGAAACAAAAAATAGGGTTTCATAGCAACAAGAATTTCACATTTCTTAGGAAACACCAAATATATTAGAGGAGAGGTGTCTTAGGGTTCACTTACTATTTTAAAGCCTTTTGAATAAATTTGTGAGGAAATGAAAACTTGCTAGAGGTTGTCAAATCCTTTGAAACCCTGCCTATGCAAACGCGCAACGTCCTGGAGGAATGTGCAATGCCCAGGAAAACACGCAACGACCAAGGGTAAATGCACAATGCCTGAGGGTAAATGCAAAACGTCGGGGAAAACACGCAACAACCTTGAAATTTTACTCAAAATGCTTGAAAAATTGAAATTTCTCCTTTGCTGGAAACTCCTGATGGATGAATGGAACCAATGACTTGCTTTGAGTTGTTTGAATGGCTTTATAGCTTTAGTGGTTTTGAATTTTTAATTTTAATTATCCACTTTCTGATGTTCACTTTTCCCTTTGGACTTTGACACTGGTACTCTTTATCTTTCTGACTTTTTTGGCATTTTGCAGTTTGATCAAGACATGGATTTTGGCTTTGTTTGCTCCACTTAGGCCGGACATGATTGCATTGAAAACGTGGGATGAATTTATTACATATGAGAGCATAAAATTACATTTGGAAAAACATAAATAAATTACATACTGAATTTTATATCAAAATGACATTTTGATATAAAAATCATTAAATTCAAAAATTTACAACTCTGAAAGTATGATAATTACATCATGATGATCTTCCATATAGGAAGACAAAATTTATTATTTATTCCCTCTCATATATGTGCTAACCTCATCTGAACTGAAGGAGTTACCTTGAGAAATAAAAAACTTAATGACCTAATGGGACTTCTTTAGACCTGACTTTCATGAATGAGATTTGATTTAAAAGACTTCTTGGTGAAAAGAGCTTTTAAATAGGTGCTATTATGCTCAATGAGACATGAGAATGATTGAGAAATTTGAATCTCAGAGGGAGAGTGAGCTTATTGACAAGGAAAACCACTAGTGGAACAATTTTATATCATGACCTAATGGAATGATTGAAAATTTCTTTAGAGTGGGACCCTAATATGCACATGCAAAATGTGTTTTGATCCCTAGTGGAAGTACAAAAATACGGACACTAAAATTGGCCTTATTGGGGATGGAAAATCCTTGGAGGTGTCAAGAACACAGTAGACCAAGTGCCTAACCTGTCGGCCACTACGGTCAAACAATTTAAAAGACTATAGATTATAAGACTAACTCCAAAAACATTCAAAGTGATTGAGAACTAAATCAAAAACTAACTTTGACACTAACTCAAAACTGACTCAAAAACTTTGAAAATGACAGAAAATCAACAAGCTTTATAGCCTTCACTTCGGGCCCCAAGCCTAAATGATTTTTTTCTCTAAACCTTGCATAAAATATAAACTGGTATTTACAATGAAAGTGAAACATTATCTTAGAAGTTGCATCAAAAATAATAATGTTTCAAGAGCCTACCATTGACCGGTCCTCCTGAACATTCTTGTCCATTCATCTGTTTCAACAAATAGGCATTTTGTCCTCGATAAGCTAAGATCTCTTAGAGTCCGTTCCAAAGATTTTCAAAATTCCCGTGTTTTCCTTTTTCTTAATTTCTCGCATCCCATCGCAGCGCTACATCTTTCAGCTGAAACTTATCTTCCTTGGTTTTGCGATCATAATTTTTTTTTGTTTTCTCCTGAAGTTTAGAAGTAGTCTAAGAAACTTCCTCCCTTGTTAGCTGAAGGTGAATCATTTGATTGATTCTACATTGGATATCATCTTCCTCACTACCTG
This sequence comes from Pinus albicaulis, assembly GCA_034641835.2. Classification (NCBI taxonomy): domain Eukaryota; kingdom Viridiplantae; phylum Streptophyta; class Pinopsida; order Pinales; family Pinaceae; genus Pinus; species Pinus albicaulis. Next base: position 516,014,334 of record CM076582.1, on the reverse strand, counting down.
CTTCCTGCAATAATTTCATAACTGAGACTGCAAGTGATGTAGGAAACATTGTATCTGTACCATAAACCAGTTAAAAGGGTGACAAAGGGTGACGTACCTATAGATTTCTTGGTGCTCATTCGGACTTCCCACAAAGCATTGGTAAGCTTCCTGTGCCAGTTTTTCTTTTCCTCCTCTAACATTTTCTTAATGATATTAACCAAGGATTTATTAGAGGACTCAGATAATCCATTACCCTACAGATAATATGCAGTTGAATGGCCCAAACTAATATTATACTTGTGACAAAACTCAATCATCTTCTTTGAATTGAATGCTACTGAATTATATGTAATAATCTTGTGAGGACAACCAAAACGAGACAAAATATTGGATTCGAAAAACTAAATAATTACTGTGTCTGTAGCTTGCCTTGTAGGAACAGCCTTGATCCACTTGGTGAAGTAGTCGGTGGCTGTTAGAATCCATATATGTTGTGCCAATGATGTGGTATGAACCCCAATAAAATCGATTCCCCACTGTTGAAAATGAGAATTTACTACAATAGGCTTCAACAGAAGAGGAAGGAGTTTCATTTTTCTCTGAAAAACTTGACATTCATGACAGTTTGTGACTTTTTTGAACAAATATAAAAAAAGAGTCGGCCAATAATACCCTTCTCTCAACACTTTATTAGCTGTTGTTTTCCAAAATAATTGGCCTCCACAATCTCCCCTATGGAAGTCATCCATTACCTATTTAGCTTCATCTTCAACCAGAAAATTTAAAAGAACACTTCCTGGATCTTTCCAATAAAGGACACTACCTACAATGAAGCATTTGGAAGATTTTAATTTCAAATACCTACCCTTACTTTTTGACATTCCAGGAAGAGGACATAAGTGCTGAAGAACATACACTATATCTGAATACCACGATGAAGTGAGAAATATTTCTGATACTTGTATTAGAGCGCCATCTTCTTGATCATCTGACGTTGCTGTAATAAGGTTTATGTCTAGAGCATGCAAATTGGATTCAGCCATGAGTTTGGCTAACCCCTGTCCCTTGATCAGCTTGGTGGGCTTGATCTCGAGATCATACTCTAGCATTGCTGCTATCCATTTACCTCTCCTTCCTTCTGAATCAGTCTGCGTGAGAACTTCTTTTACAACTGCATTTGGAACATAAGCCATAGTGTGTGAATGTAGAATATAGATCTGGAAATCCTTCAAGGCTTTGATTAAGGCTAAAGCTTTATTTTCAATAATATTATAGTGAAGAGTAGCATCTCTAATGTCTTGAGTGAAGAAAGAAATGGGATGTTCAACTTGATCCTTCATTTGCATCAAAACCACAACCAAGGTGTACTCAGAAGCAAATGAAAATATTATAAAATCACTAGTATAAGCCGGACTAACCAAAACAGGGGTTGTAGTTAAAGAAAGCATTACCAAGTTGAAAGACTTCATAGCATCCGTGGTCCATTTTACACTACTGTCCTTTTTCAACATATTAGTCATTTCGCGCAAATGCTCAGCCAAATTAGGAACAAATCTGCGTAGTAAATTCATCTTACCATTGAAATCTTGTATCTCCTTTTTATTATGCGGAAAATATATTTTATGAATTGATTCTACTATGGAAGGGTCAATTCGAATGCCATATTTGGAAATTATATGACCGAGAAGTTTTCCTTCCTCCATGGCAAAAAGACTCTTTTTCAGATTCAAAGAAATTTCAAACTCTCTGCATTTCTAAAAAAAAATTCTCAGATGATATAAATGTTGATCATCAGAACCATAAAACAATGTCAAATCATCTAAATACACCACTAAGAAAACATCTTTCTCATTAGCAAAGGCTATATCCATCGTCCGCTGAAAATTAGCCCTTGCATTCTTGAGTCCAAATGGCATTTTGACATACTGAAAGGTCCCCCACAGTGTTGTGAAAACAGTTTTACCTTGGTCTTCTTCATGTACCAAAATCTGATTATAACTTGAATAACCATCAAGCATCGACATCTATGATGTTCCAAATACCCTTTGCAGAACATGGTCCATCTTAGGAAGGGGGTAATTATTCTTTAAAGACACTTTATTCAAATTCTAGAAATCAATGCACAAACTTATCTCTTCGGTATTTTTCCTTATTGGAAACAAATTTGAAATCCAATCAGAAAACCTAATTGGAACAATGATACTAGATTTATACAATCAATTTACCTCTTTCTTGATGGATGGCAATAGTCTTGGATTTATCCTTCTCAACTTCTATCTGAAAATTTTTTTATCCGGCTTGATGGGAATAGTGTGTTGAATAATATTTTTTTCATAGACCTTCAAATCTGCATAATCCGATGCGAAAATATCAGAAAATTCAGATAAAAATTTGATGTACTTATCTATTGTTTCGACAGATAATGTCGTAGACAACTTAATCATCTTGGGCTTATCTTTTGTTTCGATGTTTACGTCTTCCACACCCTTTTATGTAGGAGTCAATGTTGGTTTTCTCGCCAAATCATCCTAATCAAACAGTTCTTCTAAAGGTATGAGACCTCTAGGAATAATTTTATCTTTCAGCTGCAAAATATTTATCTCATTAGCCTCTATGTTTTGATCATTAGAATCACAAACATCATCAATAAAATCATCTTTAAACTTTCCTTCATTCTGCAAAAATATATTAATTTCTTTATCATCCCAAAAAACTTTCGAGTACCTTAAGTTATTAGGAACCCTAGGTCTATGTTTGACATGAATTTCAAATTTATTACTTGATTTCATCGAAATTTTGAGATTACTTGCTACCGTAGCAAGCAAATCTGTAATGATATTTTGACTTCTTGGCACTGCTATTAATGTATATTCAGGAAACATTTTTAAGATATCCAAGACTGCATTCCTATAGGTTCTCATTCGCGGATGCTTTGCTTGATATTCTCCTTTCACCTGCTTTATGACAAGCTCAGAATCACCATAAACATAAATTATTTTTGCACCAATTTTCTTCAAAATTTTGAGACCTGTGATCAATGCTGCATACTCCGCTTCATTGTTAGAAGAGTCAAAAGCCAATTTATAAGAGCATTCTCTAACATTACTTGGAATTCCACCTGAATTACAAACAGGGCTCCAGATCCAAATACTAATACCTACACCTTCCTTACCCAAAGCACCATTAAAATCCATGCTCCAAAGGCCATCTTCATCTTCTAGATGATGAAACTTAACTATTGGTTTTGATTCACTTTTTCCGGTCACCTCATTTTTCTGATCTGCACTGATTTTATGTTCTTCTAAAGGCTGTTCGGAAGAAGTCACCATTTCTTTTTCTTTATCAATAAATGCTCTAAAATTCTCTGAAACTTTTGGTACATTCTCTATCACTACTAGCTGATTACTTACATCATTCAAACTATCATCATTATACAAAATAAAATATTCTAGATCTGTATGGACAACATGTATTGGATGATTTATGCGCTTCTCCTTACTAGTTATCATATATTTCATTTTCTTTTCCTGGTATAATTTCCTCAATTTCCCAAAAACAGGAATAGTAGCATAAGAGAAGTCAATTTGTAAAGTACCTTTGATTTTAGCTTCCCATGATCTAGACAACAACATGCCGAATCGAGGCAGTATATCAACCATCACCACATCCATAAAAAAAATTTTGGCTGGGATTTGGTCTAAGGAAACCACTAAATATTTAATGAGACCAATGCATCGAACTCTACCAGAATCAAATGAATACAAATCATGATACAGTCGGGTTATATCCATGCCCATATTTTCCATAATAGCCTTTGGCATTGAATTGTGAGAAGCCTCGGAATCAAGCATAGCATTATGAAGTATGTACTCATGTAATCTAAGGATTAAATAAAAGGGAGGATATTCACTCTCTTCTAACTTAACATCTATAGCTGGACCGAAAATGAGCTCAGGGTGGTCATATTCAACATTAACCATATCGGAAAAAGGATCAAATAGCAACATTCTAGACACCTGATGTTTATAATGACTATTCTTTAATAATTCTGTCAAAGGAATGGACACTTTCAATTTAGCTATTTCATTTTCTAAATTAAAAGTTGTGACTTTATCTACCTCTTTAGTGACAGTATCTCTTCTATCATTTTGATCCTTTGTTACATTATCCTTTTTCTGAGTGTCTTTCTCTTTAGTAGCTGAGCTTGTTGATGGCTGGTTGACGTTGCTATGATTTTGATCCGCATGATTTTTACCCTTTCTATGATTATTTGGAATATCATTCTTTGAATGGACCTCTTTTCTTTTATGAATAGGATTGACAGGTACATCTCTGCTCCTTAAAGAATATTGTTTCTGCTATGCACTCAAAGCATTCATATACCCACGCTGGTAATCATAGGATTCAATTTCCAAATCATCATCATTTGCTAAGATATAGTCCTCATCTTTTGGAATATCCAAATTTTCAGTATACTCTTCATCTTCAGTCAGAAACATGGGCATACCATTTTCTCTAAAGAAATGACTTGTTTCAACCATCAGATCTTCATCTTCTTCCTCTTACACTCCTTGAACATAATTATGTTGCAACAGGGTCCGAATCTACTATTGTTGTACTATTTATTCGGGTTCTTTCTGCTCTCTTTGTTTGATTCTAAATTGATGTTGTTGTAGCCCTCTGAAATTTGGTTTCTAAATCTGTGGTTCAGGTCTATCTAAGATAGAAAATTGGTCAACCATTCTCTCCATAGTTCGAAGTAATGAATCCATTTTAGCATCAGAAGTAGATGTCTCCTCCTTGATGGTCACTCTCTTTTCAGATCTCATCCTTGCCCTTTTGGCTAGAAAATTCACTTCCACACTTACAACATTCTTTTGCATATCTGCTAAAGTTGTAGGATCACATTCACGCAACTCATATGCCATATCAGTATGAAATCCATCTAAAAATTTGACTAAAGCCAAACCTTCCAGTGGTTTGATATGTGCAGGAAGAGCATTGTACACTACATTAAATCTCACACAATAATCTTGCACAGTCTCACCCAAATTTCTTTTGATGTTCTCATATTCAGACAAAATTTGAAGGGGATTTTTCTTTTCTTACCATATTTCTACAAAATATATATGAAAAACTTCTAAAGTGTCAATAGTGGTTGCTGGTAGAGCTCTAAACCATTTTATTACTACCCCTCCCAAACTCTATGCAAACAACCTCATCTTCACATCCTCGATATCAATTTCATGAAGACCAAAGAAGTCATTCATCTTATCTACGTTATTTTGGGCTTTCATAGGCTAAGTACTGTCAAACAAAGGGATTTTAGTTTGTTAATATTGGGGCATAGCACTCAAGTTCTGAGGGAGAATAAGTGGGGCATATCTTGCAGCCATGATGATTGGAGGTGGAGGATTTATAACAAGGATTTGGATGTTGGATGTAATCAAGGGAGGATTGGTCACTGATTGAGTAGTGTGAACAGTAGATGAAGTGATGGTAGAAGAATCTGGGACTTGAGGTTTGTTTATTACCGAAGCATTTATCTGCGAAGAATAGTTCTGCAGATATTTAAGAACTTGTAAAAGTTGTGACCTAGATTGTGACCCTAATTGAGAATGTGAAAAAACATCTTCAATGGGACTATGAAAGGAAATGGAGGAATCAAAAACTATTTCATCAATCCAACTCAAAGATTTTCTCCAGAATAAGCTTTGTTCAAAATTTATATCAAATTCAATATCTTGCAATTTTTCTAAATTTCTAGGGAATGAATTAGCTCTAAAAATGGAACTTTTCTCTGATTTATTTCTAGCTAAACTAGATGCCTCTACAACAGTTTTTGATTTTATTCCTATGTTCTGAGGATCACTAACAATGGTGGGAGGATTCAGATCAGGATTAGATATAGTGTATCTTCGGGAAGCCAGTACATCCAATTTCGAAAACCAATTTTCACTTTAAATTTTTTTCAATTCAGAAGATTTTAGGCTAGGTATAGTAGCTAAGGGTTTTGATTTTGATTGTATAGGGTTTTTCTAGATCAGGAGGAGTCAAATAGTCAAGACAAGGAAATTAGGTCAAAATTTGTAGGGTGTTCTATGGGGCAAGGTAGGCATAGTGATTTAGCACTTTAGGTTTTCAATGGGTGGGATGATCAAGACAGGTGAGGGGCTAGAAAGAGCATGGTGCAATCATGGGTTCTTTCTAAATTGAAGAAATCTACAGACTGTGAATGTTTACCCAAAACAAAGCATATAAATTATGGATTCTGTTCATATAACTTGAAAGAATTCACTTAATAGCAATGAAATGATGGATCAAATACAAAAAAAATTATAATATCTGAGCACCAAATAAGAAACTGAAGCTAAACACTATACCACATGGATCCCATAAAAATAGCTGCAAATTTGATTAATGTCTAGGCCAAACTGATACAAAAGTGTGTCTCTTGAAAAGAAAAACCTAAAAATGAGTCCAAACATTACAAATGACAAATAAAATACATCATATAGACCTCAAAACCACTCTCCCTAGCCTCAGGGAGTCGAATCCATGAGATGGGAATCAGTTACACCAAATGCCAAACAAGAAACTGAAGACTAGGAAAACCCAACAATTTGCCTCTAAAAGAGAGGAAACTGATTCATTTGACCTCTAGAGGACTCAACTAATGTATCTACCTTAAAGAAAAGTAAAAAAATGACATTTACATTCACCATGACCATTTACATCAATAATTTCTCCATTTTCCAAAGCAAAAGTAAAACTGGACTGAAACTTCAAAATTTGATGAAGACTCTGAAAAATGCAATTCCCTTGTCAAACGCGAAGCGCCTAGGTGCTAGCCACCTATAAAATTTGTCATATCAATTGGTGGCTAAATCATTTTTTTTGAAGCCTTCAAGAAACAATTTTATTTCCAAATTGTTAGTTCCTAAAGTCTTATGAAGATAACTTATCCTTGAGTTAATCTTCACCGCTGTTTCCCTCTTAATTCTGAAAATCTGCTATTTTCCCGAAGAAAAAAACTGCTAAAAACCCCATTTCCCATTTTTTTTCATTTTACCCCTCCTTTCACTCATTATTAACCTCCATTCTTCCCCCTTTTTCCTCATCAAATTCTTCTATGTTTCCTCATTTCCCTTCCTTCCCTTCATTAAAACCCCTTAGATAAGGTTTTAAAACTCTTTTTTAAACCTTATCGGAAATCTTCAAAATCCTTTCAAATCCTTTCAAATCCTAAAAATGAGCCTTTTTATATTAAGGTTTTAAGCCCCTTTGGTTTTTATCCCCAACCCCTTTATACCGCATAAAACCCAGAGCCGTAACAGGCGTTAAGGCCTAATCACGCAATCGCAATCGGGCGCTCCCCTCTTGTCTTGTTACCTATTCGCTTGTAAAAAATTCCGATTGTGATTAAGCCTTTGTATATAAAACCATTCACGAAACAAACTTTCCCTTGTATTTTATTAACAAACCCTCAAAAACCTTTGTTTCCTTGGTATTTTGTAAAATCTGACTTTTTTATTAAAACCCGACGGTTCGTTGTCTGGGCCCATTCTTAACCGTTGATCTAAGACCGATCAATGGCCATCAGAACCTCGCATCGCAAATGTTCATTGGATGCATTTAAACGGTTCCTTCCCTTTTCTCCAATTCCAATAGGCCACTTTTGGCTGAAACCCTCAACCACTTCCCCGCCATAGGACATGCGCCTAGGACCAGGTGTTAAGCCCCGAGCGCTAATCTCAATCAGAGGTTTGCGATGGGCACATTTCTTTTGTTTTAAGAAAAACTCCGATGCGATTGAGTTTTTATTATATATTCCCCCATTGTAATATCTACCGTTGATTTACCATTCTGATCCGACGGCCCAGCACCAATCACATCACAAAAATCATTTGTGACATTCCTCTCCTCCTCCGATTCAATTTGGAGCGTCAAAATCCACAAGAAATGACGGTCCAGATTAATCAAAGCTCCACCCATTTTCCTCCGCTTTTATCTCCCCAAATATCTGACGGTCCGCATATAATCGCATCGTAAATTTTCTTTGCACCTTTCCTCTTTCCCCCATCGATTGGTGATCCCGCGATTAGATCTGGGCCATCTATTTCATACATCCGACGGTCCAAATTGAAGCTTGACACCCTTTGTTAAATTCATAAAACCCTGCTGTATAAAGTTTTCGGTGAATAACCACCATTGATCTCTGCAGATAAACGATCCATATTGACCCAAACTCCGCCCAACCCCTACCTCATATTCCTTTTCATTAACCCCAAGATTGAATCTGGGCCATTCATATTGAAGATCTAACGGTCCATATTTAACCTGATAGACCCAACTCATTTGGGACCTACTGCCTTCATTGATTAATCCTAACCATCCACTCCCTCATCTGACGGTCCAGATTAAAACCACCTTGAACCTGCCCCACATTTTTCCGCCCATGTTTCTTATCTCCATTGCGCTCTCCTCACAACCGTCCGATCTAAAACCCCAGATCTGACAGCCAGTGCGCGGTTTCGCGTGATTTCGTGTCCAAAGGTTAATTTTTCAAAGTTGCATAATATGGGTGGTTTTAAAAAGCCACGTGTTAGCCAGAGACACATATCGCATTCAAAAAGGTAATATCTCCTTTCCCTCTTTTCTCCATGCGACACCAGTGGTTTCTTTGGCCGAAATCGCCTTTCACGTTTACATTACATTCCCTCGGTTTTAATCTCCACCGTTGATCTCTGAGATCTAATGGCTCAGGTTTTATCTCACCTTTTAGTTCAACGCCCTCCACCCATCCTCCAAAGGACTTCTTAAATCATTCTCTGTCGTTGATCTCTATAGGCTAAATCAATCCGACGACTCAGAATCTTTCTGAAACCCCAATTTCATTTAACTCTATTTTCCCCCTCCACTAAAGGTTTTTCTTCCATTTTTATTACATTTTCCTCCTTTTTTGTTATAATATGACCCCTTCATATTATAAAACCCATATTGATCTCAACCGTTGATCAATACGCATCTACGACTCAGACTTAACTTTCAGTCACCCCTCCAACCACCTCTCCTTTTGATCTCAGCGAGCAATATTCGTCGTTGGATGCTTGCATCCAACGACTACGCTCTAAACCTAAACTTCTGAAGCAGCCTGAACCCTTCCCCGCATGATTTTTTCTAATTTTTATTTTTTGTGTAGGTTTTAATGTTTTTTTCAATTGTTTTAAAAGAAAATTGAAGGTCGGGGATGACGATCCTCCAGGCCTTTATGCATGAAGGAGATCATTCTGCAGGGTTTCCCATCAAGTTTTACCAGTGCCTCATGAACATTGGCACCATTATAAAACATCTGTAACGCCTCCACATCAACAAGACACAACAAAACTTAATCAAGAAAAGAGTATCAGTGTTAAAGGGTCTAGTCACAACAGAGATGAAGAATTGAAGATTGTTAACACAGTTTTGAGGGATTATGGCCTAAAATTGACTATCTAAAGCCTAATATTCTCAATTGAACACAGTTTTAAGAACAAAAGACATAAATTAGGCCTAATTATGCCTAAACACACAGAATTAAAAGAAATTAACAGTGTTTTAAGAAATATAGATAATTCTATTAATCCGAGAGGCCTTCACTGCCACATCAGAGGCCAATTGAATCCTCACCTGCTACCAAACTCCACCTGCAGCCTCAAAGCATTCAAAGGAGGTAGATTTATTGCCTCAGTCAGTGATATTTTTCCTAGAGACAGTTAAAAAGTTAATTCAACCAAAGAAACTTATTGAAAACTGTCAGCAGAGTAATTACAAAGATAAGAGAGAATTCTAAAAGTCAACAAACTCTGCTAAGAATATCGAACACCTAATAAAAACCCATTAATACAGAGGAAATATCTGAAATATTCTTCATTGAGCCCCTCAAAGGCTGAAGAGCATTAAACTGTGTTAATTGAGCCAATAGATCTTTTCTCTGATCCCACCTCCTCATTTTTCTATAAAATCTTCTTGAGGAGCTCATTATAAAGGGTTGGTTGCTAGACTTTGATATAATACTTGTGTTTGAAATTTCTATATGTAAATATTTTTCAGAGGATTCAAAGCTCTGTTTGTGATCAAATAGGTTATGCTGAGAAGAAAAGATGATTGCTGAACTGAAACATTGGACCTGAAGTGTGTAACTGGGTTGACATCAATATACAAGTTGATTCTTGGGATCCTGGTCTATATCATTGGTGAAGTGATTCTTACTGTTATTTGTTTTCCTTTCATGTATGCCATTTTTTTCACTTATTCTCTAATAAAGAACAACAAATATAGAGCTAGGATTTACTATCAAAAGTACCATACTCTCACTGATAAGATTTATCTCAATGTTTTCCTCCAAATTGTGTGTTTAAGAAGGTCTTAAGTTAAGTGTAAACATTATCAAGGAATGTTGGTTTTCCCTTGTCTTGATGTGAAAAGCTTGAAAATAATTTCTTAAATGATATTTTCATTATATACTCAGTAAAGTTAGAATAGAAAATTTTATGGTTTGCCCTGTCTTCTAGTTTCTTTCTCCAAAGGTAGTTCTGAAAGTTTCCCTAAGAGTATGCTGAAAGTAGTTTAGATTTAAAAGTATCTTATCTGATCTTAGGCTGCACTTTGTTTTCTTATCTGTTTTCATCCCTTCTGAAAGTAATTATGTGGATTACTGGATTGTTTGTCTGATAAGTTAGCTTTAATACAAGCTTGTCCAAATAAGTCTATGGTTAGCCCTGTCCTTTGGTTGGTTTTAAAAAGTTACTTAAAAGGCTTTTCTTGTTTGGAAAGACTGATAAATCCTAGTTGAAATTATTGTATTTTTCCACCCCTTCAACACTTTTATTGTTCCATTCCATCATTTAATCTAAAATATCTTGTGATATAGATGACTTTCCCCTTGGACCACTCTTTAAATTGTTGCACAATTAAAACCTTTTATGACTCCATAGCCCAATGGACTAAAAACCAACATCATATCTATCCTATCAGCCAAATCTCATTCTGATTTCTTGCATCTTCACCCCTTTGAAGCTCTTACATTTTATGACTTTGCACTCAAATAAAAATCATGCTCAACCATCCAAAACCAAACAAAAAACCTTGTTTTTCATAACTAGCCTAGTATCACACCTAAAAGCCTTAAAGATAAATCAATCTTTGCACTTATAGAGAGATCCCTCTTTGGATTCAGCAGGGCTAGATCCTAGAATCCCAAAGTGGTTCCAATGTCCTCCCTGTAGTTTTAGTCTCACCAATTTGCTGAAATTACAGGGAGCTAACATTTCTGGCGACTCCGCTGGGGACTTCTGAGTGAAAATACATCTTATACATCTCTAAGACCTTAGAAGACCAAATTTTTTTTAGATTGGTACATGGTGGTGGATCATAAAACATTTTATCTCCAAAGAGCTAAGAACTTCCACCTGGTAACTCCACTAGCCTCCAGTAGGCCTATTACCTTTCCAGTCCTAATAAGACTCCTTTGGGAATGCATTGAGAAAACCCAATCATACTGTTGGTGGGCAGAAAAATTTAAAACATCCACGTGGTGACTCCACACTCTAAAAACTCTCAAAAGACCAAATAACTCTAGTGGTAGAAGAATCTGAACTGGTTGACAAGATACCGTGACCCCTTTTCAGATGTACAAACATGGATTTAGATATAGAACCAGAAGACAAACATATGCTCATGATGGAAGAAATGATGTACGTGATTGGAAAGAGGGTGGATAGGTATGTAGCTAATTTAAATATTAGTCATCCTGAACAACCTATGCCTATTCCTAAGCAAACGATGATGGAAAAAATGATGTATATACTTGGAAAGAGAATGGAAAGGTATGAGGCCAATTTAAACATTGATGATCTAGAATAGCTCATGCTTGTTTCAAATCAACAACAAACTCAACCATTACAAGACATGTATGATGATCAAGATTATAGAGAAAACAATGAATAAAAACTGCTAGTCACGACGGAAAAAATGATGTACATGCTTGGAAAGAGACTAGATAGGTTGATGGCTAATATGAATATTGATGATCTAGAGAAACCTATGCTTTTCTCTGATCAAAAACAAGCCCAATTACCTCAAGACCAAGACAGTGACCAAGATATGTATTATAATCAACACCTTATAGGATATGATGAGCAAACTTACAAAGAAAGCAATAAGCACGGTTTTCAAGAAACTCCTGATTGCCTCCCCATATCTTGTACTATGATGTTAGGAGATTTTCACAATCAAATTGCAAATACTAATAGTGAGTAGTATTTTGAGGAAACAAGTAGCCATTTGGGAAACACAAAACCTGAAATAGAGGAGACACTAACACATATAGAAACCCTTCCTTTGTGTTATAACTCATTTCAGATTATACAACAAGAGTGGCATCCTGGTAATGTAGAAGAAACAACTCATGAACCTTGTATTCAAATTGAGCATCATAAAAATCATGAGGAGTTGTTTAAAACAGAAGCAGATCAGGACACAATAGAAAAACCTCAAATTTTCCCTGCAAACACAAGCGAAGAATCACTAAAATAGGCTCAAGAAGACATCCAACCTCAAAACCAGTTAACACAAGAAAGGGAATTTTGTTGTACTTCTATTTATAAGGAAATCTCTCCTTTGACAGAAGAGGAAATTGATCAAATACTAAACAACCAGCTACCTTCTAAACCATCATCCAAATAAGACAATCAGGAAAATAATGCCTATTCCATAGAACAATATAATAACACCATAGACAAAGAGGATACTAAAGGAATTAATGATAATATTGGAACTAGTCCTCTTTGGAGTATGAATTTTGATGGGTTATGTACTAAAACTAGTGCAAGTGAAAGAATATGGCTCTATGATACAAAAAAAAATTATTATGAAGCCTATTCATATAAACTTAACTTTCATTGCACAAGTGAAATAGTAGAGTGTGAGGCATTTCTTTTAGGGCTCCACTTATTGAAGAAATCAGGAGCCCAGAGGATAACAGTTCATGGAAGTGCAGAATTGGTAATTAGGCAAGAGAAAGAAGAACACATGGTTAAACATCCCAGACTTAAAGCTTATAAGAATGATGCCATGGATTTGTTAAAATATTTCAAATAATTCCAAATTATCCTTGTTCCTAAAAACCAAAACAGTTTTGCTAGCGAATTAGCCCTTGTTGCTAGTACATGTCTGAGACCCTGGGAGAGCAAACAATATACAATTCAAGAAAAATTCAGACCAGCTGTCCCAAACAATAAAAGATATTGGCAGGCCTTTGAAGGAGAAAAACAAATAGAAGACTATCCTACTAAGGATATACTATCTTTTCAAGGAGAAACTTCTCCCATTACTGATATCAACCTGCCATTCAAGCAACCTGAATTCATATCAGAAGCAAGCATAGATTTAGAGAAGGAAGAAATTTCACTGCTTGTTGTTTTGCAGGTTAAGAATGATGATGCTCCCAAGCAACGTACTGAAGAGATATTCCTCAAAGTTGAAGTCTTGGAAGCAGATAATCTACCAGACATGGAGAGCCAAAAAGAAGAGAATCTTCATCTTTTCTTTGTTGATCCTTTGGAAGAGTGTGTGGAGGTCCCAATTGGCTCAAGTTATCAAGCATTGATCCTTTGCAAGAGCCAAATGCATGAAAATATATCACCTTTTGTGATAGCCTTGGTTTTGAAGATTAATCTTCAAAATGTACTATGGTTACTTCTGACTAGTAGCACATCTCTCTACTCTTTTTTGTCACTACTCAATTGGCTACATTGGCACTATTGTACTATATAGAAATGTAAATATTCCAAGATAGAATAGGTTAGATAGGGATGTCAATAAAGCTCAGTTTTGAGCATTTAGTTATTTGTTGATGTTTGTCTTGAAGAAAAAGAAAAATACAAAACAATAGAAGATAGAGAAGAGGGCAGAATGTGAAAACAAGAAAGGTATAGCCCCATACCAAAAAAGAGAAACAAAGTCTGAAAGTGTGCAAGCTCAAATGCCACTCCTAAAAAACACCCTCCTAGTTAGTCATACAGCCTAATCATAACTAATTAGTTTTAAATTTACTACTGATAGGTTAGTGAACTAGATTTGCCAAACAACTTAATCATGGCTTATCAGTTAGGTAGATTAGGATAGAAAAATAAAGGTTCAAACAAGCTAAAAATCTAAACCTATAAATTCCAAAAGAAATAATGGCTCTAACTAGATCAAATATTGAGCCAAGGATAAAGGTAAACTGGTTTTGATATGCTCAAAAATTGAACCAGATAACAAAGAAAGAAGATGCAGCTCAAACAAGCCTAAAAATATAGCTGAAGAAAAGTGAAGGGTGTTCTTAAAACTTTCAGATCTTAAGCCTTCATGATTTTGATTTAATTTTCTGCAAATAATAATCTATGTGCAGCTTTTTTTTATGCCATAGATCACAGCAAGTCAAATAGCTTAATATTGGCTAGAATATTTTTAAATTTTTTTCTTAGAAATTAGAGAATAAAAATCTGTTGGACAGTCTAATCCCAACAGATAGTAGTTAGGTAAAGAAGTTTATGAACTCAACTGCTTAATTTGAGTTCATGGAGAAATAAGAAGTAGAAATAGACTAGCGTTATGCTTTCAAAAGAATAAAATGATTGTAAAAAGAGTTTGCCAATCCAAATGCACTTTGAAAGAAGAAAAAATGTTAGATCAGTAGGATTGGGTAGGTAGAAAGCTTGTTTTTGATAGAGTTCCATTGTTTTTCATGGCTGCTAACATTGTCAGAAGAAAAGAAGATCAGCAAAGGAAGAAAAAATTCAGCCCAAAGGATGAGGCATTGATCAGACCCCCAGAGAATACAAGTCTGAAGTTCTTGATACCTTCAAGAAGGTGCCATCCCCATGTGGAGCCACTGTTAGCCACCTATAAAATATGTCATATCAAATGGTGGCTAAATCATTTTTTTTGAAGCCTTTAAGAAACAATTCTATTGCCAAATTTTTAGTTCTTGAAGTCTTATTAAGATAACTTATCCTTGAGTTAATCTTCATAACTGTTTCCCTCTTAATTATGAAAATATATTTTTTTCCCGAAGAAAAAGACTGCTAAAAACCCATTTTCCCCATTTTCTTCTTTTTACCCCTCCTGTCACTCATTATTAACCTCCATTCTTTCCCCTTTTTCCTCATCACATTCCTCTATGTTTCCTCATTTCCCTTCCTTCCCTTCATTAATACCCCTTAGATAAGGTTTAAAAACTCTTTTTTAAACCTTATCGAAAATCTTCAAAATCCCTTGAAATCCCTGAAAAATCCTAAAATTAAGCCTTTTTGTATTAAGGTTTTAAGCCCCTTTGGTTTTTAGCCCCAGCCCCTTTATACCGCATAAAACCCAGAGCCACAACCGACCCTAAGGCCTAACCACGCAATCGCAATCGGGCTCTCCCCTCTTGTCTTGTTACCTATTCGCTTGTAAAAAAAATTTGATTGCAATTGAGCCTTTGTATATAAAACCCTTCCCGAAACAAACTTTCGCTTGTATTTTATTAAAAAACCCTCAAAAACCTTTTTTTTCTTCGTATTTTGTAAAATATAACCTTTTTATTAAAACCTGACGGTTCATTGTCTGGGCCCATTCTTAACTATTGATCTAAGACCGATCAATGGTCATCGGAACCTCGCATTAAAAATGTTCGTTGGATGTGTTCAAACGGTTCCTTCCCTTTTCCCCAATTCCGATAGGCCACTTTTGGCTGAAACCCTCAACCACTTCCCCGCCATAGGACCCGCGCCTAGGACCAGGTGTTAAGCCTCGAGCGCTAATCGCAATCAGAGGTTTACGATGGGCACATTTATTTTGTTTTAAGAAAAACTCTGATGTGATTGAATTTGTATTATATAGTCCCCTGTCGTAATCTCCACTGTTGATTTACCATTATGATCCGACGGCCCAGTGCTAATCACATCGCGAAAATCATTTGTGCCATTCCTCTCCTCCTCCGATTGCAATCTTTCAATTCAATCTAGACCGTCGAAATCCACAAGAACCGACGGTCTAGATTAATCAAAGCTCTACCCATTTTCCTCCGCTTGTATCCCCCAGATTCATTCCAAACCATCGATCTCCCCAAAGATCTGACGAACCACATATAATCGCATCACAAATTTTCTTTGCACCTTTCCTCTTTCCCCCGCCGATTGGCGATCTCGCGATTAGATCTAGGCCATCCATTTCATACATCTGATGGTCCATATTGAATTTTGACACCCTTTGTTAAATTCATAAAACCCCGCTGTATAAATTTTTCGGTGAATACCCACCATTGATCTCTACAGATCAACGGTCCATATTGACCCAAACTCTGCCCAATCCCTGCCTCATATTCCTTTTCATTAACCCCAATATTGAATCTGGGCCATTCATATTGAAGATATAACGGTCCATATTTAACCCGGTAGGCCCAACTCATTTGGGACCTACCGCCTTCGTTGATTAATCCTAACCATCCATTCCCTCATATGACGGTCCAGATTAAAACCACCTTGACCCTACCCCACCATTTTCCGCTCGTGCTTCTTATCTCCATCACGCTCTCCTCACATCCATCCAATCTAACACCCTAGATCTGATGGCTAGCGCACGGTTTCGCGTTATTTCGCGTCCGAAGGTTAATTTTTCAAAGTTGCAGGATATGGGTGGTTTTAAAAAGCCACATGTCAGCCAGAGACACATATCACGTTCAAAAAGGCAATACCACCTTTCCCTCTTTTCTCCGCGCGACACCAGTGGTTTCTTTGGCCGAAATCACCTTTCCCATTTACATTACATTCCCTTGGTTTTAATCTCCACTTTTGATCTCTGAGATCTAACGACTCACATTTTATCTCGCCTTTTAGTTCATCGCCCTCCACCCATCCTCCAAAGGACTTCTTAAATCATTCTCCACCATTGATCTCTATAGGCTAAATCAATCTGACGGCCCAGAATCTTTCCGAAACCCCAATTTCATTTAACTCTATTCGCCCCCTCCGCTAAAGATTTTTCTTCCATTTTTATTACATTTTCCTCCATTTTCATTATAATATGACCCCTTCATATTATAAAACCTAGATTGATCTCGACCATTGATCAATACGCATCTACGGCTTGGAATTAATCTTTCATTCACCCCTCCAACCGCCTCTCCTTTTGATCTCAGCGAGAAATATTCACCGTTGGATGCTTGCATCCAATGGATGCACTCTAAACCTAAACTTCTGAAGCAGTCTGAACCCTTCCCTGCAGGATTTTTTCTAATTTTTCTTTTTTGTGTAGGTTTTAATGGTTTTTTCAATTGTTTTAAAAGAAAATTGAAGGCCTGGGATGACGACCCCCCAAGCCTTTATGCATGAAGGAGATCATTCTGCAGGGTTTCCCATCAAGGTTTACCAGTGCCTCATGAACACTGGCACCATTATAAAACCTTTGTAATGCCTGCACATCAACAAGACACAACAAAACTTAATCAAGCAAAGAGTATCAGTGTGAAAGGGTCTAGTCACAACAAAGATGAAGAATTGAAGATTGTTAACACAATTTTGAGGGATTATGGCCTGAAATCGACTATCTAAAGCCTAATACACTCAATTGAACACAATTTGAAGAACAAAAGATAAAAATTAGGCCTAATTATGCCTAAACACATAGAATTAAAACAAATTAACATTGTTTTAAGAATTATAGAGAATTCTATTAATCCAAGAGGCCTTCACTGCCACATCAGAGGCCAATTGAATCCTCACCTGCTACCAAATGCCACCTGTAGCCTCAAAGAATTCAAAGGAGGCAGAGTTATTACTTCAATCAGTGATATTTTTCCTAGAGATAGCTGAACAGTTAATTGAACCAAAGAAACTTATTGAAAACTGTCAGTAGAGTAATTACAAAGATAAGAGAGAATTCTAAAAGTCAACAAACTCTGCTAAGAAGATCAAACACCTAATATAAACCCATTAATACAGAAGAAATATCTGAAATCTTCTTCATTGAGCCCCTCAAAGGCTGAAGAACATTAAACTGTATTAATTGAGCCTTTAGATCTTTTCTTTGATCCCACCTCCTCATTTTTCTATAAAATCTTCTTGAAGAGCTCATTGTAAAGGGTTGGTTGCTAGAATTTGATATAATACTTGTGTTCGAAACTTTCTACATGTAAATATTTTTCAGAGGCTTCGAAGCTCTGTTTGTGATCAAATAAGTTATGCTGAGAAGAAAAGATGATTTCTGAACTGAAACATTGGACCTGAAGTGTGTAACTGGATTGACATCAATATACAAGCTGATTCTTGGGATCTTGGTCTATATCATTGGTGAAGTGCTTCTTACTGTTATTTTTTTTCCTTTCATGTATGCCATTTTGTTCACTTATTCTCTAATAAATAACAATAAATATAGAGCTAGGATTTACTGTCAAAAGTACCCTAATCTCACTGATAAGCTTTATCTCAATGTTTTCCTCCAAATTGTGTGTTTAAGAAGGTCTTAAGTTAAGTGTAAACATTATCAAGGAATGTTGGTTTTCCCTTGTCTTGATGTGCAAAGCTTGGAAAGAAGTTCTCGAATGATATTTTCATTATATACTCAGTAAAGTTAGACTAGAAAATTTTATGGTTTGCCCTGTCTTCTAGTTTCTTTCTCCAAAGGTAGTTCTGAAAGTTTCCCTAAGAGTATGCTGAAAGTAGTTTAGATTTAAAAGTATCTTATCTGATCTTAGGCTGCACTTTGTTTTCTTATCTGTTTTCATTCCTTCTGAAAGTAATTATGTGGATTACTGGATTGTTTGTCTAATAAGTTAGCTTTAATACAAGCTTGTCCAAAGAAGTCTATTGTTAGCCCTATCCTTTGGTTGGTTTTAAACAGTTACTTAAAAGGCTTTTCTTGTTTGGAAAGACTGATAAATCCTAGTTGAAATTATTGTCTTAGTCCACCCCTTCAACACTTTTATCGTTCCATTCCATCATTTAATCTAAAATATATTGTGATATAGATGACTTGCCCCTTGGACCACTCTTAAAGTTTTTGCACAATTAAAACCTTTTATGACTCCATATCCCAATGGACTAAAAACCAGCATCATATCTATCCTATCAGCCAAATCTCGTTCTGATTGCTTTCATATTAACCCCTTTGAAGCTCCTGCATTTTAGAACTTTCCACTCAATTAAAAATCATGCTCAACCATCCAAAACCAAACAAAAAACCTTTTTCTTCATAACTAGCCTAATATCACACCTAAAAGCCTTAAAGATAAATATTTCTTTGCACTTATAGAGAGATCCCTCTCTGGATTCAAGAGGGCTAGATCCTAGAATCCCAAAGTGGTTCTAATGTCATCCCTCTAGTTTTAGTCTCACCAATCTGCTGAAATTACAGGGAGCTAACAGTAGGCAGAAAAAATGGCCTCTTTGTAAGGCTAGTTTTGAGTGCCTTCCCAATGTCCAGATCATCTCCATGATAGCTCATTGGAAAGCTCTCTAAGTATAATTTCCAAATCTGCCTCTAGTTTTCAAAATGGTGCTCATTTTCCTTTTTAAAAATTCAATATCCCAAGAATGGTACATGCACAGCGACCAGGTCAAAAAGGAAGCAGAAACATGAAAATTTGGTAGTTTTTTGCATTTTTGATGGACTAGTTCTCCTCCAAATTTTCTGAAACTTGCTAGGGTTGATGTCTTCATCATTATGAACATTATGGTGGTGGCCATTTGGAATTTTTAGGCCCCAAAAAAGAGCACAAAATATAGGTCACTACATGTTTGGCATAATTTCTGTGTGCCAAAAAGATGCAAAAACAAAAAATGAACTGAATTGCCAAGCTTGCCAAAATTTACCAAAATTAGTGAGGGTACTTGTTTGTCAAGTGTTTGAGTCATGAGGAGACACCTCAACAATTATATATAACCTCTCCTTCTCCCCTTTCTTAGTCAAACTTTCAATCTTAGCATTGGCTCTTTTGAGCTTGGCCAATGCAATTCTCTCTTTCCGTGCATGAAGTTTGACTCTTGTCCTCAACAAGTGATTGTCCTTGTTGGCCTTCTATAGAAACCTCTCCAAATTCACATTGGCTCTATCAAGCCATGATTCTCTATCCTTGCTAATCTCTAGGGCAAGCATCTTACTTGGTGTGAGCTGCTCTGCCAACTCATCTTCTCTCTGTCTTTCCCGAGCTAAAGCTCTCTTCAGCCCTATAGTCTTTGGTTTCTATCTTGGAGGATGATCCTCCTCATCATCAATCACACCAAATCTTTCCAAGGTATCCTCCAGCAAGGCCTTGGCATTTTCTGCCTCTCTTTGTGCTTTTATGGTCTTTACCTCATTGATGGCCCACTTGGTCTTCAGCTGCTGATTTTCTTGCTCAAGAAAGTCAATCACATATTTTTCTCTCTCAATATTGGCTTGAATTTCAATAATATTTTCTTCTTTTCCTTTTATTGCTGCATTGTTGATTTTGTCCTCATCTTCCTCATCTAGGTCAATCAGCTAAAATTCATGCTCTGTTCCATATTTTTCCTCCTGTTCATCAATAATTGGCTCTTTAGCCTTTTCCTTGCCTTTGTCCACCTGTTTTGTTGATGAAGAAAGCATGGCGCCTTTCACTCCAAGTGAAGCAAACACATGCTTGTAGCCTCTTTGATAAGTCTTTGGAAATGGCTCAACATCAGTCAAATTAGCCTAAGTTGCCTCATTGTCCTCCTCACTGCTTGATGACTCAGAATCATGATGTGATGATGATGAAGGGTTGTAGAAAGGTGGTGAATAAGGATCAACATGGGGTGAATGAAACTAACTTGGTGATGATGTATGAGCAACAAGATGAGATGGAGGGGTGGATAGGGGAGGATGAGATGATGAGGGGATACTCTACTCATGATGACTAGGTGGGGTAGTGAAAAAATCATTTTATATGAATGTGTCCCATGGAATTTTTTTTTTCTCAAGCTGATGCATGAATATCATCTTGATGAGGGAGTGGTGGAAAAGACTCTGCATTTGATGATTATAATCCCTCTTTTGTACAATGTATACCATCTTGTCAATTCTGCGGGAGAGATACTAAGGTATGTTAAGCATTCTAACTCTAGTGAAGTGCATGAGGAGTCAGATATGATATGAATAGAGTCGAGAAAAACTCCCCTCACAGGTGAATTATTTCATGATTATTTTCATCATAGGGACATATCGGTCAAGAAGATGAGAGAAAGGGAAAATGGTCTTTTTGTCATTCTTGTATCTAGGTTTGAGAAATGGTTCATGATAGCTCTGATCAAGATTTCCTTGTTAAAACCATTTCTCTCCCACATTATAGATCCATGTAGCATCTGCAATGGAATTAGTAGACATGGTAAAAGTAACCCCAGCAAGAGTGACCTACCTATCATGAATATTGGTAATGGAAAACCTTGTCAACATAGGGTGATACTGGATTTGCTGCACTTTCTCACAAAGCTCAAAAAAACCAACATGTTTAAAACATGACACAGTGAGGGGAGAAGCCGTGAGCTCCTTTGTGGTTGTTGTTTCATATATAATGATTTTCCCTCCTTTCTTACATGATTTATTCTTTGGTGATTGTTCCTCATTAACACTTCTGTCTTCCTCTTCAAACATTTTAGAGCCTTGAAAACCCTAGGGTAAATCGAATGAGATGAAGGGAGTGAGGGGAAATGAATAGCTTAGGAAAATGGAGGGAATTAATGTAAATGAAAACCTAGGTCTATGAAAACCCTAGGATTTAATAGTGTTTATGACTAATATGTGTTTAGGGACATGAATATGGATATGATGCATGGAAATGGGAAGGAAACAAAAACTAGGGTTTCATAGCAACAAGCATTTCAAATTTCTTGGGAAACACCAAATATATTAGAGGAAAGGTGTGTTAGGGTTCACTTACTGTTTTATATCCTTTTGAAGAAATTTGTGAGAAATGAAAACATGGTTGGAGGTTGTGAAATCCTTTGAAACCCTACCTGTGAAAATGTGTAGCGTCTTGGAGGTACGCATAGTGCCCTGAAAAATGTGCAACATTTGTGTTATTTGGTCAGCAGTTGTCAGGAAAATGCGCAGCACCTGAGGGTAAACCCGCAGCGTCCGGGAAAATGCACAGCGACCCTGAAATTTGACTCAAAATGCTTGAAATTTTGAAATTTCTCCTTTGCTGGAAACTCCTGATGGATGAATGGAAGAAATGAATTGATTTGAGTTGTTTGAATGGCTTTATAGCTTTAGTGGTTTTGAATTTTTAATTTGAATTACCCACTTTTCCTATGTTCACTTTTCCCTTTAGACTTTGGCACTGATATTCTTTATCTTTCTGACTTTTTTGGCATTTTGCAGTTTGATCAAGACATGGAGTTTGTATTTCTCTGTTCCACTTAGGCTGGACATGATTGCATGGACAACTTGGGATGAATTTATTACATATGAGAACATAAAAAAACATTTGGAAAAACATAAATAAGTTACATATTGAATTTTATATCAAAATGACATTTTGATATAGAAATCATTATATTCAAAAATTACAACTCTGAAAGTATGATAATTACATCATGATGATATTCCATATAGGAAGACAAAATTTCTTATTTAGTCCCTCTAATATATGTGCTGACCTCATCTGAAATGAAGGAGTGACCTTGAGAAATAAAAAACCTAATGACCTAATGGGACTTCTTTAGACCTAACTTTCATGAATGAGATTTGATTTAAAATACTTCCTCATGAAAAGATAATTTCCATAGGTGTTGTTATGCTCAAGGAGACATGAGAATGAGTCAACAATGTGAATCTTGGAGGGAGAGTTTATTGACAAGGACAACCACCAGTGGAACAATTTTGTATCATGACCTAATGGAATGATTTAAGATTTATTTAGAGTGGGACACCTAAGATGCACATGCAAATGTGTTTTGATCCCTATTGGAAGTATGCAAATACTGACACTAAAAAATTCCAATAGTGTTGTATGAGAGTAGGAATCCCCTTGTCATACTCAACACCATGCAGATGCAAACTAATAAGTATCTCCTGCAAGATAAGAATATGAAAAAATGAAACAAACTACCAGCAAAACTCAAGTCAATGCCATGCAATCTCTAAAAATTGAACATGATCCCCCTATGCATGTAATGAAGCTACAACCATACTCTCTCTATTGTTGTAGCTGTTGAGCCCCAAAGATGTCCTTTTCTTCCACCACATTTCACTTCATTTCCTTTGTTCCTTATCAATTACAGGCTTAAATGATCAATAGGATTAATCAAAGTTGCTTTAAGAATGTATATAATGACTAACTTGCTACACTTTTATGGTTTTGTTGTTGTAGTAATTTTTGACTAGATTTAGCTACAGAATGCAACCATTTTGTAGCTAGTTTCCGATTCCGTAGCCGTCTTCATATTTTCACAGGTTCCAGGTGTCACCTCAAAGAAAAATGCATATGGGTGAATTCCAGACTTCATCTACATCATTCCTTGCTCCCTACGAAGTCTGAGCAGAATTCTACAGTAGTTATGCACGTGGGAAACCAAAAATAAGAGATAGACTTCTAATAGGACAAGGATTGTACAAATGTCTTTAATCATAGTACGAGACCACCACCAGAGTTCTAATTTGATTTTAGTTGGGAAATACATTTATTCCTATTTTATCTCAAGGGCAGTTATGTAATTTTCTTATAAGAATGACTCGGGAGACCGAGAAATAGCTAGCTAGATTTATGTTTTGTAGCTAGATCTCAGAAAACTGTAATTCTCTGTTTTTGAAATACTTTTCCTTTAATGAAAGAAGCACTACTTTATTGCAAGATCTGAGGCAATCTTGATGAGAATTGTATGCTAATCCAGTGGTAGAGGGCCCCTACTGCCCGAGAAGCTTTGTGTACATTGTTTAGATAAGTAACTTTAGCCTTGTTGCATTCCTAGTTTAAGAAATTTTCTGAACTTTGTGTTTTATATTCACTTGCATTGGATGCTACAGTCTAGTCTTGTTGTTACGAATTATTCCAAAATATCACTAATATTGAATGAGATATAACTGTATTATTTTAGGAGTTAGTTGCATTTCTTTGAACTTTATGTTTTTGTGCTCAATTACATCAGTTGTTACAGCTAGTCTTGTTCTTATTAATCTCTTCCAAAATATCACTAACACCGGATGAGACATAGCTGTGGTGTTTCAGAGCTTACTGTGTTTTGTTGAAATTTATGTTTTTATGCTCATTTACATCACATGTTACAGCCAGTCCTATTCTATGAATTATTCCAAAATACCACTAACCCCGAATGAGACAGAGCTGAAACATTTTAGTGATTAGTTGCATTTTTAGTCTAGTTGTAATACTCCGGAGGTTAATAGCACCCTAGTTTAGTTTCTGTTCCCTGTGTTTCGAGTTAGTTTAATTGTATTCTAGTTCAGTTATAGTCACTGTATTTCAAGTTTGATTAGCTAGTTGAATTAGACTTCACGGCCTTCATTATTTACAAACTACTCTTGTTATTAATCTCTTCCAATACATCATCATATGGACAGGAAGTAGTGATATCAGTTCAAGGCCTTGACTATTCTGCAATCTCTTATAATTGTGCAAATGGCCTTT
Source organism: Pinus albicaulis (assembly GCA_034641835.2). NCBI lineage: Eukaryota > Viridiplantae > Streptophyta > Pinopsida > Pinales > Pinaceae > Pinus > Pinus albicaulis. The sequence continues at coordinate 515,989,709 of CM076582.1, read as the reverse complement.
TTCCTAAAACTATTCAAAAAGACTTCTAATTTCCGAATAAGGCTTAGTAGTGACAATTTAGTTGCAAAATGGATTAATTTCAGTGTCATAGGTTAATTTAGAGTAGAATTCCTCACTGTGTGCAGACTATCTTTTCCAAACATGTTCCAAAAAATTTCTAGCCATGGATAAGATTTTCTCTGTGATCTTGTAGGTGGTTGTTTACTTAGAAGAACCTCATGGCACTAACTTATCCTTTTCTCAAGCTATTCCAACATATTTCTAATGAATGAATGGGATTGAGTTCATGTTGTGAGTTATTGAGTTCTTGCTATGAGTTATTTTTCTTGTTAAAGTATTGCACTTTATGTTCTCAAGAGCCATACATAATTTAGAATAGGTTTGCTTTTTTTTAGTGTGACCAACAACTTCTCTTTGCCAAAACTTAGTTCTTTTCCCTCTTAGAATAAAAACACAAAACCAAAAACATTGGAAAAACACTAAACACAATGTAGTGAGAAACAAATACCTAGGCACATATAGTGAACTTCACTTCAACAATTTACTAACCCTGGTTGACAATTTATGACCTCAATTTAGGAACACTAAGTTGAGCAGACAGTAGCCACACATACTCTTCACAACAATAAGAATCCTTTCCAAGTGCAAGCAACTACTCCTCATGAACCATGACTCCAACTAACTTTGGACAAGATATAAAATGAAGTACCATGCATACAATGCTTCAAGGAGCAAATACATGGCTATGATACGCACATAGGACTAACATATGTGTTACGGGAGAAAATTCTCTAGGGTCAGGGTTGAGAACCCCAACATATCGAAGGGCATCTATCATTAAGAAGAAAGAAAACAAGAATTGCTAATGCACAAACTACAAAAGTGGGATGAAGAGAGAGTACCCATAGGTCCTACATTTGAAGTCATTCCTGCAAGGTTCAAACCCTCTTCTTCCTCCAAATCTTCAAAACCTGCAACACATTTCAAGGAAGCATATATACTAGCAATAGTTCAAAGCATGTTCAAGATATCAAGGTTAGATCATATAAGTATAAGGATATAAATCATGAAATCATACATTAAATATCATAACATGAGTTATAGCATAAAGATCATAATTTTCAAGAATGAGACAAAAGTTTTTTATTGATATCAGTAAATAAATGTTGAAGAATACAACCTGATTCGACCACGGCTCCAAGGGAAACCTTCCTCCGGATTCGTCCAGCCCAAGTCTCAATAATCCTCTTTCAAGTGCATACACATAGATGTCATATAAAGGATATGAACATCTCTATGACGAAATAAGGGTTTCCTATAAATGGGAGTGCATGAGGTATAAGGAAACTCAAAATTTATTAGGGACTAATTGACTTTAATATCAATATCATATATATCTCTCCATTTAGGCCTTCCCATAAGATTTATTTATACCACCCCAAAACAGTTGTTTCAGTTCGGATACAGTTAGGCCATGGGATCCTATAGGTGGGCTTCCAGTGTAACCCTTAAACCCCCCCTAAAAAAATAGGATTTTTATATTTTTTTCATATTTTAAATTATATATGTGGGTTGGATATAGATGGAACCACATGTGTACACATTTTTTGAAGGGTAGAGTCACGTATGGAATGCAAAATAATGTTTTTTAATAAAGTGACCAAGTCTGAAGGGAAAGGGTCGCCTAAGGCCATAGCTCAGAGCATCAAGTATACAGGGGTGTTGAATGATGCTATAACAAACACCCCCTAATATATGAGGTTAGAAGGGGTACATGATGGCCAAAATTTATTGTGTATCAAAATAATCATGCGAGGACTTGGGAGGAGATCACCAGATTCCATCCTACCAAAAACTAGTGGAAGAGATAAGAAAGAAAGCTCGTGTTTGAGGCGGGAATACCCATGCTCAAAGATAGTAAAGCATGTCTGCATATCAAGTGTAGACCAGATCCAACATGTATACAAGTACAAAGAAAACTGAGAAGTACATAGTGGATCATCTCATCATAGCTGCATAAATACATATCAAGGTCACGTCTCAATATCGCATATAGAAGAACTGAACAATGGTGCTCAAGGAGATGTCTAATCATTGATGTCACATAAATGATCCTTAAATTATCAAGTCATAAAAGTGGAATAGTGGTAATACATGCAAATCAGGTGCCAACATATAGGATGATGTTTTGATAAACTACAACATATAAGGCGGATGGTGTCACTCGAAGAAAACAAAAGGAACTGACAAGTGAACCAAAAAAAATGTTGTCGCAATCCAAGGTCTTCACCGACTGCCATGGTACATTATTCACTATGGGAATGAATGAGCTGAAGTCAAGCATGTGAGAAATTTTTTTATTACCATTCATTGATGTATAACATTAACAAACACGAGACAACCCACCGGTAATGATGATGAGATTCAAGGTACCCCAGTACAATCTAACAAGTGAAAATAAATGAGTCGAAATCAAACACTTGAGGGAATCTATCAATCACGAGACCTTGATGTATTCTCACTATTGATATTGAAGGAGTCTACCACTGATGACTGCAAACCCTATATGTTTTTTCCAGAGAAATGATTTGTAGTCGATGGGAAAATATCTGCTGGAAGGAAGGCAGTAAGGCATCCCACATCAATCCAACGCAAGTGTAATCCATAGGCTAATAATTTTGAAGGAATTGGATGACGAAAGATGAATTAGACAACTTAACCACGTTTCTGGCATACACAGGATGTGGTTAGTGCACGACAGAAACCCTCTTAACCAACCAATAATGAAAGCTGACATAGAGGCGAGGAATCCACCAATAGGGTCAAATGGAAACAAGGTATTGCATGAATCCCAATGTGTGATAATATAATATGAAATCGAACACAAGGGAAACCACTCAGTCAAAGACCCATGATATTGATCAATGCTCAGCCCAAGGTCACCTATCAATGATGGAAATAGGGCCAGGGTGTAGCTCTGGGCCTACTCTCAGAGAAATTTGTCGAAGTCGATAAGAGAAGACCCACCAACAAGAAGTCAATGGGACCTTATTAACTAGCACGAGAAAAGGACCAAATAGCTTATGTAATACTAAACATAACTATGATAGACCAGGTATGGCCGAGAAAAAAAATGAGTCTAGAGACACCATAAAAAGGTCGACTCAGGTTTACTTCCCTTGAACAAAAGCACGACTTAAATGTGAAAATATGGAAACATATGATAACTTTGTATATGTTTTTCATGTATGAGGCATAAAAATACTCTCCATGTGATTGGAAGAGATAACCAACCAGAGGATAAATGAATCAATGAAAAGGTTATGGCTCTCCTAAGTCAAACTAAAGCCCATCTCAATGGAGGAAAGGCTTGTTTCGAGTGCTTTGTTCAAGGATTACACAACTAACCTTTGTTACCATCAATTATCGAATTAATGTCCCATTCCTTCTCTTTTTGAAATATATATATATATATATTTATATATATATATATATATATATATATATATATATATATATATATATATATATATATATATATATAAATATTCTTTTTCATATTTAAAAGCCTGAAAAGGAATAAAAGAATGCATATGGTATAGTGGAAAGAACAAGTGTCAAAATACAGATGTGCTAGTTCTCAGGACTGTAAAATTCTTGTGCTCAATGCAAGGTGATGAAACTAGTCAATGACACTCAAAGGAATGTACTTTCCATGGGAATAAGGTGTCAAGTCACAAAGGCTAAGTGATTGCATGGTTTATTTTGCAGAAAGACATGGTCAAAAAATGGCTTGTACATGAGTCCAAATGAAGTCGGCTTAAGGAAAAATGGTACAAATAGTCAACATGCAATGCATCATTACAAATCAACATGTGGAAGCCCATAGGGTATAAAGCCAAAAAAAATCCGAAGAAGAAGGAGAATGAAGCTTCACTGCAAATTCATGGTGGGACTAAAAAGGGCTCTCAAGCCTACTCAATCTTTGTAGCATTATCAACATATGCTAGCGAGGATATAACTAGGAAGCCCATGTAAAGGATGGCTCTACCATTATGTCATGATTTTATGAATCAGTGAGTGAAAGTGGTTTATGAATAATAACACAATGGGGTCAACCCTATGGAAACATATCGCAGTATGAGGCTAGAATGCATAATGCAATGGAAAAGGTGATCTTCCCTAACCTATATGCCTGTGAAAAAAATGATATTTTCCATGATGGGTCAGTGATCATGGAATCAAAGTGGTAAAAATAATCTCAAAGTATTCATTTTACCTTGAAATACAACCTATCCCAACAATCAAAGCCAAAAGGTCACAAAGTTTATACAATTTGTAAAAATAAAAACACTTTGCAAAAGTGGGGTTTTAAAGCTTTTTGAAATTTCAACTATAAATAAGAACATTCGAATTAGAAAGCCTCATTTTTATTTGCAAAAATTGAGCGCTAGAGATATTGTGAGAAAACCACCAACGACCATAATCCACCAGATCTCCGAGCCAAAACATCAACCGATCTTCTAGGTAATCCTCAAATTCGTTTTCTCAATTAATTTTACACAATTCAAGTATTTTTCAAGAAATTTTGACCATGGATATTTGTTTTTAAGATTTAACTCTACACGTACGTGGGTTTAATACAATGATGTCACGTATTAGGAAGTCCTATATGCGATTATGTATGAAGGGAAGCCACGTACACACAGTCCGAGATCTAAAATCATGATTTTTAATGGATGAAAATGATCTAACTTGAATGATGAAAATTAGATGGAGAGAAAGAGAGAACTATGAAGTATATAATGAAATTATGAATGATCTATTATCACTGGCTGCACTGAGAGGATGTGGATTTTTAAAGTTTTTAAAAATTCCAAACATGAAAACCAACAAAAAATGTTGTAGATTATCATCAATTACTGGGATTCAGAAGAAGATCCATTCACGATTAATCAGATGTCCTTGTAAATTGAAATAGAAGACATAATTTCACAGAGAGGAGAGCTAGTCAACTTGCAAGGGAAGGCCCGAGGAGGTCTTAATGTATATGATTACATTCACATTTACTGCCCACTAGATACAAAGAAGGCTGGGTCATAGATCCAATCAAGGAGGTGGTGAGACTACCCATAAATATTCTACTTTTTACCATTGTGAGGGTAGTAGGGCCAACTTCATTATACCAAGCTTCTCGTCTTAAAATGACTTTGGCAGTGGATTGCCTTATCATAGTTTTTGATTGGTGCACAACCTTTCTGACCAATATGAAAAAGAAACTCACTTCAATCAAGAAGGGTAAAACAAAAAAATTTGGGTATGGTATCACTATTTGCTCGTTATTCTTTGAGAGAATACTAAGACTTAGACCCAAAGTGATTTCCACCATCAACAGCCCTATAGATCCACAAATAGATAGATGGGTTGATTTAATGAAGAGACTAGGGGTGGTGAGGTCCCTAGAATGACATTTGATGACACATTTTTCCTTTGGTGGGTAAAAAAAGTCATTGCTATCGAGGACTACCCATATGCAAGCATGGGTTTCTAAGCAGATCCAGATCTGTGCTTCTACCCGACACTTCATGGGGTTCCATTGGTAAAATTGTTTAAGATTTTATGTTATTTGAATTTTTTTTTTTGGATTTCAAAGATATGAATTGAAGATTTTTTTTTATAAGAAAATAATCTTACAAAATTGTTTGATCATGATACAAATGTTCGACCAGTGAGACTTGAGAGTCTACCCAAGCATACGTGTCACGGGAGAGACGTAGAGAGCATCACAACTGAGGCCGAGAGAGTCCCCACGCAGTGTAGAGGAACTAGAAATTCTGAATTGCTAGGTTCCTATGGCAGAAGTATAGGACCTACTGGAGGCAATACAAAGACGCGTCATAGGGGTACCACGAGATTGGATGCGGCTCTTCCAACAAGTGGCTAATGCCATCATCTTCTTCCCCGATGCTCATTCAGGGCAGGGCCCGCAGACATAGATTATAGATCACTGATATTTTTGATGGACATGGTTGGGATGAAGCCCTAATTTTGCAGTACATTTTGTCCTGATTTTGTATAAATTTTTGGACATATAACTTCTATCTATATACAAACAGTTTCATGATGTGATGATCATATATGAAAATTATTTTTTATTATTTTGTATTTTAATGTGATGAATGATTAGTATGCAAAACTAATGCTTGATTAGCTATGGAATCAATAAATGAATATGAATAAATGTGATAAAATTAAATGATATTTGTAATAAACGCACTCTCATAAATTGGCGATATATATAAGGATCTCTTACATGATAGTTGTTGTTTAACTGAGACACCACAAGTTACGAGTACAAGTATATTCCTAATGATTCAACACCAAGATATATTGCTTCAGATAATAAACTAACAATAGCAGTATATTCGACCACATTGTTTGAAGCAGGGCCAATACATATGCCTCTTGAAACTAACAACTGACCCGATGGATAGTAAATTACCCAAGGTGCAAAAGAAAATTTTTGGGTATGTTGACTAGCACCATTGGTTAACCCTAGGTATACCAGATCATCCATTGATACCTGCCAAAGTATATCAAAAATATTGATATCACTGTGAAACCTATAGACAAATATGCAAAAATATATACAATATCTACAAGACAAATCAAATGCTAGGAAAAATCCTAGGCATAATACTTCTTAAGATAGAGCCCATTTCTAGGATCCACTAGCATGTTTCCATCGAAATCAACCAATTCATAAGCTCCCTTCTTCAAGATATTTTTAATTATAAAAGGATTGCACCACATGGGTTTGAGCTTGCCTGCCCCCAAGGCATGTTTGTCTTGGTCATAGACCAGGACAAGGTCACTTTCAAATAAAACCATAGGATGCACAACCTTATCATATTGGATTTTCACTCTCCTTTTATGAGCTTTGTTGATTGTGGTTGCATCTTGACACTACTCTTCAAGAAATTCCAAGTGAACAAGGATTTCTTCAAGACTAGATGTATCTGGAAGAAGATCGATAACTAATTTGAGAGAAGGAATCTCACATTCCATCGGGAAGATTGATTCCAAACCTTAAACTAGTTGAAAATGGGTGAAACCTATAATAGTATTAACTGACATAAAGTATGCCCAAAGTACAGGATATAAAATTATGTGCTAATTGGATTGAGCCTTATTAATTTTCCTTTGCGGGATAACTTTCAGGGATTTATTCATGGCTTCAACCTGACCATCAACTTGAGGATAGTAAGGAGATGAATTCTCCTGCTAGAAACTCAATTTGAGATCCAATATATCCATCACCTTATTCTGAAAATGATTTCCATGGTAAATTCCATTCTACTTTGGAATACCGAAATGAGAAATGACTTGGTTGAATAGAAACAGGTTTGTTGTCTCACCATTATTCGCGAAAGTAGGCATAGCTTCAGCTCAATTAGTAAAGTAGTCCATTACTACGATAATATACTTATGAACCTTTGTCAAAGGCGGGTTTCAAGTTGTAAACTCAATAACCCACCTTTGTGAAAGGACCGATGGTGATAACAGGAAAAGTGGAGTTGGATGAGCTCAAATTTTCTGAGTATAAACCTGAAAAGGATGGCTTTTTTTATTGCTTCAACACAATCTTTGAAAATCGAAGGCCAAAAATATCCTACACGCAAGTTTTTTGGGATGTAGCAAGCCCATATAGATGACCACCACAAGCTCCACTGTGGAAGTCATTCAACACTGACTCAACTTCTTCTAGGTTTAAGAAACATCTAAGGATTGAATTAATCCCCTGACGATATAAAATGTCACCAATAATAATATAAATTTTAGCTAGGTGATGCAATTTTCTACGCTCATCCTTCAAAAAAGTGAGAGGAAACTCTGAAGTTTGAAGATATATTATGATATCTCCATACCAAGGATCTTGTGAAGAAATTAGGAAGAGATTCTCATTGGGAAATGATTCTTCATAAAAAACTTCTTCTTCACAAGGAAACTCCGAGATTAATTCCGTGAATACTAAAGATTTCTTAGATTTTTCTGACATGAAATCGAGATTGAATTCCTGTAAAATAACAATCCATATATTATATTTCCCCCCATTCACTCGCCTACGAAGAAAAAACTGAAATGGGTTGACATTAGCTAAGACAAAAGTTTTTCTAAGTAGAATATAGTGCCATAGTAGCTGGACAACATGAGCAAATTTCAAAGCTAATTTCTCTACAGGAGAGTATCAAAGTTCAGGATTGCCAAGCCTCGACTCATATAATAAATCATGTTCTCATAGAGAGCATCATCTTCCTAAACTAGAACCATACCAATGGTTGATTCTTCCACAACAAGATATAAGAGGAAATCCTTGTTATAATCGGGTGGATTCAATAAATGAGCATAAGTAAATTAATTTTTCAAAACATCGAATGAGCGCTGAGAAAAATTTTCCCATACAAATGGAACTCCTTTCTTCAGTAATACCATAAGTCCCTTTCTAATCTTGGCAAAATTGACGATAAATCTCCTCAAGAAATTAGTTTTTACTTGGAGACTCAGGAGTTGAAATATGGTGGACAGGGGAGGAAATTGAAGTATTGTCTCAACCTTGAAGGGATCTACAAGAATACCTCTAGTAGATACAATGAATCCCAATAACCAATCAAATGTGACAGGGAAAATGCATTAATTCAGATTCAACTAGATTTTGTAATAACAAAATCGTTCAAATATCCAACGAAGATGGTGAGGATGATCAATTCTCTTTCAAGAATGAGCATCTATGTCATCCAAATAAGCTTCAATGATATTTTTGATATCATGGAAAGCGTAGGACATGGCCTGCTGAAACGTTGCTCCAACATTTTTAAGGCCAAAAGGCATATTTTTATATGCAAAGGTACCCCAAGGGAAGATAAAAGCTATCTTATGATGATCTTCAGGACGGATAGTAATTTGATTATATCCCTAGAAACTGTCCATGAAGGAGAAAATATCATTTCCTGCACATTCAACAATATTATGATCAATAAAGGGCATGGGGAAATTATCTTTCGAACAAGCCTTATTTAAATCCCTAAATTCAATGCATATGTGGATTGTTACTTGTTGTTTATCAACCAGGATTGGATTCGAGACACACTTTGTTAATGGAATGGGGTATATAAAACCCGCATTCATCAGCTTTTCAACCTCAGCTTTGATAGCTGCCGATTTCCTAGGGTTTACCGGTAGAAGCTTTTCCGCATAGGCTTAGCATTATCGTAAGTCTTGATCTCATGTTGGACTATTGATGGAACAATTCTTGGAATTTCCTCATAAGACTAAGCAAACACATCACAAAACTCTTTGAAAAGATCGGTATAAATCTGAATTTATTTAGGGCAGCACTCGGCTCCGATGAAAAAATTCTCGATTATATTGGGATCCCTAGAGATGTTCACCAGACTAGTTTCCGAAATAATAGAAATGTTACCTTCGACAGAAATTTGTGCTGGAGCCAAAGGGTTTAAGATTGTATGAACATTTCCAATTGAAGAAGTACCAGAAAAACTTGGCTCAACTTGATGCAAGTCAGGGAGAAAATATGACCAATGATGCAAGTAATCCCACGATCTTTCTACACCTATCATTTCTTTCAGGATTGCCTCATCAGATGGTAAGATAGTGTCAAGGAAGTCCTTAGAGGAAGAGGAATCAAGGGTCCAGGTCAAAGCCACATCTCCATCCAAATCCTCCAGTGAAACAGGAGTAGGATCTACATATGCAGTGTTAACTACAAATTGATAAACAATTTCAACTTCATATGTGGGGTATGTCATTTGACCCAATCACCCATCCTCTAATGTGATTGTAGAGGAGGTTAAGGAACAAGTATTTGAAAAATAATGAGTTTTGAAGAACCCTCTTTGATAAGGGGCCTTGGATGATGAAATGGCATTGATTCGAGTGTTAGGAGAAGGAAGATCAAAAGTACCCATCAATGAGGAATATATTCCGACTCCCAATCTATCCACAGGCGGCTTGGAATTCTTCACCAAAGGAGTGGTAGAATCAGAATATGCATTGGATTATTTTAGAGAATAAGCCATCTATTCAACAGGAACAATTCTCCCTTCATGGGGAAAACATATGATGCTAAATAATTGTTAGTATGAATCTTGATTTGAAGCGTACGAAAAAAGACCACTTTAGCTGCACATAAAAAATAGCCCTAACAGCAGAAATGACTGCTAATATATTCATATCTGCAGTTAGATGATCAAGACAAATGCTGCAAAAATCTAGATCTATGCATTATAAGACATTAAACAATAGAAAAATAAGATTTACTCCATAGATCCAATAGATAAGACAAGAATATATCAAATGAAATTTTTATTAATGGCACCTTGAAGGAAAACACAAGAGGGTGTTCTCTGTTCTCCTCAATGGGATGGGTTCTTGTAAGTCCTCAGCACTTCAAATTTAGAATTTCTCTCTCTTGATGGTGTAGAAAACCCAGACAAAAATGGAAAAATATGGCTATGATGATGGATCAATATCCAGACCAAGAGTTGATATCTAGAGTGATCTTTAGGCAACAAAAGGTGACAAATGAATGGGAAAACCCTTCTATTTATAACAAAATATTGAGTTAGTCTAGAGATTGGTGCATAATTAAAATATTATTAACCAAATCTACATCCAACTTTTATGGAATATTTTATTATATTTTTTGGAGGGAAAAGGAATTTGTCTTGAGTCAAATCCCCTTATTTGTAAATAATAAATAAATAAGTGATTTATTTATTATTTTTATGGATGTGGTTGGGTAATAATAAATAAAAAAATAATTTATTTATCATTTTAAGGACGCGATTAGGTAATAATAAATAAATAAATGATTTATTTATCATTTTAAGGATATAGTTGAGTAATAATCAAATAAATAATGATTTATTTAATTATTTATGGGTGTTTTAGTTATATTTAACAAAGACTATTATTTAATAAGGTTTAAATAACTAATATTTAGGAAATAATAAGATAAATAATGATTTATCTAATTAATTTCCTTGTTTTGGGTTAAATATAGCTAGGAATATTAATCAAACTGCTATTTAATTAATTATTCTATGAGGAAAAACAAACAAATATAGATTTATTTAATATTTCCTCATGGGGTTTCCTGTTTAGACCATAAACAACTTAATAAAGGTGATTTACTAAGTTATTTTTCATAGTGAATGCGATTTTACTTGGGGTAAAATCGGTCTTACTTGATGTACTTGGGTCCATCTAATACCAATGGATTAGATGACCAAAAAATGTGTAACAATTTCCCCCTAGCGTGCGAGCGTTAGGAGCTAATCGTATGACCAAAGTACATTGTAAGAACACAATCACTAGACAATAAAGGGGAAGTCAAAGAGAGAGGAGTGTAAGATAGACTGAAGTGCTGAAAGAACTAGACCCTGGGGAGGCGACTTACAGGTGCAACAAGTCAATTTGATGAGTAAGTACCTGCTATAGGCAGCGGGGGAGGCATACCTATGCCCACCGATGCAATAGTGCAAACAATAAGACCGCCAAAAAACAACAAGATGGTATAATATAGAAAATGCTGGCATAAACATAAGCTAGAGAAATAACATGATAATGGATCCCACATACATATTTTTCCTGGGATAAAAGCCAGGACTTGTAAAATAATATCTGAGTACATGAGATATAAATGCAACCCAGATGCCCCTGAACACAGGAAAGGGCTCTAAAAATCTGACTGATACATGCAAACAAAAAGGCGCTACAAGCGGCTGGAGTCGACATCATCAAATGTATGGAGCTGCATTGAAGGCTGTGATGAAGAGGTCATCCGAGTGTGTGGGGGGTTACCTGTAGGGCCACCCCCTCATGAGGGTTGAGACATCTCACACACACTCGGGAATCACCGATGTCAATTGCTGTATCACTAAAATATTAAGTATACGGATCTTGATCATGCTGAAAGGATCTGGAGCTGAGAAACAATCAAGTCAAAGGGTAATAAGGAGTCCCTTTGCCTGATCCAAGGAACTAAACATGAGTGTAAATTTGAACCAAGGTACACCACCCCCTAGACCTGTCTTCTGGAATGAATGAGATGATGTCGACAGAAGAGGGCCCGCCATAGGTGAGGCAATAAGTGCTCCTCAACTAAGGCATGAGAGAAAATAGTAAAATGACTGACAGACTGACACCAATGATGATGATGAAATGGGGGGAAATGAGTGGTGAATAGACAACTTCCCTTGTTAGAGAATAAATAGCATGGATGACCTAGCAGCAACTGACAAAATATCATGGGGGATATGGGACAGTGGGACTGAAGGCCATAATGAGCGACACGAGAGAGAAAGAAAGCAATGGAGGATGGAGGACTACAATGGGGTGCGAAGGGACTCAGGATAGACTCCATGAAAGCAATGATGACTCAACTCGAATGCTCTAAATAAGGGGGACTTGATGATGTTTCCAAACAGAAAAAGGGTCCAATGGGGACTATAAAGGCATGAGTACAAGATGGTAACTCATGACGAAAGTCAATACGAGTGTGGAAAAGTATGGGGGCAACATAGTGCTCCCGGTACGAGTGTTGCAAGTGAAGAAATTCGATTTTGAGAAGGGGTGAAGTGACACTTCATGGGAAAAATGTGTCCTATTGAAGTATCAAATCACTAAAAACTAACAGATACCCATTTGAGGGCTCAGTGAGAGCTTTCCAACAGTGCAGATGGTTTGGTAAACGGAGCTACGGTTGGATCGTAGCAGGCAAAAGAAGAAATAGGGGTTTCTCTTATAATAAGGCACTTCCCCTCCAAAATCATTCATTTGCATGTGGAGTTGTGGTGAATGTGGAGAGGAGAGAAGGCCCTAAATCTTGCGGCAATCGTAGCAGAAAAACCGACCGTTGGAATCGAGATCTGTTAGTTGCAGGTAAGAGGCCTAACCCTACTCTTTCTATTCAGTGGATTAAAAGTTCAGATTAGGTCCCTAAGGCTCAGTAACAACTCTCTACTCCTCTTCACAGCTGGGTCACACTTTTTGGGGCAAAAATTGCGACCTGGGTAGCAAGTTTTAGCCATAAAAGTGCGACCTGTCCCAAGTTTAGGCCTAAAAAGTGTGACCTATCTAGGAGGGGTGTTTCTGTGCTTTTTTTTGGCTGAGCACTAGGGTTTTGTGATGAGAAATAGTATTTACTATCTGTATACTGATAAATATGATGTTTTTTTGTAGGGATGGTAGAATTACGGATCAACTGGAGAGAGAGAGAGACTTGGGCGCATTATGGTCGGAGATCCATGAGGATCAGGGTGCCCGTAGTGCTGTTGCCAGGTTTGGGGTTCTAAATTCTGTGGAGAACCATTTGATGAGAGCTGGGGAGCCCTTATTGGCCTGAATTTTCAGTTATTGGGATCCGGACCATGAGGTCTTTATAGTGCAGGGGCACTGGATCGAGTTGACGGTCCAGGACATATATTTCCTGATTGGTCTTCCACCACTTGGGATGGTAGAGAATACTCAGCTAGTACTATCGCGTGGGCGGAACTTCATAGAGTTTGTGGAGCACCATTGTCGGCCAAGTCTCCAAGTCAAGGGGACTCGGATTCCCATCGGGGATTTTGAGAGGGTAGAGACCCGTGTTGTGGCTGCAGCAGTGATGCGAATCTTGGGCAACCAGGCACTCCATCACATCACGGGGGGTCAGATGATGCTTTTGGAGAGTGTTTTGAGTGGGAACTACTATGGGTGGGCCCAGATGATGCTGTCGTCATTGAAACGACAGTTGTCGCTATGTAAGCAGCAAGTGAACCATGACTGTGCATATGGTACAGTATTTTTCTCTTTCTTCTTTGAGAAGATCCTGACGCTTCGACCTCGCATACAAATCCCAGATGGAGGTTCGAGAGAACCTAGGATTCACTGGTGGGGGTGACTACTGTGCAGAGGATAAGGTGGAGCAGTTGGACGAGTTTTTTGTCCTGATTTATTTGTTCATTATGATCAGATGCCGCTGTATATAGACAACTATCCCTATAGTGGGATGAGCTATTGTGGGGACCCAGATCTGCCACTACCTCCTAGTCGTATATGGGGACCCGATGGTGAGTGACAAATTGCTAATATTTTATGTGCATGTAAATTTTCTAGAATATTATATGTGGTACTGATTCTTTTGCTTTTGGTATGCAGATACAGCACCGGTAAAACCGGCTGGGTATATGGGACGACCTGCAGCATCGGGAGCCGTAGGATCTAGTGGAGTAAGGGCACAGCATAATGAGGATGCAACAACCCTTCTAGAGGATATTCGTCATATATTTGAGCGGCTTCTGACTGGTGTTTCAGAACGCGGTTGGCAAGACTTAGATGACCAGTACATAGAGCCATGTATTGGTTTACCCTCTGAATGGAAAGGGGTCATGCGGCGCATGGCGATGGCCGGACAGGGCATGCATGATCTATGAGCTTCGGGGGTAGAGCCATTGGCTCGAGACCCTTTGGATAGTGATTAGTGTGTAGGGGAAGGTTGTGCCCCCAGTTTTGGGGTTTTGTAACATGCTATGGTCATGTCATATGTATCAGAGTTGACGAACTCTAAAACATTTTGTACAACACATACTATGGATATGCATCGTTTTGGTATTTTTATGTTATTGTCTTGTGTTAAATGTGTGTGTTAAATTCCAATCCAGAATATGGTTTTCAATGCTATCTACATAGTGATTTTTTGCTCTTGGTACATGACTGAAAGTAATGATTTTGAATTCACCCATCAAAAGCTTCACTCGTAAATATCTTTTGAACAGGATAGGATTATGCACACGATATACACCATTCAATTGCATGACAAGAAGCAAGGAATCTAAACGAACATGAAGGTGGAGGATGTGATGTGAAAGGGCATCGGCTAATAAACCTCACACAACATCATATTCAGCCTGATTATTGGTAGCAGTACCAATGCATACACCGTTCAAAAGAAAAAACACTTGCAAAGGGGTAAAAATGGCCCAACCTATCGAGGCTAAATTTTGGGAGTAGCGACTTGCACCATCGGCAAAACCAATATAAGGTGTTGATGGGGGGTCCCTTTGAAAGGTGCCACAAGACAATAAATGGGAGGATAAATAACAATGTTGGAAACCTGAGTGCATAGTAGCCATCGAATTCCCTTTGCGGAAGGGAGTGATCTGGGTGGGATGTCTACTTCCCACATGTCACCGGTGCAGGGAAGTGTGGGAGCTACTGGAGGCGTAGCTTGAGCTCAGGCTACATAAGTCACCAAAGGTATGGATGATGGCATCTCATTTATGGGCGGGAAAGATGAAGTCAGGGGTAGACGTAGCTTCCATGATGTTGTCGTCACAATAGGGGGTAGAAGGACAAGAGGAAGGGAGACCACATGATGCGGCGAGGATACCTGACACATCATCATGAGAAGAAAGACTCATGTGTGCATCATCACAAAGGATGACGTAAGAATAAGTAGATAAAGGATCTACTAATGTTGAGCATGAGATGTTTGTTGAAAGGAGGTCAGATGAAACAACAGGAGAAGATTCAAAGGGAGCTTCTGTCGAAGGTCTCAAAGATGATGAAAGGTAGAGGATGGTGGCCGCATGCTCCGTCATTTCGACATCGGGGGGGGAATGTCGATGGGAGCGGGTAAATCCTTGGTTTGGCCCGTAGCATACTATTTAAGTATGGGAGAAGTAGATTGGTTCTGTTCAATATCATATTCCTGAATTACCTATAAAGAGGCACAGTAATGCATAAGGTGGGGACAATGATGAGAGTAATGGCCATGGAGACCATACAAAGCACAAGGGTGTTTGGTGTCAATAGTCTTGTTGTTCTTGGTAACGGTCTATGAAGAAGCAGAGGTTTCGGGGACCGTCGACTCAAGGAACGCGACATTAACCATGGGCTTGATGCGGGGCAACTCGAGGCAAGTATGGGTGGCATGAACGATGACATCACACAAAGCACAAGGCTTTGGAGGTAGAGGAGGTGCAGGGTCATTCAAGGCCGCTTTGTCCTTTGAGGCCCTTTTGCAAGCTTTGCCCTTCTTAGCGAAGCAGTCGCAAGAGGCGGTGGTTCCTGTTGAGGTGGTTGAGGCACTGTGACAACATGAGAAGTTAGGGGGACCAGTTTAACTGAGGTCAAAGCAAGATAAGGTTTAGGTTGACCTGGCGGGGTGGCGGTTGGAGGATCAAGGTACCAAACTGGAAGCCCAATGGTCAAGTTAGGAAGAGAGAGGGTGGCCATGATAGGTTCCGCATAGATGCATGGTGGAGGGACTAGGAATGGGATTTGACCGAAGGGGTAATGGCCAGGTGGGACGGCTCCTAAATGGTTAAGGCCTAGAGGAACCAATCCCAGAGGATAAATAGGCTCATGCATACCAGCTGAAGGGTCAGGAGGAGGAGGTCCAAGAGGCTACATCGAAGGGCTAGGAGACAGTTACGGAGGGCAAGAGGGCTACTGACTAGCTAAGGTGGGCCTCTTGAGAGAAGATCGAGACGATTGCATCATGAAAACATTCGATGAGATGGGATCAGAGATAGGAGGAGGAAGACCAAGGAATGTATCAAGCAAGGAAGAGTCCTTGTAGACGCCAGGTGAGACACTTGTCAAAGGGTCGATGGCTTGCTTGTTGGCTACCGAAGAGATAGTGGAATCAGGGGAGGTCTGAGACTTTGGTTCGTAATACGTCAACTGGTCAATGGTGACTATCTTTCCATTATGGGGGAAGGACATCTTGCGGTGAACCACGGAAGGGACAATAGAAATCGCATAAGTGTACCTACGACCCAAAAGAATGTTGTAATCCAAGGGATCATCTATGACTTCTATGTCAATGCAAACATTCTTTCCCGCAAGAGTGATAAGACAATTGTGGAATAAGCCAATGGCCTTGGAGGCGTGGCCATCCCACACTTGGAGAGTGATCGTGGAAGGGGCCAACTTAGGAGATCTGAGTTGTTTCCAAACCGAAGCAGACATCACACAGGTGGATGCCCCCTCATCAATAATGCACCGAGAAATGTTGGTGTTCCGGATCTTGATCGGGATTTGGAAAGCGACAGAAGCAGGGAGAGGAGGATGTTCTGACCGGTCAACATCAAAGGCAATCAATCAATCGTCAAAAGGGTCTACAATGCCCACGACAGATAGAAGATATTTTCGTTGTGAAGGGCACGACTGGAGGAGTTCCAACGTTGAAATGGCAACATGGGATTGTGCCAAATCATCGACTATGCTATATGAATGGGCAGCTTTGCCAGAAGCAGCATTTTGGCATAGTGGACCCTTAGGGATCTTGGTATGAACCTCCGCCTTGGGCTGAGGGATCTTCAAGGGGACATTATGTGTCGAAAGAGGCTCTGTAGAGATCGAAGGAGGTGGCTCGGGGACAGACGCAGCGGGAGGCTTGCTGTACTGATGGGACCGAGTCTGAAGATTGATGTCAATAGTTGAAGGTTGATCAGATTTCGTCATGAAAATCTAGTCATCGGGGGTACCAGACGGTAAAGGTTGGGTAACATTGTGGTATACAGGAGGTTGGGCAAAGAAAGGAGGCATGTTGTATCCTGAATACGTGCTACCAAGAGGGGAAGATGTGCAGGGGGTGCTGGCCTTTCCCTAAGGAAAATCAAAGCTCATGGGAGTTTGAGAAATGATGACACACACACGGCACTAAGGAAAAAGAGACCGACAAGGGCAGGGAGCTGCAAAATCAAGTGATTACAATGTCAAAACAAGGGCAAAGAGGTGCAGGATTAAATGATTTCAATGTTTTAGAGTATTTTCTTGGCGGCGTTAACCAAGCCCTTTTTCACTTAGGGTGTGTGTATAAAAGTGTGTAAATTTTATTTTTTAAACCCAAACATTTGTGGAGAAAAGAAAAAATGTGATGTAGAGCTGTGAATAAACCTGCAAATGACAGTATATAGGCCTGCAAAACAGAAAATAAACAGCTAGCAATACAATAATATAAACCCAAGGAGGCAGGTCTCTCAAAAATTAGTCTCTAGGTGAGAAAAAAACTAACTTAAACACACTAAAAAAGGCTAATAGATCTTGGATCAAGAGGGACAGAGATCTAAAAGAAAAAATCTGCTGGAAAGTGGTGCAGAAAACAACGACAAATCAGAGGAAAATTGCTATAAAAAGAGGCGGCGAAAGGCCATTTATAGGAGGAAAGTGGAGTGCCCCCTAATGGAAAACCCAAACAAAGATAAATAGGAAGATTTGGATGGATAACAAGCCGATCTGAAGTGGATCTGAAAATGAGGTATCAGATCTAAAAAATGGCTGAAGACTCTGAAATTTCAGACAACCTACAACAGAAAACACTCTTCCACAAAAAGTGGAGGGTACTAAAGCCCTAAGGGGCTAGGTTCCCACTTATTTGAGTGAAACAGAACAAGTACAGGTACAAAATGGGTGGAGATGGAGGTCAGACAACCCTGAACAAAGGCTCAACAAAACCTAGAAAACTTTCAGAAAAATCCCTGCAGAAAGTCCAGGTCACAGTTTTTGTCCTGTTTTCAGTAGAGGTCACACTTTTTGGGTTGTAAAGTGCACCTTGGAGGTCCAGGTCATAGGTTTTGGGCAGAAAATTGTGACTTGCACTTCCGACACTCTTGGCGGCAGGTTTCAGAAAATTTTGTCATCTCAGCTGCGGCTGATGTTGTTCACCTACGCAATGGGTCTGAAAACATGCAGAAGTTAGAATTTTTATCATTTTAGGGTTTTATGGATTAAAAAAAACATCAAGAATAAGCAAAACAAGGGGATGAAGATAAATCCTAGGGTTTGGAGTAGCTGGATATGCAAGGATCAGAAAAATGACAGTGGTCGTAAAAGTAAAACTGTGTGGAGTCGCCAATTGTTAGCATGAATCTTGATTCGAAGCGTACGAAAAAAGACCACTTTAGCTGCGTAGAGAAAATATCCCTAACAGAAGAAATGACTGCTAATATCTTCATATCTGCAGTTAGATGATCAAGACAAATGCTGCAAAAATCTAGATCTATGCATTAGAAGACATTAAACAGTAGAAAACTAAGATTAACTCCATAGATCCAATAGACAAGACAAGAATATATCCAATGAAATTTTTACTAATGGCACTTGGGAGGAAAACACAAGAGAGTGTTCCCTGTTCTCCTCAATGGGATGGGTTCTTGTAAGTCTTCAGCACTTCATATTTAGAATTCCTCTCTCTTGATGGTGTAGAAAACCCAGACAAAAATGGAAAAATATGGCTATGATGATGGATCAATAGCCAGAACAAGAGTTGAGATCTAGAGTGATCTTTAGGCAACAAAAGGTGAAAAATGAATGGGAAAACCCTTCTATTTATAAAAAAATATTGATTTAGTCTAGAGATTGGTGCATAATTAAAATATTATTAACCAAATCTAGATACAACTTTTATGCAATATTTTATTATATTTGTTGGAGGGAAAAGGAATTTTTCTTGAGTCAAATCCCCTTATTTGTAAATTTTAAGGATGTGGTTGGGTAATAATAAATAAACAAATGATTTATTTATCATTTTAAGGATGTGATTAGGTAATAATAAATAAATAAATGATTTATTTAATTATTTATGCGTGTTTTAGTTATATTTAACAAAGACTATTATTTAATAAGGTTTAAATAACTAATCTTTAGGAAATAATAAGATAAATAATGATTTATCTAATTAATTTCCTTGTTTTGGGTTAAATATAACTAGGAATATTAATCAAACTACTGTTTAATTAATTATTCTATGAGGAAAAACAAACAAATATAGATTTTTAATATTTCCTCATGGTGTTTCCTGTTTAGACCATAAACAACTTAATAAAGGTGTTTTACTAAGTTATTTTTCATAGTGAATGCGATTTTACTTGGGGTAAAATTGGTCTTACTTGATGTACTTGGGTCCATCTAATACCAATGGATTAGATGACCAAAAATGGTGTAACAATAATGATGATACAATAACATCCATTTCATAAATTCAATTTCATCCCAATAAGATATTATAATCCAAATTAGCATGAAATATTTCCTCCTTGATATTGACCACCTCACCCCCAACACAAAATGGAAAGGTTGGAACAATTCCATGCGGCCTATGAGAATGACCATCAAATGCAGTTAGGAGAGTAGGTGAAGGAAAAACTTGAGGAGATCTGATAACCTTCCAACAAGTAATTAACATGACACATGTGGAAGCTATCTCATCTACTATAGTTTGAAATATATTCATTTTTCGATATGTAGATTTAATATGGAAATCCATGTAATGAGGGATTCTCTTCTTAATATTTGACATGTCAAATGTAACAATAAGAGATTTTTTTTAGATATATTGCCCCGATCACAGTGAGAAGCATACTCCTTTGTTCTGGGCATGACTAGAGTACCTCTAATGTAGACATTTCACAAAGGCTTTGGGCCATATCTTCAAAAATGGAATATTTTTGGGTAGCCTTGGCATTAGGATTGATATTTGAACGTTTTGCAGTATTTCAGAATCCAAGGTATAGGCTCAACTACGGGCCTCTCAATATGGAGCGGCTCTAGAACATTAGGATAAGCCCTATCCTTAGAGGATTCTAGTTCACCATAATCATGTGATATTGTAGAAAGATCAACATGAGAGCTCACCATGTATACATTCGATGAAGTTTCCCCTTCCTGGTTGCCCCTATGGGGGTCCCAGTATTAGCATTTGCAACATAAATCATTTGTTGCCCTTGGCGAAAAGGGTTAGTCAGAGAAAACTGGGAGCTAGAAGAAACCTTTTGTGATAACAAGCACTGATCGTCTTGAATCTTAGGAAAAGATGAGTTAAATGATCTCCATTTCACAATTTGCAAGGAAACTTAAATTTTCTTTTTACTCCCTTTCTTCCCATCGAATTGTTGATTTCCTTTGGCATTCAAATATTGGGCAGCGTTAATAGTTAAATGTTGAGAAGGCATAGGCACTAACGGTGATGCCTAAATTGAAGAAGCAGATTGTAAATAGAACTGCTGCATTTGAATTAGCAAGTTAGCCATACTATTATCGATCGATCTAACTAACCCATCTGCATGGGGACCAGGCTTGGGTTTGTCTAAATCGATCTTGGATCGAGGAGCATCAGGAAAAATATTTAAGAGGATTCCAGATTGAGAATATATAAGTTCTAACTACTCGGATCTACATATGGCATGTTCTTCAGTGAACACTCCAGAGAGTGACACATCCTTAGAAATCTCTAGCTGCAAATATTTTAAAAACCATTCAAGAAGGAATTCATTAGGAATATAGGCCTTAATGAGCCTCTTCCTTCTTTTCCAATCCGGAATATGGTCAGAAATGTGAGTTTATTTATATGTTGGAAACTAGCCAATAGCTCAGTCCCAGCATCATATTGGACGAGAAATTGAAAATGGTTCAAAAACATAGTATCCAAATTGCCAAACATAGCAAAGATACCCCCTCTAAGCTCTATATACCACTTTGCATCATTTCTAGTTAAGGTGCATTGAAACAATCTCAACCTTATTGAATCGTCAATTAGGGAGCTAGATGAACACCATAAATGGAATATTGTTACATGGTCAGCCGAATCCTCCCCAAAAATTCCTTCAAATTTTGGAATATCAGATGGAAGTTTTGGTGGGAACGGGAGGCAAAGCCAGATTATATTGGATATGGTCCTTTGCCAATTTTGAAAGATCTGGAAAATTTAGGGTTTCTAGGAATGGTAAGTGCGGAGGAGCTTGAGAATTTCACCCACCATGAGTGGGATTACAAAAATTAATAAAATAATAACCTATATTTGTAGAGGCACCAGGTTTCCACGCATTATTCATAGAAGAGGCTGAACAATAAGTAAATCCTTATGGTCCAAAAGTATTCGAAGGATGTCCACTCCCTATGAAAGGGTTACCAAACATAGATAAATTCCCCCCCATCGAAGCATTAAAAGGAAAAGGAATCCCTTGATAAGGGTTCCATGCATTAGCTAAAGGAGACAAAAACCTGAGCGGTACCAATGGAGGGGAAAGGCATATTCCCCTGTTCACCAAACAAAAAGTACTGATCCTCGTTTCCCAAACCACTAAAACAAGGGTTAGGCCATCCTTAACTTCCTTAAAAATGATTAAAACTCTAACCTTGAGCAGAGAAAGGTAATGATCCTATGTTCAAAGAAGGATTGGCATGAGGCATACGACCACTTCCAAAAGGAAAACCCTGAAATTTTGTTGATCCACTTGGCCTAGAATTCATTGGCATGGAAGCAACAAATGGAAAGGTTAAATGAACCGAGGGAATTTCACTAGATGGCATCCCAAAAGGGTGGGAACCAGCGTGGGAAGAAAAATTTTGGGTTCCCCTACTCGAATATGGAATGGATGTAGAGCCAAAACCAATGGTACAAGGTGTTATGTGGACATATAAAGTATACCCCCTCCTTCAACTGAAAGAGGAGTATGCACACCAAAAGTATATATAGCCTAAATTGTGTTTCTAGTAATGGCCATCGAAAGAAAAGAAGGAGAAAAGCAAGGCATGTCGTCCTGTGAGTCGGGGTCCCAACGTATAATATGACATCTACAAAATTAGGTGGAAGGGGTGAAGAAGGATTCATAGGGGACTCAGGAATATCTTTGACCTCAACCTCATCTTCCAACTAGAAGAGAACCCTAGAAAGGACTGGAGCGTTCCTATCCAAATTACAACTTACACTAGGTTCACCCTGTGAAACAATAGCCTAAAGCGGAGGATCAATCTCTGATGCGTTTTTTGCTACTGGTTGAAAATTACCAGCAAAATTTCTCCTATGCCTTCTAGAAGAAGGCTCAACACTCACAGTTGAGAGCCCACAAAGCCTCCTGGATCGACGAACTTGTCTATCAACCACTTTTAATTATTAAGAGAAATTGTAAGGACTCAAAAAATTATAAAGCTATGGAAATATAGGAGCAAAGAGAACTCACTAAAAATTTCCCTAAAGATACAACCAATCAATCTACTTCCATGTATTTCCACTATGGGTGATTAGTACCGGACACCAAAATACAATAAAGTGAATATAAGGACCTTATGAAAATAGTTTTTGGTAATTACACCACAGGATTACTATTGAAGGTAACATAAAAAATCACATTGACCTCCAGAAAAAATCCTTTGCTGGTGCAAGTACCCGAGCTTCTTAAGGGCACCCTCTAGATACTAATGAGAGTGATACAATGTATTTCTTAGGTATCACAGGTATTCCCCCTTGCAGTCACCTATGTGGTCCCTAGGAAAGGAAGCTAAGGTCACCAGTTCGTATCGGAATCTGAGAAAAATAGTCTTTGGTCGGGATCCAACAAGAAGGAGAGGGGGTATCTCTCTTCCTTGTCTTCACTCACCCTTGGGCTTGACTCTCGTTTAAGAAGAGATTTCTCAGAAAAATTAATGACACTAGATTTCACTCTTTTAATCAAATCGTATCTTTAAATTCAAAGTGGCATGGAGAGTTAACTCTCCACACACCTATTACAAGGCCCTAAATGACCTAGACTAGTTGATGTATATATGAAAAATCAAAAAATTTCTAGTTCATTTTAATTTTAGCGCTTGATTTTAATGGTTTTTTTTCAAGTCAAGGGTAAAATGGAAGTGCAACTTATGATTTTTATTTACGCAAGAAGAAATCAATAGAAAACCTGGCTACATGAAGATGCAACTCTTTTTCTTTGATGAAATTAATTTCTTCTAAAGGTTCTATGAAAAAGCTATGAAAGAAAAAATATTTTATTTTCTTTTCAAAACACACTCAGACACCCAAAATCTATCAAAAATATTATAATGCTTATAGTGCAACTATCCTAATGCAAACAAAAAATGCTTAGTGAAAGATTATAAGGACTAATCTTAAGGAAAGAAAATATGTTTCACAAAGAAATCAAGAGGCAAAAAATTGACAAAAAGGAGGAACAAATTCAAACAAAAATTTCCCCAACACCAAGTGAATTCAACCTAATGAAAATACTTCAAACTTTCTCAAAAATGAAAAGAATAACAAAAACAAAACTAAAAGAAAAAGAAAGGCAACAAAAAGATGTTTTTATATTTTTTCTTTTTAAGGACAAAAAGAGTTCTTGAGGAGACAAAACTACCAAAGATTTCAAGATCAAATTCAAGCATAAAAGACCTCAAATCTCACAAGCCATAATGTGTTGGACAGTGGGTTCAATGCTCCCCATGTGTTTCGCGACATGGACTAACCACCTCTCATGGATCCTAACTTTGGTGATCGTAGTAGAGACTAATGCCTACAGGTTTTGGTCTAACGGCAATCATGATTCCAACAATTGGTATCAGAGCGACAGGTCTCGAGTTTGAAACTCACCTGGTTCGCGTTGGGGGGAGATTGTTGGACAGTGGGTTCAGCGCTCCCTGTGTGTTTCACGACATGGACTAACTACCTCTCGTGGATCCTAACTCTAGCGGTCATAGCAAAGACTAACACCTGTGGGTTTTGGTCTAACAGCAATGATGATTCCAACATAATGATAATTGAAATGATGAGACTTAAAGTGAAAAGAGGCTACAAAATAAAATAAAAATGATTTAAACAACAACATAAAAACTCCATCAAGCAAGAAATTTTTTAAGAAGAACAATTTTTTTTTCAAGATTGCAATAAGCACTTCTCAAAATCAAAGAAAAAACCAAACAAGTCAACTTTCAAGAAAGCATAGCAAAGAAATGGAAAGGTTGTGTTATAAGTGAATTGAAACCAACTCCCTGTCCCAAAGATTTAGAACAGTCAAGAACTTCACCAAGAAGCCTTGAACCTAATCTCAAGAACAAAAACTTCATCAAAAAATCAAACCCTAGGTTGACTAGTTTTTTCCACAAAGAGAGATAGGAAAATGAAAATCTGCGAGAAACAAGACTCTCCTAGACAAAAAATGGTTGTAAAGAAGCAATAAAAACCAGGAAATAGCCTTTACTGGAATCATAATTTAAAAAATTCATTCAAAACCAAACATACACGACTTGGCAATGACAGACCTGTGTATATACATGTCTGTACTCAAATAAAGTCTTGTATATGCATAATTATTTGGAAATAAGAATGTGTGTACACGACTGTGTGAAGGAAAAAACACGTATAAATAGGTCAACAAAGAAAAATTAAAAATTTATGTCTGATCCAAAAAATCAAACTACTTGCCCAGATTGCAAACAAATAAAAGATATTAGTAAAATCAAGAAATCAAACAAAAGGGCCCAAATCAAGAGAGAAACAACCCTTACAAGGAAATACAATATTGTATTCCCCTGTGGAGTCACCAATTCTATTGCGGGAGAAAAATCCCTAGGGTCAGGGTTGAGAACCCCAACAGATCGAAGGACATCTATCAATAAGAAGCAAGAAAATAAACAGTCCTAATGCACAAACTACTAAAGTGGGATGAAGAGAGAGTATCCATAGGTCCTACATTTGAAGTCACTCCCGCAAGGTTCAAACCCTCTGCTTCCTCCAAATATTATAAACCTGCAACACATTCCAGAGAAGCATATTTACTAGCAGTAGTTCAAAGCATGTTCAAGATATGAATGTTAGATCATATAAGCATAATTATATAAATCATGAAATCGTACATAATAAGATCATAACATGAGTTACAGCATAAAGATCATAATGTTCAAGAATGAGAAAGAGATTCTTTATTGATATCATCAAAGAAATGTGGAGGAATACAACTTGATTCGACCATAGCTCCAAGTGAAATCTTCCTCTAGATCAGTCCAACCCAAGCCTCAACAATCGTCTTTCAAGTGCATAAACATAGATTTCATATAAAGGAGATGAACATCTCTATGAAGAAACAAGGGTTTCCTATAATTGGGAGTGTGGGAGGCACATGGAAACTCAAAGTTGATCAGTGACTAATTGACTATAATATCAATATCCTATATCTCTCTCTCCTTAGGCCTTCCCATGAGGTGTATGAATACCACCGCAAAATAGTTGTTTTAGTTGGGATATAATTAGACCATAGGCTCCTGTAGGTGGGCTTCTGGTGTAACCCGTAAACCCCACCCAAAAAACAAGATTTTTTTTTTTTTTTCATATTTCAAATTATATACGTGGGTTGGATATAGATGGAACTGTGTGTGTATGCACTTTTTGAAGGGCAAAGTCACGTATGGAATTCAAAATAATGTTTTTTAATAATGTGATCAAGTCTAAAGTGAAAGGTCTGACCAAGGCCATAACTCAGAGCATCAAGTCTATAGGGGTGTTTAATGATGTTATAACAATATGAATCCTCTATAAACTCTCCTATCACAAACCAAGACTCATATGGACCCAAGTTTACATCATGCACCCAATGTAGTGGGGTTACATCAAATATATACAAAATAATACAAGACTTGGACTTCCATTTACCCTTACGTAGCTAATTAGAAGACATACTAGACACCATGGGTCTCTCCATGAGAAATACACCCAAATAATGACACAGTGGTAATACATGGATTTTACATTTTCACATAAGTTTGCTCTCTTCTATACATTCCCAAAATATGAAATAACATGAGTACATGGCATCAATGAGTACTTATATATGCTCCTTATAGCACCAACAATACAATTCAATACATGGGATGTGCATCAAAACATAAGTCCTCCATGAAAAATGACATAAGATCTCAATGTGTAGCAACAACAATACGAGTACTATTCAAACCATAAGCTAGTGCATGACCACTCAACACTTTGCCCATCACCATCCCAATGATGCAGATTCTACAATAAGATCATGAAAAACACTAGCAACCATCACCATGCTCCACATAGGCATCAATAATAAAATCATATAATAGAAAAAACATGTCAATATGTCATAGTAGTACAAAAAATTATATCCACATCATCATAAAGACCACCAATCATCAACATAATGCATCATCAATTCAAATCATGAGAAACACATCAATGGGTAGTGACAACAACAATAGCATAATATCTAGCATTATAACACTATTTGCAACACTAAACTCATCATATCCTCATCATACGTGAGCAACATCATCAATGATCTATAAGTAGAGAATCAGTGAGCAGAAGAACATGTATACTCCACATATGAGCAGTAATATATATATTGGCATAACTCATCCACATGAGTGCACAATATCCCATCCATCGACATGCATCGAAATACCATTAGAAACATCAATTATTGTTGGCTTGAGGGGTCCTGACCTAGGTTTGTAGTTTATTGCACAACCAAGCAACCCTCGAACTACTGACCCTTTCAGAAATGACCTACTTGCGCATATCAAAGTCTCACCTGAAGCAGTATGGGGGGGTGCTAGAACTAGATTTCTGCACCCTGAGGAAGAAATTAATGTGGTCGCCCTAAACAAACTTATAACAGAACAATAACAAATAATATACAGATGCACGCATCCGGAGATCAACATAACAAAAAATTAATTCTTTGTGGATTATCACGGACCTTCTTCACTATGTATTCACGCATAGTAAACATATATACTTCAATCAAACTTATTCATCAACTGATATTCACACATAATATACTTTATTCATTCACGCAAATGCAACTAACCATAAACAGAAGTAAATAACCATATTCAGATCTCACATTAGGGGAATTTTTAGGTCTAAAATGGGCCTCCTAAGGAAATTATAAAATAGTAATGGAAATAATAAAATAATATTTGATTACATCATCAAATTTTAGAGGGAAAAAATAAAAAACTACTTTTTCAACTCGTATTTTCAACTTATCTCCCAAATTTTTTAATCAAATTTTGAGCGAGGGTACTTTTTGGATGAAAAATTTAATTCCTCATCCAAGGAGTACCCATGTTGAATACTTTTGATAGACCTTGTCACACAAAAAATGAGAAATACATGAAAAACGTGTTTGAAATCACGTTTTTTCATGTAATTCTTATTTTTTGCGTAGTAGAGTCCATTAGAAGTATGCAACATGTGTACTCCTTGGATGCAGAATTAAAGTTTTGATCCAACAAGTACTCCGGCTCAAAATTTGAGTAAAAAATTTGGGACATAAGTTGAAAATACGAGTTGAAAAAGTAGGTTTATTATTTTATTTTTTTTAATCTTTTTACCCTTTTACTTAAAAAATGGTGAATCATCCCCCATGGTTGACATCATCAACTTGAATCATATTGGTTCTCATAAATTTTATTTTGGTTGTACATTTTTCTTAGGAGGGCCATTTTAGACCTCAAAATTCCCCTAATGAAGAAAATAACAAATAAATAACACATTAATCGCATAATAGATTCAAGTTCACCAAGACAGTCTTCTGTATTAAGAGATCCAACATTTTAATACATTCAGTCCATCAATACAGTCTACCCTTCCACGCACACATCCAACATAGTTCGCACACAACCAGGACTAAGGTCTCCGCGCACACTGCCAACAAGAGCCTTTATACTCAAAAACCCTGACTTAGACCGAAATCCTTAAGCAATAACCATAAGATAACAAATATATCCTTTCATGAGTCGATCTTTACATATTTATACTAACTTAGACGTGCAAATACCATGGTCTCAAATCATGGTTTGAGACTCATGGTTTTCCCTTTAAACCCATTACATTGAATACGGGATTTTGACCTACCCCAAAGCCCCTTTGACTCTTTCGTGCTACACGCAGAACAAAATAGAGATAAAAATTTACCAAAATTGTACCACAGGGGACCTAGCTCCAATAGGCCCCCAACACAAACTCGTGACTCATCCCGAGTCACTATGGGGTGGTCTCGTTCATCTTTGATTTGACGATAGAGCTCTTTAGTTGCAAGACCACTTCGACGCTCTACGCGGTAGCACCCTGTGCTTTGCCCACTAATTTCACAATTTTCGGCCCTTCAGTTGCCAATTTGATGCTACATTGGTTTTGCTGAAGGTTATTAAGGGCACCATCTAATGTCTACAAAAATTGCAGGGCTTCCTCAACCCATGGTTGCATCCTTGCTTCTAAAATCTACTCTCGGTGACACAGATCTTCATTCTCAATTTTAATTGCCTTGCCCTCATGAGGGCGGAGAAGTCTCTACACTATCACCAATGTGGGCACCCTCATCTGAATACCTGCGACTTTTTTTTCTTTCACGCACAATTCATTGTGCAGCTGCTGCATCATTGGGTCGTTTTGAACAGAAGTCCAGACATTCATGGATTCATCTAATAATTGGCCACACTTTATTACTGCGGTAGAGATGCTATATGTAGCTGCCTTGACTTATGTGGCATGCTACACTTGAACCTCTAGTTGCATTTCTGACCATAGTTTCATCTATAATTCAGAAATTTTCTATTCAAACTTAGCCCAGATGTTTTGTAATTCATTGTGGGATGCCTTCAACACAATAGCCAAGCCTTCTAACTTTTATGTAGGTTCGGTGAAGGCAGGGACCTCTGGCAGGTCACCGTATAATTTTCCAATATTTTCTTCTAATGTGGTGTGCCGAGCCTTAGCTATACAACACACCTCCTCGGTTGTCTGCTTATTTAGTTGAAGAACTGTTGCTTGTTATTGTGATTCATTCGTAGAGTGGTAGGCACGGTCCTCTCTATACTGTAACTCGTCCACAGTCATGCTATGGATCATGTGGATCTTCCCTGATGGCAGCACGACTAGGTCGATGCTGATTTCTCCACAGGTTCCGAGTGTCACATGAAAAGTTAGGGACTCTACTCTAATGGCGACCGCGGGGATATGGATTAGGCATCTATCCCCAGTAGAAGGCAGCACTGTGATGATTGGCTAGGCGCTGGAAGTAGGCACACTCACTTGAAGCTGGCTTGTTTGGGCCACGCTCGCTTGAATCAGGCTCGCTTTTACTTTCAGCTCTTGAATACCTGTATGTACTCCTTCAAGAAAAAATTTGTACTGTGCCTCCACATATGCCCACATGCATTTTGTTGCGAACATCACTGTATTTGAAATTTAATTAAAATCATATTCGGTCAGGGCGAGGTCCTCTGCATCAACTAATTTGGATCCTTTTCTCTTTTTTTGCAGACCTCTCGTGGCCTTAGAACCATGCTTAATCCCTTGGTGGTCCGAGTCTCAGTATCCTTAGCACCTGCACCATTATTTTTAGGTTCCGTCTCTTTCTCTAAGCCAATGGTTTTTCTGGTTGTGGTCGACGTAGCCTCTGCTTCAATATATTTACCCTTTTAATGTGTTTATTTTGTGCTTTGGGGCTTTTTCGGAGTCTTCAAAATTGATGATGATGCACCCCCAGTGGTGGATGGCTCCAACCAAGTATGCGACCACTCTGCCATGATGCACACTAGGTAAATCATACCATTCACCTTCTACAATGCCCTTCATGTAGATATGTACATTATGGAATGTCGCCTTGAAATATGAAATCAGTTTATATTGTTCATACAAGGTTGGAGACAAACTTGGCTTTGAATGAATGGCTTGACATAATGCAGAGTTGAAAAGCACCAAGAAAATATTATTTTCTATGCATCTTGCTGGAATCTTAGAGTTCCACAATGTTGTGTAGCGTGCAGCTTTGCACATTTCTGTATCAATTTCTGGGAATTGTGTTTCTTCAGGGGTCTTCCAACCGATGGGTGCGATGAGGAGGATCATCCAGGAATAATAGAAGTGTTTCCCCTCCTACTACACCTCACACACATTTTCCAGAAACTCTTTGCATAAATACTATGCCCAGTTGTAATGGACACCCTTCTCACATTGCCCAGCGAGCATAATGACATGTGCTGGGACATCCTTGGGCCTCCAATTCCTCATCATTTTTCAGGTGAGGAAAATGGTTCCAAATTGAACCATAGGGTCACTTATCTCGCTAACAAAAAAGCCTCGGGTGTTGCATGACACCTTGTAATCCTTCTTTACTTTGTCAGCAACCTTCGTTTCTTGACCTTTTCCTCTTAATGCTGCTATAGGGCCTATGCCTTGGTCAGACAAGCCAGTGATCCAATGGATCAACATAGCACCGATTGGTATGTGCTCCCCGAGCCATAAACAATCATCATGGATTAGTGCAAGAAGATGTTGCACATAGATATCATTGATCGGGTTGCATCTGAAGTGGGGAATTTGTAGCAATTTCAACAATCCTGATTTGTGCAAGCCCAATGCCCAAGGCATCGAATCAGCCTTGACAAAGCCATCATCATAAATACTTTGCTCTAAATACATGTATAGTGCGAGCTCGAAAAATATATCTCGATCTATGAGGTCCCAATCCTCCATCTTGAGGAGTGGGATTTTAGCGAACATATCGCCCTCCACAGGTATGTTCTCAAGAAACAAAGACATTTTGATGTAGGAAAATACTTTATCGAGGTCCTTAGTGACCTTAACTGACACTTTGTGTGCTACAACATAGGCAGGCAACTGCGAGATATGATTAGAAATTTTCATCACGTCTTCCTCCATGATCGTCTCTAGAAACTATACCATTGGCTTCTTTTGGCGCTCTTCCTCAGAGGAGCGTTGCTTAGGGGTTTTATCTCGAGGTGAATTTCGGGACCCTCAGGTCTATCCCTTCTTGGTTTGGGTCGGCGCAGGGGTCTCAGCAACTTGCGTAGCAGGTTCCTCTCCTGGCTTGGTGGTAGTCATGCTGGGCATTATTAAGTGATCTAAACATCTATGAAGCAACTCCTCCTCAAATATCGGATTAATACTAGACATAGACTTTAGACAAACTTCAGAAATTAGAGAGCTCAACTCACAAAAATCACATAGAAACAAAGGGAACTAATGCAACTCATGCGGTCATATTTATAACTTAGGAGCTCCTTAAACGGTCCTTTTTGCATTAAGGTAGCTCCATAAATGATCAAATGACTCCAAATCTAGCATAATATCCTCATTAAATTCAACTTAGACGCTCATCGAAATGGTAATATTTACTATTCCAATGATTATATTTTGGCACCTCTGTGACCCACTCAACCTCTACGCACAACTACTATGCCTTCGTCGCACCTGTCTATGCATCCACCATCCATTCTTCAAAAATCCATATTTCTAGCCATATAGTCATTTGGTGTGCGCAGGCAGAGGGTCATCCCTGTAACTCTTCAATCAACTTCCATTAATATACCCAAGAAGATTTTCTCTTCTCAATGTGGCCAGGGATACCACACCTTCGTTAGTGATTTCCTTAACAACATATGGTCCCAGCCAATGCATCTTGAACTTCCCCGAGTGGTACGCAAACTTTCTATCATTCAACAAATACAAATATTCTTCCTTAAAGACATTCTGTCTAATGTGCCTATCATCCCAAGCCTTTTTGCGTGCCTTTTGCACGTGCTGATGGAAATCTGCAATAAAGTGATCCTCTTCTAGTGCGACCAAATGTGACAATCATTCCTACATAACATCATGCTCTGTCACATTAGTTAATGTTGGAATGCACATGCTTCATGTTATCACTCTCCCCAAATTCCTAGGCTAAAAATAGGATTGAAGAAAGGTAACCACAAACCAACCTTTTGGCCGCGTAGCTAGCCCTACCTAGACCAAAGAGGGCTCTCTCTATGTCACTTTCAAATACTCAATCAATGAGCATTTAAAATGAATTCATTCATCAGGAGAATTGACACATCTATGAAAATCTTAATAAATAGAGCACAAAAATAATGATTTCTATTTAGAATAATAAGATTAAAATATAGAAAGATGTAATGGATATGGAATAACATAGAAGGAACAATGCTCAACAGTAATACCAATGGAATCTCAAGATTATATCTGCAACATCTTTGATTTCATTAAAAAATATTTACAATAGATCCACTATAATACAAGAGTATCAAACTCAAATATCCAACCTAACAGCCAACAACCAACCACCAACCCATTCTCTATCTACAATATGTGTTTATAGATTACAATGAGTTTGCCAACAAGCTAGACCCTTGAATATCTCCACAGATAGGGAATTTATTACAATACAAAGGAATAGGGAGTTTTTGTTTCTAATTTATTACAATAACAAGAAAAAATTATAGAACAATCAGCTGAGATTTATCGATTCTAATAGCATTCTAAATGTGGCAGTTTTTAATCTTGAACTGTAGGTGAAAAAGTACAGGGTCTGCGGATATTATCTTAACTGCTTGAGTAACTGCTGCTGAGGTTCCTACAATTCTTCCAACTGTCTCTTGAATTCTACCTGGTGCCTTGTTGAAACGTGCTAGTGTTGAGAGTAATGGTGGCATGGGTTTAATGGAAATCTATTATGGAGGAGTTATACTGTTGTTTTCCTTCTAAATGGTGAAAACCATTTTTCTTTAAAAAAAATGGAAACCTATTTATAATGGTGGAAAACCAAAAAAAATTTGGATAGAATGACAAAGAAAAGGTGGGGTCGGCAGTATTAACACAAAGCGAAGAATGGTTTTTAGGGGGGGTATGCAATCAGTAAGTAGTTTAAATGAAGGGGGGTGCGAAATGATGAGAGGAAGACATGTTGTAGTGGGGTAGGATCATACTACTGCCTATTTTGGACCCCCCACCTATGTTAAATATAGAATGGGAGATGGGGGCCGAAATAAAACAAGAGACATTGATTGAAGAAGTGGTGAAGATCTCGAGGCAGTATAGGCTACAGGCGATATCGCACTTCCAAAATCATAGGAGTTAATCATAAAACAAGAAAGGTCAGTTTTGCGGATTGAAAATTATAATGGGAGGTGAGATGACATGGTGACAGGTGGGTTCCCTTTAATCACAAATCACATTTCGAGGATCAGAACTTTGGAGCTTTATCACATTTCAAGAGTTGGAGTTTACCGCATTTCACAATCAAGGATTATCGCTTATCGCATGTCGGGCCTTGGGGTAGGCAACATGAATGTTTGAATATGGGAAATGTAAAATGTGAAAGAGATTGTTGATGTGGCAGGGGATGAGTCCCACTATATTCGCAATCAGAAATTTTGTAGGATTTGACAATGGTTACATGTATAAGGTTTGAATATGCGATAAGCGAATTGTGATAGAAGGTAAGGCAAAAAATGGTATAAAGTTTTATTACGGTAATGGTAATGCTTATTATAGCTTTTTATATATATATATATATATATATATATATATATATATATATATATATATATATATATATATATATATATCAAATGGCCTAATGTGGGGAGTGGAGCTTCTTTTTAACCATAAAAAATGAATTTTAATAGTTAAAAAGGGGATTTTAAAGAAATGAAGCACTGGACTTTGGGTTTAGGTAAAAATGAAGGGTAAAGAGGTAAATGAAATGAATGAAGGCATAGATGAAGTTTGCTCACCATTACACTTGGAAACAACACTTTATTCTTTTAACTGAATTGAAAAGGCAGACTGATTCCTTGGAGCTTGGACAGTCATGATTTCCCTTCCTCTTTTCTCAACACTTGGGATAATATAACTTTGAGTGTGATGAAATCCATGGATGAGATGATGGAGTAGCAAGTCTAACCTAGACTCTTTTAGTGACCAAAATTTTATTTGAAAACTAACTTTGAAACATAAAATTTTGACTAATTACCTAATGAAAAAATCTCAAAAAGAGTTATTTTTTATCACTGATAAACTAACTCTAACATTGGCTCTAGCTGGGGATGAAAAATCCTCCAGGAGGTGTCAAGAACACCGTAGACCAAGTAGCCTTAGCATCAGGAAATGGAGTCAAAACTAGAAGTTGAAAAAATTAGAAAAACTGAAATGACTTTGACTCAAGAACTGAATTGACTCTAACTTGACAATTGACTCTGACTGAAACAAAATTTACAAAGTTATTGATGGTAGCAGGCCATTGGGATCTTAGGGCCTTCACCTTGGGCTGAAAATTCTGATGATAACTACCCGTGTGCTGAAAATATATGCAATCATATGATATCATCTTTCCAATGTAATCAATCTAGTAGATGGTCACTTATTTGAATTCTACTCACATGTCCTTTGAGAAGGCAGAGAAAAGAAAGGATAAGCCACTCCATGTATTCACTGAATATGTACTCATGATGCATAAATATAATAAATTTCATCTTTCCTATTGACTATAACAAATCAGCGTAAGGATCTGCAATAATGTGAAATGTTACCTTGTCTTGAAATCTAGCAGCAAATATACAAGTACTTCCTTCATTTTGATTTTAAAGAATACTTGGTTGTTGTTCCATATGAAGCCATAAGTATGAATTTATGCTTTTTGAGTGTTCGTTGTCAATTCTTCAAGCATGAGAAACTCTGATTCTATCTCCGGCATACTTTTTTTCTTGGATTCATACTCCTCCAATTCATATTCTAAATCTTCCTTGAAAAAAAAACATTCTTCAAGATTGTTAAACATGGCACCCTTATCTTCTTCATGAAAGAAAATAATGCTTTTTGGCTGATTTTCTTGCATGAAATCATCTTCACAAATTGGTTTACTCATAACAACTTCTTGCATATTTTCATTCTTCTCATGGCTGTCATCATTTAAATTCAGATTTTCATTTTCAATAATAGAAGAATATTGACTCACACATTATTATTTGTGTGAACACTGTAAATCTGAATTTTCTTGGGTTGTAACATGGTTTTTCAAGAGCTGATCTATATCATCTTCATACAAAGGAGAAGACTGATTTTGATAGAAATTGTTATTGGCTTGCTGATTTTCATTTTCCGAATCTGAAATTTGCATTTCTCTTTCTTGATTGTAGTATTTTTCATCAAAAGAGGAAACATATGATTCTTTTTGGGAAGAGAAATCACGAAAGGCTTATATGATATCATACCCCATAAATTCTAGATCCTCATCAATACTTTCAAGATGCTGAATGAAACCATTAAAATAATCACAACAATTTTGTACCAGCAACAAATATGGATAATGCTCTTTATAAGTCTCAAAAAATACTGAATGAAAATCCTTTAAAGAACATATCCTAGCCGGTTTCAACCATTCATACCAAGTTCTTTCTTTGTCTTCCAGAGTAGCCATAAATATCTTCTTTAAGTAATCCTCAGGAAGCTTAACTTTGAGTCTATGTATATGCATATGAAACTTGATCAAATGCAAGACAACATCATATTTATTTTCATCTTTGAACATGGGAAGATAAGATAGCCAATCAACATGAGGCATAGGATTTGGAAAGCCAAGGATATGAGATCGATCCATAGGAGCATACCTGAAATTTCTTCTTGCGATTGAACCCATTTAAAAAAAATTGAAGTCACCAAGAAGTTTTTCAATTTATTGATCTTTGAGAAGTGGAGTTGCCATGAACACTCTGAATTTTTGGATTCTTTACCATTGGAGTCACGAGGTGAACGATTCAGCCTTCTTATGTCTGGCCACTATTCACCATCAACAATCAGAGCTAATATTTGGCGTTCTTTCCCAGGTACTTTTTAGCAATCGCTCCCTGGCAACGATGCCAATAATGTTATCAGTCTCCCCAACTTCCTAGACTGAAAATAAGATTGAAGAAAGGTAACCACAAACCAACATTTTGGCTAGGTAGCTAGTCCTACGTAGACTAGAGAGGGCTTTCTCCATGTCACTTTTAAATAATCAATGAACAACTGAGTACCATAGGGTTTTAGGCTATATGTATATGTATATATATATATATATATATATATATATAAGATAGAAATGAGTAATTTTTTTGGTAATTGGGATGCTGGATAGAAATAAGAATCAGGGAAACTAAAGGTGATTTCAAAGATTGAATTGCAGAGAATAGAGTGAGCTCAGGTAGGTAAAATAATTGAGCATACTTAAATTGTCATTGTGTTTAGGGATTGAAAGGGAGGAGTCTGAATGAGCATTTAAATTGAATTCATTCATCAGGACAATTGACACATCTATGAAAATATTAATAAACAGAGCATAAAAATAATGATTTCTGTTTATAGACTAATAATATTAACATACATAAAGCTGTAATGGAGATGGAATAACAGAGAAGGAACAATGCTCAACAGTAATACCTATGTAATCTCAGGATTTTAGCTGCAACATCTTTGATTTCATTAAAAAATGTTTAGAATATCTCCACTATAATACAAGACTATCAAAATCAACTATCCAACCTAACAACCAAAAACCAACCACCAACTTGTTCTCTATCTACAATATGTGTATTTATAGATTATAATGGGTCTGCCAACAAGCTAGACTCTTGAATATATCCACAAACAAGGAAATTATTACAATCCGAAGGAATAGGGAGTTTTCATTTCTAATCTATTACAATAACAAGAAAACTTTACATAACACTCAACTGATATTTATCGATTCTAACAACATTGTGAACATGGTAGTTTTTAATCATGCATTGTAGGTGAATAAGTACATGATCTGATGATATTATCTTAACTTTTTGAGTAACTGCTTCCGAGGTTCCTGCAATGCTTCCAACTGTCTCTTGAATGTTGCCTGGTGCCTTGTTTAAACATGCTAGTGCTGAGAGTAATGGTGGCACGGGTTTAATGGAAATCTATTCTTGAGGACTTTTGTTGTTGTTTTCCTTCTAAATGGTGAAAACCCTTTTTCTTTAAAAAAAGATGGAAACCTCTTTATAATAGTGGAAGACCCAAAACCTTTTGGATAGAATGGCAGAGAAAAATGTGGGGCCGGTGATATTAACACGACGTGAAGAATGGTTTTCGGGGGGGTGGGTATGAAAGTGGTATGTAGTTTGAATGAAGGGGGGTGCGAAATGATGAGAGGAAGACACGTTGCAGTGGGGTCAGATCACAATAAAACCTATTTCAGACCCCCCACCTGTGTTAAATCCAGAATGGGAAAAGGGGGCCGAAATAAAACAAGAGCGGGGCTGAAATAAAGCAAGAGTCGTTGATTAAAGAAGTAGGGAAGATTTAGAGGAAAAATAGGCTGCGGGCTATATTGCAATTCGAGAATCGGAGGAGTTAATCAATAAAACACAGAAGGTAAGATTTGTGGATTGCGAATTTCAATGGGAGGTGAGATGACATGGCGGTAGGTGGGGTTCCTTTAATCGCAAATGACATTTCGAGGATCAAGACTTTGGAGCTTTATCGCATTTCAGGAGTTGGATTTTATCGCATTTCACAATCGAGGATTATCGCTTATCGCAATCGGTGATTATCACTTATCGCATGTTGGGGCTTGGGGTAGGCAACATGAATGTTTGACTATGGGAAATGCGATATGAAAAAGAGATTTCTGGCGTGGTAGGGTATGGGTCCCACTATTATTGCAATCGGAAAGTTTATAGGATTCGACAATGGTTACATGTATGAGGTTTGAATATGCGATAAGCGAATTGCGATAGAAGGTAAGGAAAAAAAGGGTATAAATATTTATTGCAAAAATGATAAGGTTTATTGTAGTTTATATATATATATATATATATATATATATATATATATATATATATATATATATATCAGCCTAATGTGGGGGGCAGAGCTGCTTTTTAACCATAAAAATTGACTTTGGGTTTAGGGAAAAATGAAGGGTAAAGAGGTAAATGAAATGAATGAAGGCAGAAATGAAGTTTTCTCACCATTACACTTGACAACACCACTTTCTTCTTTTAATTGAACTGAAAAGGCAATTGATTCCTTGGAGCTTTGATAGTCATGATTTCCCTTCCTCTTTTCTTGACACTTGAGATATAGAACTTTGAGGGTGATGGAATCCATGGATGAGATGATGGAGCAGCAAGTTTGACCTGGAATCTTTTAGTGACCAAAATTTTATTTGAAAACTGACTTTGAAACATAAAATTTTGACTAATGACCTAATGACAAACTCTCAAAAATAATTATTTTTGATCACTGATAAACTAACTCTAACACTTGGAACAATGTACTCCATCGACATAAAAACTTCTTGCCCTTACACCATCCTGAACGATGTCTTTCCTGTCAAATTTTTTCATGTGGTTCTGTATCCCAAAGAACCGTAGGTATGCGCACATCCCAATCATTTCAGTTAGCATTGCAAACATTAGTGAGCACAGTCTCCAGTATCTTATTGAAAGCTTCCACCACACCATTCTCTTGTGGGTGATATGGAGTGCTCTTTTGATGATGAATATGGAATTATTCTATCAGAGCTCCATAGTTTCATTCACAAAGTGAGTACCTCAATCCCTCATCAAAATCTTAGGGCATCCATACCGAGTCAAAATTTTCTCAAAGATGAAGTGCACAGCTGTGTCTACACTACAATCGTTCATTGGCTTAGCTTCAATCCATATGGTCACATTATCTGTCGTAGTTATTATGTAACACACATCTGTCTTCTTTCCTGCAGGGTCAATAGGTCTAAAAAATCAATGGCCCATTTGTCAAAAGCTTGCAATGCCATTTGTGGGTACAAGGGAATCTCATCTCTGCGTGACGACTTCCCCTTCCTTTTGCATACATCACAAGCATGACAATGTGCATATGCGCCATTGTGCAATGCATGCCACCATAAACCAGTTCATAGGATTTTTTGTGCAGTGGCTTTCCCTACATAGTGACCTCCGACAACCCCTCCATGAGCTTTAGCTAAGATATCCTGTCTCTCAAATTCTAACACATATCTTCACAAGACCTCATCTACACCCATCTTGTACAACTGACTGAAAATTAAAGTAAAGTCAGTTGTGCACGCAACCAACTCTTTATTCTGTTGCAATGTGTATTCCTTGGGTGCATGTCCAATATTCATGAAATGAATGATATCATAAAATTGATCATCAACCACCTTTATAGAATAAAGGGGTGCAACTGGTAAACCATCTTCCAAAATAGTTGGCTCTTCTCCATTTTCAATGCGCGACAGATGATCTGGACCAACATTCAATCTCCCAGGCTTCACAATAACTTCAAAGTCATACTCCTAAAACACAAGAAACCACCTGTAGATATTTCCCCCCAACACAGGCTTATTGACAAGGTACTTCAAAGAAAAGTGTTCAATAAAAATCTTAAAGTGGCCTCCTAATAGATAATGGTGGAATTTCTACAACGCATAAACCATAGCCAATCCTTCCCTCTCCATAGTTGAATAATTATGCTTCGTGCTTGATATCTTCCTACTTGCAAACAAAATATGGTGATTGATATCCCTAGCTCTTGGATGCCCCAAAATAGCTCCGAGCGCGATGCAAGAGGCATCAACATGGACATGGAATACCTTTGACCAATCTGGAAAGACTAATATGGGCACAGTTGTTGAGCGTTGAAAAAGGTATGAATTCACCACATATTTTCCCATATTTTTCAATTAAACATAACTCTTTTTATTCTAGAAAGGCGATTTATTATAGAATTATGATATAATTGCAAAGACTTATGTTTATTGTAAAAATTAACTAAAAACTGCCTTTTATTGTCAAAGACAGGAATCAAACGAGGTGAAAAACTATACCATAGGCGAGGCTAAAGCAGGAGTAACTATTGTTCCTCCATTAATAGGCCATATCCAGCCAAAAAGAAAGAAATACAAACGCATGGATAAGAGAAGACAGGGAACATCACGTCAGCAGCCAAAGAAGATCAAAAGCTAGCTAAAGAAAGAAAAGGGGCGAATCCCTCAGGATCTTTTGATCCTGAGGGATCGCTGTTCAAATCTTATCTTGTTCCTTGTCTTATCTGTCGAAGTTTTTATATAAGGCAATGCCTTTAGAGATTGAAGGATTCGAATCATTTATTAAAACATTTCTCTTATAATTATGCACTTTATTGACTCTCGTGATCAAATATCGGTCGTTGTAAACACTTTTTATGTTTAATTAATACAAAATACGCGTCTCAGTTCCATTTCTTAGCTCTGCAGTAGCCCAACGGTGTTTCACTGGTGGTTAAGGGCCTGGCCCTAGTGGAATTGATCTGTTTTTTGTATTTCTATCTTTTAACTACCATTTTATGATAATTGTTTTTGGTTTTATTACGTTTGTGAAGTTAATTAGTTGCTGTTGAATTGCTTATTGGTATTGTTGTGTTGCATTAATGAATTGCATTTCTGTTCCATTTCAACAAGGATCTTAATTCCTGTATTATTCATCTTTTTATTGCTTATAAAGCTTTGCTGTTCAATATTTAACTCTATTTGCTGTTCCATTGGATTGCTGTTCATTTAAGGTTTCTACTTAATAATGTTTGCTGTCGACAGGGTTTGGTGTTCAACAGAGTTCGTTAGTTGATTTCATTAAGTTAAGATTTGATTCATTAGTTAGCATTTGTTGTTCAATTCCAGTGTGATTTTCATTTCCAATTCATTAGCTTCCAGATTGTAGAAAGCTTTCTTTTAAGGAGTTCTTCCTAGTTTAATTTCAATAGCAGTTAGTTCAATTTCTATTTCCCTTTGATTGCTCGAAAGAAGGATTGTCAACTGTAGAGAACACTGGTTATTTCTTCCAAGTTCCCAGATTGATTGCCTTGTTCCAGTTTGATTTCAGTTGCATCAATTTCTAAAGGAATGAGTTATTGCTACTGTATCCTTGATTGATGTTTGCAGAGTGAATAGTTGAGTTTCAGAGCATTTGAGTTTTTGTTACTGTAATTAGATTTCTCTTCCAAGAATTTGTTTACTTTTGTATTTAGAATACTGTACTGCATCTCACACAGCATTACTCTTAGCTCAAATTGCAGCCTCAAACAGAGTACACTCTTGAAACAAAAAGTCGTTCTCGGATTGATGATTAATGTAGGATAAAGAGGTGTTAAAAAGATACCTTTTATACCTCAACATTTTGGCATCGTTGCCGGGGAGAGTGTATGCTATTTAGAAGGAGTGTTGCACATTTGACCTTTTTTTCAGCTTGGGAAGAATTTGGTATTAAAGACGGAAGGTAAGAACCTGCGCATCGAGCAAGGAACATACTTGCTCACAACCCACTTCACAGCAGAATTGGGTAAATTTATTTATGTAGGAATGAAGGCTTCTTTTTTTTGAATGAATAGAAAAGCTAAACAAAACAAAATTCCTCCTAAACCTGAAAAACCTAAGGGACTGGTGACCCGTCGGCGAACAACTTTCATTGACGAAATCCTTAAGAAAATTGAATCTCAGCCATCAGTAGGACCTAGGAAAGTTATTTCTAGACAACCTACTAGTTCCCTTCAAGCCACAGAGTCACCATCTGTAGCCTTTGTTGAGATACATAGTCAAACGGAGGGAATTGAGCAAGATTCCCAAGAAATTGAGAATTATTGCCTAATTTGTCCACAAGAAGGGAACTCTAGTAATCTCCACGAAGGAGAAAGGGAAACAGGGGAAACAGAAGAACCAAAATCTCCTTTTGAAGTAATCCAAACAGTGAGCAGCCCAGATAAGGGAAGTGCTATCAACATCATTCAAAACAAAGGACCTGAATCTCCTCAGATAGTAGGCCAACAGGGAACACTCATTCTAGATCAAGGGAGTGTTATCAAGGTCATTCCTATCCCTTCTAGTCAGCCTAGGAATTCCCTTGAGATCCCAAAAGGATATTGGCACATATTTGATCAAATGGCCTAGAACCAGAACCAGAACCAACAAACTTCCACATTGCAATATCCCATTGTGGACACTGCAGTTAATGCACCTATGAAATCCATTCCCCTTCAACATATTCCTACATTTCATGGCTTGACATCGGAAGGTCCAGATACATTTCTTTTTGAATTCGATGTATTATGCAGGGGGTATGACTATACCACCGATCCCCAAAAATTAAAATTATTTCATTCCACATTAAAAGGATCAGCTTTACGATGGTTTATGGGATTAGGTGGAGGGGTTATAAATATTTGGGATCAGATGAAAGATGTGTTTCTAAAGAAATATCAGGATTATTGCAGGTCCCGAGAACTAAAAGATGAAATATTTCAGATGACATCAAAACCCAATGAAACTCTGGAAGAATATGCGGAACGATTTCAATACAACCTCCAGAGATCTCCTTATGCATCTTTAACCTTACCTGATAATGTGCTGAAAACTACATTAATTAGGGGGATGAAGGATCAATGGGTTGAAACATTAAATACTATGGGAAAAGGTGATATATATCAGGAAAGCTATGCTAACATTATTGATTTGTGTATCAGGAGTTCGAGTGGCAGCACAAGGCTAAAATCAGTAGAATGTGACATGATCACAAGGGATAATAAGACCTCTAGTGAAGGTGTAACTCGTGCAGAGATTAGAAATTTGGTGGAAGATTTTAAAACATATATTCTAGGGACTCTAACAACGCAGTTGAAAATTATGAAAGCCAAACAAAAGAAAGCAGAAGCTGAACAAAACTTGGCAATATTCTGTCCTAAGTGCAGGAAGAAATGCAGCCACAAAGAGTGCCCGCTGGATATAATCAAAGTTTGTGCCATCTGCATAAAAGATCACCCCACAGAAGGATGTCCCTCGCTTCCTGGGTTAAAATCACTCTATAAAGAGGCAGAAGAAGAATCACAAGTGGTATGCTTACTTAACCAACACCGACAATGGCAACCACGACAATCAGGTATGCCAACTGATCCATTCTCTTCTTTTCAGCCTCCTCAATATAATGCTCAACAATATAATGGAATGTGGAAAAATCAGCCACCTTTCCCCAATTGGTCACAACAGCCATTTCCTACATCATCATGGCCAAATCAAACAAGCCAAATTAATTGGCCAAATTCTCCTTTCTGCCCATCGTTTTGGCAAAACAATGCCTATCCAATACAACGAACCCCCTCCACTTCGCAGAGTCAAGCCTGGTAGTCAAACTGGCAAAGACCTACAAATCAGCCAGTTGGAACAATCCCTCTCTCTCAACCTACTGCTAACCCCCTATACATTGCCACAAAACCCCCAGACCAATTTAAGACTAAAACCCCCAACCCAACCCAACCCAAACCCAAACAATAGGCCAATTCAGTCTGTCCAAATAATGGAACCACCAGAATTAGAAACTGAACTGAGGGAGCGTAATGACCATCAATTAAGATCTGGGCACATAGTAGAAACAGAGGGAGACAAAAATATTCACACTGAAGATCCGTTACTTGTAGAACAAACATTGCAAAAAGAGAAGGTGGTTCAACAACAAACTCATTAATCATACCTCGCCCAATAGAATATCCTGATTTTGATCTTCTGGAAGAATTTAAAATTTTTTGAATAAAAATCCCTCTCCTCCAAGCTATCCAAGACATTCCTATTTATTCAAAAAAAATTAAGGAATTGTGTATAAAGAAGCCAAAGAAGAGAACAACAACCAACCCAACTGTCCAAGTAGTCGGTACTCTATCTGACTTATTATCAGGAATGGAAACACCTGTAAAATATGAAGACCCAGGAAATCCTATAGTGACGGTGAAAATAAATGGGAAATAATTTCCAAATACCTTAGTTGATTTGGGAGCTGCAATTAATATCCTAACAACCACCACTTGTCAAAAACTTGGCATTACATCATTATATCCAACAACAACCTTATTGGAATTGGCCGACCGATTTGTGGTCAAACCAGAAGGTACACTACAAGATGTAATGGTATCCATAGATTCCTGGGAGTACCCTGCTGACTTCTTGATTATCAACCCAAAGAACCGGCTAGATGGACACTCACTAATCTTAGGTAGACCTTGGTTGGCAATTTTCGATGCTTATATTGGCTGCTGACAAGGCAACAT
This sequence comes from Pinus albicaulis, assembly GCA_034641835.2. Taxonomy (NCBI): domain Eukaryota; kingdom Viridiplantae; phylum Streptophyta; class Pinopsida; order Pinales; family Pinaceae; genus Pinus; species Pinus albicaulis. The sequence continues at coordinate 515,944,969 of CM076582.1, read as the reverse complement.
GACAATAACAAGGGGAAACTATGTCAAGAATTTAGCTTTATATCCCCTAGCCCAAACAAGCCTATCAATAATCAAAACAAGGAAGCAACATGTATCATATCTTATGGAAAATATGAGATCACCACTAACCATAGAAGATGCCCTCGATTTTAAAGATAAAACAGAGAATGATATCATTAATAGTTTCATTAACAAACCACAAATCAGATCCCATCTACAATGTCACATGATCAAGGCAGCATTTGATAATAAAGAAGAAGAAGATCCCCTGAAAGACATTCCTGATCAAATAATACCCACTAATTCTATGTACAATAGTAAGATTGTTGAAATTGAACCAGGCAAAACTTTAAACATTAACAAAAATCTGACTGCTGAATAAGAAAAGAAGACGGTCCAATTACTACAAAAATATAAAGGAGCCTTTGCATGGGATTATCCAGACATGAAGGTAATTGAACCCTAGTTACATACACACCACATCTATACCAAAAAGGATGCAAGACCCATTCGCCAACCTCAACGAAGACTAAACCCTCACGTTAAAGATATTGTGAAAGCTGAATTACAAAAGCTATTGGATGTTAATTTCATTTACCCAATATATGATAGCAAGTGGGTCTCCCCATTAGTAGCGGTACCAAAGAAGAATGGAAAGTGGAGAATATGCGTAGATTACCAAGAACTGAACAAAGCAACCCAAAAATACCACTTTCCCCTTCCCTTCATTGACCAGGTATTAGATACATTGGCAGGAAAGAAATTCTTTTCTTTCTTGGATGGCTTCAGTGGGTACAATCAAATTCAGATTGCCCCTGAAGACCAAGTCAAAACTACTTTTACCTATCCTTGGGGGAAATTTTCCTACCGAGTTTTACCATTTGGCTTATGCAATGCACCTACTACATTTCAGAGGGCCATTCTCAGCATCTTTTCTAACTTAATAAATGAAGGGCTCGAAGTGTATATGGATGACTTCACACCTTATGGAGATGATTTTGAGCTAGCATTAGAAACTTTGGAAAAGGTGTTGCAAAGATGTATCGACACGAGGCTCTACTTAAGCCACGAAAAATGTCATATGATGATGATCGAGGGACTCATCTTAGGTAATTACATCATAGTAGCTGGAATACAGGTAGATCCAGCTAAAATTCAGATAATTTTGTTAATGCCTACTCCTAGCACACAAGTAGAGGTACGTAGCTTTCTCGAATTTTCTGGTTATTATAGAAGATTTATAAAACATTATTCTCAAATAGCTGCACCTTTATATGCACTAACAGGAAATGTTGATTTTATTTGGATAGATAAATGTGACCATGCTTTCAAGGATCTGAAAAAACTTGTATCAACAGCCCCAGTGCTGAGGGGCCCAAATTGCGATTTTCCATTCCAAATTTCATCTGATGCCTCAGACACAACGATTGGAGCAGTGCTTGGGCAGGAAGAGGATAAGAAACCATATGCAATCTATTATATCAACAAAAATCTATCTCCTGCTGAACTAAACTATACTGTGACTGAGAAGGAATTTTTAGCTGTAATACATGTTGTAAATAAGTTTCGACATTATATAACTGGGTATCTTGTAGTTTTATATACCGATCACTCTGCCATTAAATTTTTAGCAAATAAACCTGTTATAAATGGAAGAGTGGCAAGATGGTTGATTTTATTGCAGGAATTCGATATCACAATTAAATATCGACTTGGAAAAGAGAACCCTGTAGCTGATTTCCTGTCATGAATGCCAAATCCAACAGATGCAGCAGCAGTCGAATATCACTTCCCATATGAACATTTGTTCGTTGTTAATATTAGAACCCCATGGTATGCTGATATAGCAAATTACTTAGCAATAGGTAAATTACCAAAACATCTAAAGCCTAATGAATGAAAACAGATAATACAACGTAGTACTCGATTCTCTTGGATTGGGGGCTACCTGTTTCATACAGTGTCAGATATGCAAATTAGGAGATGCGCCCGAGAGGATGAAGTATTTGATATTCTGAAAGCATGCCATGACAGGCCGTGTGGCAGACATTTTGCAGATCGTAGAACAACCCACAAGGTTTTACAGACAGGATACTATTGGCCTACAATTTTTAAATATGCTAAAAAATTTGTGCAGCCCTGTGATAGCTACCAAAGGGTGGGTCGTCCTGGAAAGTTCGACGAAATGCCTTTGAACCCAAAATTATTAATTGAACCATTTGAATGTTGGGCACTCGATTTTTTTGGTCCCATTAACCCCCCATCGAAACAGAGAACACACATCCTAGTTGCAACCGAGTATGTCACTAAAAGGGTTGAAGCAGAGGCACTTTTCGAAAGCTACAGAGGACTCTGTAATACAATTCCATTTCCAAATATTTGTGCGATACGACGTCCCAAGGGACATAATCAAAGATGGAGGACCACAGTTTGTAGGTAATAAACTTGCTGAAACATTACAGAATTACCACATTCAACACAAAATTACAACCCCATACCACCCACAGGCAAACGACCAGGTAGAGAGCACGAATAAAGTGATCGAATCTATACTGAAAAAAACAATTGCCTCACATAGACGTGACTGGGCTTACAGATTTCCATAAGCCTTGTGGGCGTATCGAACAACATGGAGAGGTACCATAGGGTATTCACCATATCAGTTGGTATTTTGAAAAGAGCCCATCTTTCCTATAGAGTTTGAAATTCAGACATTAAGAATAGCCCAGGAGGTGGGTTTAGACTTAAATGAAGCCCAGGCCAGAGGATTACAACAAATCAATGAGTTGGAAGAAATGAGGCTCTCTGCTCTTCAGCACACTGCATTAATTCAACAACAGAGAGTAAAATGGCACAACGTCCTCATCAAAGAGAAAATATTCCATGAAGGAGACTGGGCACTCCTATATGATTCCAGGTTTCAGGATTTCCCAGGAAAACTCCAGACACGATGGCTTGGACCTTACGAAATACAAAAGGTGCATGATAATGGCACCATCACATTAACCACCATTGATGGTTTTGGGCATTCCTTCAAAGTAAATGGTCATCGAGTGTGACTTTACCATAAACCGCTTAATCGAGAATCCTTTTACCAACAATTACGGGAAGATTTCACCATGCAGATTCTTGCTGAGGGAGAAAACTCCTCCTCAGCACCCATTCTCTGAATCATTTCTTTATTTTGAAATTTGTACATAATGTTTTTTCTTTATTTTGCTTGTTTTTTGTGTGCATAATTTATTTCTTAAGTTGTTCCTTTCTAAGGAACAGCAACGGTTTCTCTCAAGAAACAACGTGTTTGAGTGTTTCTTTTTGCAGTTCTTTTCGAAAGGAACAACAGTTTCGTGCTGCATTTTTGCTGTTCCTTTCAAAAGGAACATCAATTTGATTGCGAGTGTTTTTGTTGTTCCTTTCCAAAGGAACAACAGTTTTTGTTGGTCCTTTCCAAAGGAACAATAGTTTTTCACCTGTTTTTTTTGTTGTTCCTTTCCAAAGGAACAACATTTTTGCATATTGCTTTCGTTGTTCCTTTTTAAAGGAGCAACACTTTTTGAGTATTTTTTTTTTCTTGATTTTGAACAACATTTTGAGGATTTTTATGAATTCTTCATGACTCTCTTGATGGAAAACAAACAATTTATGTAAGGATACACAAATTAGAAATTACTAAAATCAACAAATCAAGAGAGATTGTTATTTTTAGGAAATATTTTTGCAATGATAAGGAAAAGGAAAAGACACAATCATTTATATTTATTTTATTTCCTTATTCTCATTTAAATTAATATGATCGGGTATTTTTATCATGCTGGTTCTTCCCTAAACTATCTCTCTTTGATATTTATTTATTAAATAAGAATAAAGGAATATCTTTTTCCATTGGGATGTCCAGACTTCTTCCACCATCCCTACTCTTAAGGAGTGTTGAGCCATCCTCTATATATAAGTAGGGAAGTGCTATATATGAAAAAAAATGGATAAAAGAAAAACAATTATGTAATTATTAACAATTCTATGATATGGCAGATGGAGGATAAGGGGTCTCATCAAGAGCCAGCCTACCATGATCATAAGGAAGAAGTGAAGTGGAATTCCCATTATGGCTACCACACCAGGGATATGGTCTAATGGGAAACTCAGAAAAAATAATAAAAATTCCATGGAACAGGAGGTCTCATCACGAGCCGACCTGTCCACCTTTCACTTCTTCTTGGTGAATGGCATTGTGGTTCATCTGGTTCCCAAGCTAGCACAGTGGCCTCCATCATGACATTACAAAGCACTTCTCTTGGCATAAATAAAGGATAATGGTTCCGAGGGTAAAAAGCAACTTTGTCAAGGTTATAGACACCTGTGGGCAACAGAGCTCTGCTGATGGTATTGGAGTCACACTTTTCAAATCAATAGTAAGGATGAACCTTTTTCTTATATATTTACATAAGATCAAATGAGAGGATACATTTAAACCCTTAATTTTGAACCTATTATACATGAAAATTATTTATAACCCGATCATAATAGTTTATGAGAGCAATGATCGCATAAGTACTTGTTTTTACATCAGTTGTCCCTTCCATTATGTTCGAATCATTGTATGAACGTTTCCATATCTATTCAAAATTTAATATATGCATCGATTTCAGTAATGTAATAATTTGTGATCGTATCATAAGTGTGTATGTTGTTCAATGCTGTACAACTGCTGTGTAGTACCTTTTCTCTTCTGTTCGACGGTCGAGGATGAACTATCATTCTTCAAAGGGGGCGCAGATGCCTTTTAATGTCTGCATGTGGGTTAAATGCTTATATTCTTGGTAATAGTGAAGGCTTAACGGTATTATTCTGATATTCACTAAATACTGCGCTATGCTGTTCCATTGCATTTCTGTGCATTTGTAAGGAATTAATAGTGTGCAGGTAAAATGGGAGGACGACCAATTCATAGTGAGCCACAGGTGCTGGTTGTTTCAAGTGCTGCACGAGAAATTCTGGAAAAATTGGGATGGATTACATACCTCACAAGGCTACAAAAACCTCATGAAATAGTAGCTATCGAGTTTTTACAGAATTTGTAGGAAGGTTACTCCATGGTTAGAGGTAGACAAATAGCAGTAACAGATGAAATAATTGCAGAGGTGTCTGGTCTACCAGCAAAAGGAGCTAGATGGACCCATAAGAAGGTGAAACTCCAAGATGCTATGAACCTTTTCCTAGATAAATGGTAGAACCTAGTTGTCAAAGGGAAATGAGTTTAGCCAGCATCGTTGGGAGAACCATGGATAGAGTTGGAAAAAGTAGTCCAGGCCTACATAACATGTGATGGGAGGAAATATTGGGTAAGACCTCGCCACCTTAATCTATTAGCAATGTTAAAACAGAAATATACCATAAACCTACTTGCATTTTTAAATTATTTATTGCATGATGTTGCCCGTATCATAAGAAAAGCTCGTCACACAGACATGGTGGTAAGCCACCATTGCTTAATCAGATTGATAGTAAGTTACAGCCTTGCCCAACAACAGACCAGTTGGCAAGAACTGATATTTTCCATTGATGGAGGATTAGCCCTACCTGCCCCAAAACGCAAGATAATGGCTAGCACAACAGTAGAGCCATCAAAACATAGACAATCATCCCAGTTAAAAAGAAGTAGGGGAATGATAGAAGGCCTTCAGGGTAGCAGTAGCCAACCTTTGGAATTACCCAGCTAAGAGGATGAACAACCCCCACAACTTGAAGGAGGGAGTCACATCACTTATGAGGATGAAGAAGAAATGAGCCGCCACACCAGTGGTGAGGAAAAAAGCAGCACAGGAGAATGAAATGATGAAGAAGAGGGAATTGAGGAATAATAAGGAAGTCCTCATACTAGTATAGAGGAGGATATTTGCTACTCTGATGAGGAAGAAGGTAGTCACCATACCTGTGAAGAGGAAGAATATAATCACAGCAGTGAGAATGAAAGAGAGGGAGCAGAGCCTCCCAAAACCACCACTGCAAATTCACCACAAAGCCCATTGAAAGAGGACCAATTGGCCCAAATTTTGGCCAACATGAGCGAATATGTACATCCCCACAGCCCACTGAACCTTAATGTTGATATCAACCAATTTCAGGAGAAAACTGTTACCAATAAAGAGATGGGTGAGGCAATGCTGGATGAAATAGAAAGAGGAAACCCTAATGAAATAGCAGAATCAGCTAGGGTTACTTCCCCTGAGAAGTGTGGACAGGAAGAGGTGAACACTGAAGCCGTGTTCCAAACTGAAAATTCTCAGGGAACAGTAGAGCCAATTGGGGTTATTACCCCTGAAGAATGTAGTCAGGAGCATATCAATACTGAAGAAGTGCTCCACATAGAAAATGAAGAAGCAAGACCAACCGAAGGCACGGCTGCTGAGAAGCAAACCCCAGCTAAGCAATTGGGTTCAGAAAAAGGAACAATCGTTCCAACAAGGAGGAGAAAGAAAGTAACTGAAATTGAGAAACCTCGTAGGGAACAAAAAAAAGCTTCAAAAGCTAGTGGAACAACTTAGGTATACTATTAGGGTTCTTAAAATGAAGCAAATGCCCAAATGAACTTGAAAGAAGAGAATCATAGTCACCAAACGAGCCCTGAAAAAGAGGAAAGTGGCCACTAAAACAAAGCCCCAAGTTGTAGAGACTATGGAAACCTAGGTTGAGCCTAATCATGAAGATATGGAACAACAGGCAGCTGTTCCAAATGCAGCTGTTCCAGATGCAGCAACCTCAAATGAAAGTGCACAAGCCTGTAGTCAAAACACTTTTAGTGATCCTACTATAGCCAAACTCCAAGAGGAGTTGGCACAGGCTCGACAGGAAATGGAAAAAGTTGAAGAGGATATTTCCCCTAGAAGAAAATACCAGGAGTTGTAGCAAAAAATGAAGAACATCCATGCAGAAAAGGCTGAAGCCTATGAGAAGTTTTGGAAGGCAGAGGAGAAGGCTGAAAAGGTAATGAATCAATTAAAAATAGCCTGGAATCGAATGGATACTCTCTTCTCATTATACACAGATATTTTAGCTTGTAGATGCCCTGCCAAGAATTATGCTTTATTTTTATTAGAGAGATATTTACAGTTAAAAATTAAAGCAGTTAGGGCAGGAAAGTCTATAGAGTTAAAAACTGTAGAGGATTTTGTAAAATGTTGTAAACTATATGGGGTTAAGGTACAACGTCTCCTTTGTGAGTTTTATTTGAATAATATTATATTAGAGAATGAAATTGGGATAAATCCCAGCCCTTTTTTGGGCAACATCCAATACCAAGCATTTATTTCATTTGTTGTTAATCAGTCAAAATGGCTCAAAGCCTATAATGTTTTCCAAAGGCAAGAAAATGGGTTAGACCTGTGGGTTAGGAGTGAACCAAAACACCCGTTGCAATTATGGGCTAGGCAGAAGAGCCTCATGACAATAGAGGGTGTTATCCAGGCATTGGGGCCTATACATAAAGAAATTGTCTTGAATGGGGTAGAATATTTTATATCTATTAGAGACCAGGCCTATATAGTAGCTAAAGTCCGATGGGGGATTTCCAATCGGAATGTTCAAAATAGAGAGCCATTTAACTATAAAAATTTTGGATTAGCTGTTGGCCGCTTGGTTCTCTATAGCAACCTCATCTTGAGGGAAGGCCCATTATGGCTAGGGTGTAGGTTTCGAAGCCCCATTACATGGTATCCTGCACTAGATTATAAGGCCATTTATGAAATACCTGAAGGACGGACAAGGCATGTATTCAAAGCTTTAGCTGCAAACCATGGTTTTAGGCCTCTTGATGAAAAACCTTCTCCAGCCTATTCTTTAACTGCTTTGCATGTAAACTATGGTTTTCATGAGGACATGAAAAAGGGTAAGCAGGGGGGTATGTTGAGCATTGAAAAAGTTATGAATTCACCATGTATTTTCCCATATTTTTCCTTTAAACATAACTCTTTTTATTCTAGAAAGGTGATTTATTATAGAATTATGATAGAATTTCAAAGACTTATGTTTATTGTAAAAAGTAACTAAAAAACTGCCTTTTATTGTCAAAAACAGGAAGCAAACAAGGTGAAAAACTATACCAGAGGTGAGGCTAAAGAAGGAGTAATTTTTGGTCCTCCAATAATAGACCATATCCAGCCAAAAAGAAAGAAATTTGAACGCATAGCTAAGAGAATACAGGGAACAGCACATCGGCAGCCAAAGAAGATCAAACGCTAGCTAAAGAAAGAAAAGGGGCGAATCCCTCAGGATCTTTTGATCTTAAGGGATCGCTATTCAAATATTATCTTGTTCCTTGTCTTATCCATCGAAGTTGTTATATAAGGCAATGCCTTTAGAGATTGAAGGAGTCGAATCATTGATTAAAGCATTTCTTTTGTAATTCTGCACTTTATTGACTCTCGTGATCAGAGAGTGGTCACTATAAACAATTTTATGTTTAATTAATACAAAAGATGCGTCTCAGTTCCATTTCTTAGCTCTGCAGTAGCCCAGCGGTGTTTCACTGGTGGTTAAGGGCCTGACCCTAGTGGAATCAATCTTCTGTTTGTATTTCTATCTTTTAATTACCGTTGTGTGATAATTGTGTTTTTATTACGTTTTCGAAGTTAATTAGTTGCTGTTGAATTTCTTATTGGTATTGTTGTGTTTCGTTAATGAATTGCATTGCTGTTCCATTTCAACAAGGATATTAATTCCTGTATTATTCATCTTTTTATTGCTTATAAAGCTTTGTTGTTCAATACTTAACTCTATTTGGTGTTCCATTGGATTGCTGTTCATTTAAGGTTGCTACTTAATAACGTTTGCTATCGACAGGGTTTGGTGTTCAACAGAGTTTGTTAGTTGATTTCATTAAGTTAAGATTTGATTCATTAGTTAGCATTTGTTGTTCAATTCCAGTGTGTTGTTCATTTCCAATTCATTAGTTTCCAGATTGCAGAAAGCTTGCTTTTAAGGAGTTTTTCCTATTTTAATTTCAATAGAAGTTAGTTCAATTTCTATTTCCCTTTGATTGCTCGAAAGAAGGACTCTCAACTGTAGAGAACACTGGTTATTGCTTCCAAGTTCCCAGATTGATTGCCTTGTTCTAGTTTGATTTCAGTTGCATCAATTTCTAAAGGAATGAGTTATTGCTACTGTATCCTTGATTGATTTTTGTAGAGTGAATAGTTGAGTTTCAGAGCATTTGAGTTTGTGTTACTTTAATTAGATTTGTCTTCCAAGAATTTGTTTACTTTTGTATTTAGAATAATGTACTGCATCTCGCACAACATTACTCTTAGCTCAAATTGTAGCCTCAAACAGATTACACTCTTGAAACAAAAATTCGTTGTCAGATTGATGATTAATGTAGGATAAATACGTGTTAAAAAGATACCTTTTATACCTCAACAGCAGTGACCATATTCTCCTTCAACATTTCAAAACTCTTTTGATATTCTTCATCCCAACATAATGACACATCCTTCTTGAGAAATTTCTCCATAGGTGCAGTGATCAATGTATGACCTTGAATGAACTTATGATAATATCCAATATGCCCCAAAGTTGAGCGCAGTTGTTTGACATTTGCAGGAACTTCTAGGTTAACAATCATTGCGATATTCGCAGGATCCACGATCAATCCTTGCTAGCATACAATATAACCTAGAAATATCCCGAATGGCACACAAAATATGCACTTCTTAAAATTAAGGGAGATATGATACTTACTACAAGTATCTAGCATTAGGCACAGACTTAATACATGTTTCTTTAGCAACCCAAAGACATTCCAATCATCAAAGTATACTTCTAAGAACTTTTGGATGTATTGCTTGAATGCAGCTACTACTACACACGAGAAGATAACAGGCACATTATTTAAACCAAATGGAATAACTATATATTGAAAGGATACCCATTATGTCACAAAGGTTGTTTTACTTATGTCTTTCAGCTCAATTCTGATCTGATGATATCTTGAGAACCCATCTGTAAATGAATAAGCCTCCTGTCCTCCTACATTGTCGACGATCTCATTAGAAATTGGGGTCGGGAACAGAACATGTATGCATGCATCATTAAATTTGCGCAGATCCACGCAAATCATTATTTCTCCTTTATTATTCTTATCCTACACTACCATGGGACTCACCCAATCTGACTCCTCTACTGGTTCTATAATTCCTACAAAAACCATTTTATCCAATTATTCTTTAAATTTATACTTGTATTTGGGATTCAATCGATATGGGTGTTACTTCATAGGTCGCACATCCAGTTTCAAAGTGATCTTCATGACCCCGAGATATCCTATTATCCCTTTCAGCTCAAAAAGATTTGTAGGAAACAGGTCCTGATACTCAGTCAAAAACTCAACAACCTTTCCCACCATATCATCATCCTGGTAATCTCCAATATTCACTAATTTAGGTATTCTTCAAAGCTGATGTTCACTTTTCGAATCTTCAGAGGCTTAGTGAAATCTAGCGACTCAATTAAAGGCCCAGAAACTGCGCGATGTCCTTCACATTCAGGGATTATGATATTCCTTGGATTTTCCTCATTCTCTTCAACTGTAAAATTTCTACAATTTACAATATCCATCATCTACGCATCTCATGCTGGCAAGGCACACTCTACCTTCAGCCTTGAGGTGTCAAATATGATCTCCTAAATACCTCGTAGCACTTTACCCAAGAAATCGAACCCACTCTCAAAGTTGAAGGTTAAAATTTGAAACTTTCGGTCAGCACAAACCATTTATTAGTTCCTCAGTGAAACTCTGTTTCTAGGCACCAATCAGTAGGAAAATCCCCCAATGTGTGGATGAACATGTGCACCCATTCTGGTCTCAGCTTTATGCCCCATACTTCAGTCCATTTATCATTAGGGGAATTTTGAGGTCTAAAATGGGCCTCCTAAGAAAAATGTACAAAGAAAGTAAACTTTATAAGAACCAATAGGATTCAAGATGACGATGTCAACCATGGTGGATGATTCACCATTTTTTAATTAAAAAGGTAAAAATATTAAAAAATAATAAAATAATAAAACTACCTTTTCAACTCGTATTTTCAACTTATCTCCCAAAGGTTTTACTCAAATTTCAAGCATGAGTACTTGTTAGATGCAGAATCTAATTCTTCATCCAAGGAGTACCCATGTTGCATACTTTTGATGGACCATGCTACATGAAAAAAGATAAATAAATGAAAAAAAACATGATTGCAATCAATTTTTTCATGTATTTCTCATTTTTCGTGTAGCAGGATCCATCAAAAGTATGCAACATGGGTACTCCTTGGATGAGGAATTAAATTTTGCATCAAACAAGTACTCCTGCTCGAAATTTGAGTAAAAAAATTGGGATATAAGTTGAAAATACGAGTTGTAAAAGTAGCTTTTTTCTTTTTTCCCTCTAAAATTTGATGATGTAATCAAATATTATTTTATTATTTCCACTATTGTTTTATAATTTCCTTACGAGGCCCATTTTAGACCTCAAAATTCCCCTAATTCCAGATCTCTGTGCAGATCACCTCTTCCGGAATAGGGATCTTCCACTCTGGTAGTTGGACATTCAAATCATAGTCTCATCATTCAAGTGCATTCATCTGAGTTACCCAAGTTTCCTTTGTGAGTATCCCAGTATTGTGCTGGGGTAGAGTATAGTGCAATATCTAGTGCATGAAATTTATATGATTTTGGAAGAGTCCTTTCAATTTCTCCTAAAAACATGTTCACATTAGTTAAACCATTATAATATGACAATTCTCGTACCTCTGATGATATGCAGCAAAGGGATCTGGTCACTCGATTTGAGTGCAGCGTAGATACTTCATGTAGCCAGTTATGCCAATTCTCCAGTTCTTCATCCAAATCTAAGAGGCAAGAACTATATTTTTCCTAATTGATCCTTCCATGAGCTATCAGGTTGATCCAATCATCATCCTGCACAGTCAGCTTATAGATATGGTCAACATCATCATCCGCGCAGATAGGCTCTGTATATCTTACACCTCTACAGGATCTGGGGGAACTACAACTCTGGTTCCATTTTTCTCAAATACCATGCTTATCCTTTTAATATTTATGATGCCATCCATATCAATAGCCTAATATAAACCCAAAAATGCAGGATATGGATAAATATCATCCACAATTTGTATGACTTCGAAATCTGCAAGTACCTTGACTCCTTCAATGTATACTACCACCTGCAAGAGTCTTCCTAATGGAATGATATTTTGTTGATTCGCCATGCACAACTGAATAGTAGACTACTCCAACTTAGGCTCTCCCATGCACTACCAAGTTTTTTTAGGTAAGACATTTGCATCAGACCCTAGATCTAGGATGACTTGATCCGTCTCATAGGCACCAATATGAGTAATCAAGCACATCTCTCGTCCAGTTCTTCTTCTTTTTTTATAGATCTTGTTGACAACTTTCTGTTCCATCCAGGGTTGTTCCTTTTCCACGCAGTTATCTATCAATGATTGAAAGTTCTCAACTTCCTTCTTATTGCGCAATAGCTTGATACAAGCATGTAAAAATGGCTTTATTTCTTCATCTACTCTAGCCACATCCATAGGTTTACTTGATGTTGATGCGTTTGCTTCTGCAAACCCCTTCTTTGCCTCTACAAAGGTGTCTTTTTTTGAGCTGTAAATTAAATTTGTCCTTTTTCTTAGGTGATTTTTGGATCCAAAGATCAACATCCGACTTATTTCCTTTATCCTCACCAATGGCTGCACCACTCCTAGTGACAACATTCATGCTTGGATCTTCTTCGTGAAACTTCACCCTAACCATCTGAATATTCTGCATCAAATTCTATGTTTTCTTTTCCTACATCTTAGTAATCAAAACAAGACAATATTCAATTACATGATCAAACTGCCTATAATACTTACAATATTGTTTTGCTGGATTTGGACAATCACACACATAATGACCAACATATCCACAATTGTAGCAGATGATTTGTCCCCTCTCTCGACCATCTACTCCTCCTCTTCCTCATCCTCTAGCCTGGAATCCATTACGCACATACAGGGATGCTGGTGAGGTAGGTTCAACATGCATTCTATACAACTCAGCTTTGTCCATCATCAAATCAAACAATGATGTTCATCATGTCCCAATGAAGAGCAGAACTTACAAAAATGTTGCTTTAGCTTAGGCACATATTTTCCAATCCATGTAAAGTAATCAGCCGCATGCAGACCCATAGCCTGAAAAATTGTGCACCATAATATAGGTGTTCCACTTGGCCCAACTGCACTCTTCAATGAGCTAGGTCCTCCAACTTGCAGATAATCATTGAATACGGGGAATTGATCCTTATGATGCTCGAAAATTTTTCATCATATGCACCATACAACTACACACACCTTCTTTCCCTTATCTTTGCAGTAAATTTCCAAATTCATTACTTCCAACTGACTTTGAATCTATTGGATCTCGATCTGCACAGCTAGTATCGATGAATATTATAACTTCATTGCAATTTACATGGCCTCAACCTATTGGAAATATTTTGTTGACTCAAGGGTTGGTGCAAATGTGGGAGCAACATAGCAATAAACCATTCTTTGTTTTGGCTATCATAATTAGTGAATCCATATCCTCTGATAATGTACTTTAACCTCTGATCTTCATCCCATACAAATTCATTCAACTCTTGATGAATATATTTTAACTCAGTGACACATTGTGAAAATGACTTCAACCTCTTCAATTAGTCTTTTAGTGCAACCTTTAAATTATCAATAGTGGCATTATGATTCACTGATACATACTTTATATACTAGTCCAACACGTGATTTTCAAAAGCAGTGGCTAACTTCGCTTTCTTAACATCATCATTGTTCACATGTTGTGCTCTCCATACAGCATCAGTGACAAACCAAAATTGTTCTGTATCTTCATTCCCAATACCTCAAAAATTAGGAAATTTCATAGATGCAGGCATATTTGTGCCTGGTGGCGTAGGTGGAGGTGGAAGTGGTGTGGATGACTTGTGAGATGAGTTTACAAGTGGAGTGGATGGGATCTGAATTATGGTCAACGCTCCAAGATTATTTTGATCTTGCGAGAATTATTCTTCAAAATGCGTACATTCACCAGAGCTACTAGTCTTTGATTCTTCATCATTATCATATCTACCTTTGAGAGGATTGTAAATAAACCCTTCTTCTAGATCCACATGGTAATTTCTTCCACTACACGTAGTCGGGCCTCTTCGGGACATTCACTCAATATCATTACATGGAGAACCCAATTCACACAATAGAATCTTAATCCAAAACTTCAAAGAGCGTTGGAACTTACCTCTAGGACCCTTGAAAAATCTTCTTTCAGCTTTAGAGTAAGATAAAAAATCATCAATAGAAAACTCAGTTACAAATGCTCCCTGAACATGATCGATCTAATGATCTATCACGTGGGTAATTTTATTGCTTGTCTTTTCTAACTGTTGTACCAATTTTGGAGTCCACGTAGTGACCGTGTCATCCTTTTCGCAGGTATTAAATTCAATAAATCAATACAACCACTCATGCAACTCGGTTGCAAAGGAAGAAAAAAATATCTCATGGACCTCTGTATAAATGTACTTTTGTACCCAATCTTCAAAAGATAATTTAGAAATTATATTCTATTGGATCACAAATTCAAGGATCTTTTTATCAAGCCAATATTGTAATTTGTTCTGCGTAGGATGCCACAACATCAATTATCCCTCAAAATGATCCCAGTCCCGACAAAGGAACCATTTTTTGGCTTAAGGGTACATGACCTAGGTTCAAAGTTGATCACACAACCAAAAAAAATCCAACTACTGGCCCTTTCGGTAGTGACCTGCTTGCACAGATCAAAGTCTCACCCGAAGCAGTATGGGGAGTGATAGAACCAGGTTTCCACTCCCTGAGGAATAATTTAATGAAGTGGCCCTAAAAGAACTTATAAAATAATTATAACAGATGATATACATATGTGCACATCAATAGATCAATAGAAAAACAGAATAACTCTTCGCGGATTATCACAAATTGCTTCACTATGAATTTGCGCACAGTAAACATATATACTTAAATCAAAATTATTCATCAAATTATATTCACGCATAATATACTTTATTCATTCACGCATATACAACTAACCATAAAAAAAAAAAACCGGATTCAGATCTCAAAGAAAATAACAGATAAATAACACATCAATCATATAACAGATTCAAGTTCACAAAACAGTATTTTGTATTAAGAGATCCAATAGTTCAATACATTCTACCCTTCAACGCACACAGCCAGCGGAGTCCGCACACAACCAGGACTTATGTCTCCATGCACACAGCTAGTAGGAGCCTTTCTACTCAAAAACCCAGACTTAGACCAAAATTCTTAAGCAATAACCATAAGATAATAGATATATCCTTTCATGAATCAATATTTACATATTTATACTATATGTAAGAAATTCTTTCGGTGAAAATCATATGTAGGGAATTAAAAAAATAAAAAAATAAAAGTATTAAAATAAAAAATAAAATAAAAATTATTTTAACATTATTTTTATTAGAAATCATTAATATTGAATTAAATTTAAATTAAAAACTTTTAATAAAAATTTTATTGGAAATCATACATAATAAAATATAGTTTTATTGATGGAAATTTAATTTATTTTATTAATTTAGTCAAACTAGACGTTATGTTACTAACGATTAGTTGGAGATTTCCTGTCTATTTAATCTGGTTTTTTGGTTCAGATTTCTCATCTTGTCCTGATGATGAGCCACACTAGCTGGTTCGAAACGCATCGGCAAAAATTCCCTACATGTGATTTCACTGAAAGAATTTCTTACACATTTTATGGATCAAAGAAGCAAAATTCCCAATATTTATACTAACTGAGATGTGCAGATACCATGGTCTCAAACCATGGTTTGAGAGTCACGGTTCGCCCTTTAAACCCATTACATTGAATAAGGGACTTTGACCCACCCCAAAGCTCCTTTGACTCTTTGACGCAGTGCGCACAACAAAATATGGAAAAAAATTTACCAAAATTGTACCCTAGGGGAGTTCGCTCCAACAAGTATTCTTCTCATGTCTCATCCATCCAACAACACATGAGAAGCAACATGCTACATCTAGAGTACAAAAAATGAACAAGAAAGTGCATAGTCTAGATGAAATATCTCCAATACATCATTAGATATCCATGGAAGATACACATGCATGAATACATATGACATAAACATCAACTATATTATGCAAAACATATGATATTTCTACTATATGGCAGCAACAGAAAAAACTTCATTCCTGCAACACACTCATGATAAATAGGCACAATAAAAATCGTCCAAAGTGAGCATGATGTTAACAAATGCAAGTCCATTTGGAGGCATAAGTGCCCCCCTGCATGTGTGATCCCCAATCACACCTTGGCAGTGTGCATAAGAAAACCATGTGGCTACCATACCTCCAATAATATGAATAAGAACTCAACATGCAGCTGCTCCAAAAACCATCAGTAACAATATAGTTGATCCAATTGATAAGTAAACTGGAAGAAAATAGATAAAAAATAAAAATTCACTTCAAACCTCATGAAATCCCCCTGAACTCATACATCTCGTATAATATGCATATTTATCTTCATGAATTCTTCCATATATGGCTAAATATTCAAGAATCTACATGCAAATCATTTTGCAACCATATACTTCCCCTGACACCATGCAAGCCTCAATTTTTGGTGGGTTTTCCTTGTTGCTCTTTCTTCCTCCAAAATTTTATCTGTTGATCCTTATTCTTCTTATGCAGCTGCCCTTGCATATTGTTCTCTCTCTGGTTCGATCTCTTGTAAGACATGGGCAATTTTCAATCCTTGGCCATATGGGAAACATTGGCACACACAAAGCATCTAATGTGACCAAGGAATTGAGGAATAGCTTGATATCTTTTGTTCATATAATTTGTGTTCCTTTCATGTGCCATGCAGTCAATATCCCTATGGATAAACTAATTTCATGAGAAGAAATAACCATAAAATTGACTATTATACATGAATGGTGGAGATCTTCTTTGCATACATGCTTGATATTCTGTATCCTTTGGCTGATTCTTTTGATGAGAGGATTTGATCTCTCCATTACTGCACATTTTTCTATGTGTCCACATACTCCATAGGTGTAGCATTTACCAATTCTGTTCTTATATTTTTTCCTCCTTCTCTTATTCTTCTGCTTCTTGCATGGCTGGTGATTTTGCTAATGATTTTCAATTTTTCTTGCTACAACTAGCTGCTCCAACATTTTTAGATTTTCTTGTTGATACTTGAGTGCTAGATCTAAGTTTCTCTAATTATTTTCTTGCATAAAGTGCTTCAGATTTAAAAATTTTGCACTCATCCTCTAACTCCTTGTATTGCTTCCTCATTCCAATTTCAATCTTCAGTCCTTCTTTCAGTTGATTTTTAAATCTAAAATTTATTCTGTATTCACACTCCTTTTCGTCAAACATTTACAACAACATTTGTTGGTCTTTATTTTTAGCCTTGAGTCTTTGAATCTTTGCTTCTAGTGCCTTCACCTGGGATTGCTCATCATTTTTTCAATTGACCTCTTATTTTTTTTCTTCAATATTGGTGCTCGATCTATCACTACAATTACTAGTGCCTTCATCTTCTTGTGAGGAGGATTGATTTTCTACTGCAATAAAATTAGAATCCTTTTCATTTTTCTCCATTTCTAAAAAAATCAATTTTCCTCCAAGATACAAGTTCTGCACTTTTCAACATTTCTTTGGTAGTCTCACAATGCTTCACATTCATGCCATCGTATTTTGAAATACTATTCAAAATAAAAAAAAATTCCAAATAATTAGATTAATATTTAATTCCATACTCAACAGATAGAAAAATATCTTCATCAATGGACAAAAAATATGAATCCAAATTCGCTCTCCAAGTTTCAAATTACCTTTATGAAGAATTTGAATTCCTTTCCAATCTATTTCGAAAAATTTTCAAAAAATTTCCAAAAAATCTAAGATCCACTCTCTCGCAATCAAGTTGCAACTAAGAGCCACACTCTAATACCAATTTTTGGAAACAATATCACTACTGAGGGGGGGGGGGTGGGGGTTGTTGGGTGAATCAATAGTGAGAGAACTTATGAATTTTTTCTCCAATCAATTATTATTTAAGCATGTATATACCGAAACACATAATTAGATATTAGAGCATCAAGAATAAACCAAAAACTATGAAAGAAATCAACACAACGGATACAAATTTTTATGGTGGAAAACCCTTCTCCAGGAAAAAAACCACCTTGTTGTTGTTGCACTCAATTATTTTATTAATATGCTAAACAAAGTATACATAGATTATATTACAACCATAAGAAAGAATAATTGGCTTCCTTTAGAGTATGTTGGATCCTATCAATTAGGAAAATTATTTCTCTCACGGATCTACGAATTACCATATGTTGAAGGCCACTGCGATTAATGATCCTCCCCAAACTCCCATTGGACTATCCAACTCCTATTGGATGGAGAAATTTGTTCCTTCTACTAAATCCTCCAAATCACTGTATACTTTGAAACCTCTGTGGCTTCACTTCCTCCATGTGAGCCTTGTTTCATAATATTTCACAATGGAATCCCAATTTTCTCAATATGAACATCACAATAACACCATCGTTCTCAATCAAAATATCCAATAACAACTAAAGAACAAAACATGAGAATACAATCTCGAAAAACTCCACTAGCTCTCACACAATATCACCAAAGTGACTTCACCAATCCACATTTCATCACCTCACTCACTGCATAAAGATGATTGTTGAAACACACTTCAGTTATTTGTTGCTACAACTGCAAAATACTTCAGAAAATCTGCATTGAAAACTCACATAGCTTGCAACCTCTTCTCCATTCTTACTCTCACTCAACACACTAAAATAATCAACCATAATAGCATTGATCTTCCTACAATATGTAGATGAACTCAAGTGCTCAACTCAATAATTACCAAGAACTACTCGGCTTCACAACTCCGTTCATACCCTAGATTTGATTTCAATTAAGCACATTAACTCTATAAAATCACTAACTCCACTCTCCTTTTGATATTTTAAAATTTGATTAACTTCTAGAGGTCCCAAAATATTTTCCGACCATAAACCAAAAAGTTTCAAACAATAATGTTTCCAAAACAAAAAAAGTAGCTAATCAGTGTGAGAAATCTGGAGAAAAACTCATGCAAATTCTCGGCCACATGCGTGACACTAGCTCCATGCCACTGGAACATCATATTCACTCCCATAAGCTTGTGTGCCAATGACTGGAGCTTTTCAACCACTCCCACGGGCTTGGCTCCATGTGACTGGGGCTAACGCTAAGGAAAAACATTGAAACATCACTCCAGAACCTCTTCCAGCTGATGGATCATCTTCCTCTTCTCTTGAACATTCCTCCAAGCCTTTGTGACAAGTATGAAACTGATGATATAGGCCAAGAAATCCTACAACTACTCAATGACAAGAAGGCCCTAGTCTTCTAACTTCATCACCAATATCAACACCTCCAACTCCTCAAGCAACAACTAGAGTATGTCTAAACACCTCCAACACCTTTAGTAGAATCTCTAACTCCTGTAGCAACATCTCCAACTCTTGCATCAACAACGTCATGTCATCCAACTGTCTCCAACTCTAATGGAGGCACCTCCAACACATACAATCTCATATCAACACATGTAGCATCAATCCAATATCTCCAAGACATAAAGAGACATATACAACACATGTAGTAGAACTCCAACCACCTGCAGTAGTATCATCTTCAATCAGCACAACATGTCAACCTAAATCTAATCGCACATGTGGAATCCATCTCTACTCAACTTCCAAATCACATGTGATAGGTCTATTCATAAGTATGTTGACAAAAATTCCAACTAAGAAGACCATCAAGCCAATCATCCATCAAACATGCGTATGACAAGAAAATCCATGACCATGTTGACATCAACACCAGCAATATCCTGTATAGTTGTCTACCAAAAGTAATAATAAAACTACGAGCTATAGAATCATATACATCATGTTGCTTCCATGGGTATGGTTGGCCTAATATAACATCAAAAACTTCAATAGGAGTAACATCACACAATACCTCATCCTTGAAAGGCTTGATGTTTTAGGGTGAGATACATTATTTTCTGACGCAAAGGAATCACTCTTGGTAGAGCCACCCGATGGTGTATAGCTATGTTTGTGGTGTTTTCGACAAGCCCAACAACTTATACGCCTCTGCTAAGATGAGTTTCTTTTGACTTCCACTATCAACAAGGAAAATTACTGGAACACCCTCCACTTGGCAGTGGCAACGACGGTACTAGTTTTTTCATCAATGATTTTTTTCCCCTTGTCTAGGTCTAGCTCAGAGTCAAAACCTATGTTTTAATTTGAGGATTTCATCTCTACCACCAATGACTACCTTATGTGAAATTCATTAGTGTTTTCCCTTGTATTTATTCCTCTTCACACTACCATTATTTTTTTGTATCTTTTGTGGGTTACCCTAGGGAAACGTACTCCGTATTTATCCTTTTTTCTAGAATTTGGGGATGCCCTTGCCCTGCTTCTACTATGAAGGATTCACAGATCCAAAATATTGCTTATTACGTTTAAAATTTTTCTCTATTTTAACATCATATAGGTATGTTGCACCAAGTGAAGATATTTCCAGGAACTCAATTTCTATCTCAATGTATCTGTGCAGAAATCCATGGTACTTGAGCACCAAATTTCAATCAGAGTATTTCATACCCAGATTGATGCACAAGGTATGAAATATGTTTGTGAATTCTGGCACTACTTGGTACTTTTCCTTCCGTAGTGTGGTCCATCTCATGTAATAGTCTTCATAACTTTCAACTGGGAAATATTGTTCCATAAAAACATCACTAAAAGATTCCCAAGTGGGTGAAAATGAAAATAGTGTGGATTCCTCTATGGACTATGCACACAGCAAGCTTCCCATCAATCCTTGATATGGGAGACAACCTTAAGGAGCCCAAAGTTAATATTTTCTCCATCGAAAAAAATTTGGACCAAAAAATACCCTTCAAGAAAATTTAACCATTTACGTGGAGCACCCACGTATATTTTTCCTTCAAATAGCGGAATATAAAAATTAACATGTACCTGAAAGGAGGTGGCATCTCCAAAGTGGCCACTAGATGAATATGTGTCACTTATTGGAATTTTTTGAAGGATCTAGGAAACAATTCCCATCATCTTGTGCCTTTTTCACTCGAGGGATTCTTTGGGAAATAGTTTAATAGGATCTCTTGCTCCCTTGCCTTTCTTTTCTTTTGCCATGGGAGGTCATTGGGGTTGGAAAGGACAGTCCTACAAGGGCTCAAGCACTTCAATTCCCAACTCCTTACACCTTAACCTCACTAGGGACATGCACATATATATAAATAAAGAGAATTAATGAAAGGAATGAGATGATATACATATTTATAACTAGAAATCATAGATATAGCGAAACTTTAATTCTATTAATAAATCGAAAATGTTGAAACTACATACAGGAAAAATGAAAACAAACTAGCTTGAATGGTGGTAGATTATCTCTGAGAAGAGATGTGATGGCTATGCACCTTTGCCAAAATATTTTTTGATGAGGTTTAGAGGCATTTTTATCATATATAAGTAATGATAAAGCCTAAACATAAAAAAACCTAACCCTAGGATATGAAGTGCCAAATTCATTTGGGCCATGATAGGGTAAGTTGGAATGTCAACTTCTTGAGGTTGTAACTTTTGCATATGATCTATATTTAGTATACATGATAGCATGTTGGAAAGACCTGTTATCAAAAAATTACATTTGATAGGCTGCTTAATCAGAAAATATCATGTAACTGTTTCAAACCAATCCTATGACTAAAGCTTAGCCTCTTTAGTCTGAGAGGGCTCTCTCAAAGGGGTTAATGATATTGAATAAAGATGTATTTAGATGGCTAACTCTACTTGGAAAACAACTTGCTTGTGATGAGTATAGGTTTGAAAATAGTATCAGTCTACAAACATTGGGCTTATGGAGTCAACAATTTCAGTGATTCAGGTGTAATTTCACTTGACATGGAAGCTGAGGCAGGTAAGATTTTTTAGCAGAAGTACTCACACATGAAATAGTAAATAATGCAGTCAATTCATCTATAAAGTAAGTCAGAGCATTACATGAATGAATTCTGAGTATTAAAGATGAAAACCACTAAAAATGGGACACATAAAGATATAGATAAGAGAAGCACTAAAAACTCAATTAGAATCTCAGGCTAGTCAAGAAACAAGTCTCTGTATTACTGAAAACAGTCAATTTACATAAAGCTACAGTTTTGCCAAAAAATCTCCAACCCTTGACAAATTCGACTCTTTTCCCTTTAATAGACTTGTTACATGATGAGATGATCTTCTTCCTGGTTAGATTCATCGAATTTTTTCTTAATGACACCTTGCATAACCATAAAACATCTATTTAATGAGAAAATGACAACTATCCTACTTGATAGTCCTTTTCCTAATAGGACTCAAACTGTTCATTATTACATTAACAACCTTATATCCTAAAAAAAATTACATCTTGACAACTATGCTTTCACATGTTCGAATAGGGTGTGATGGGACTCATCACTACATGACATTTTAATTGAACTCCTCTAAAACTGGAAATAAACCTTGTCTTTTAGGAAAACTAGTCTTCATCTTCAACTAATGTTTTGGTTGGTATTTTGTCTTCATTTCGTGGTCTTTAAGTCTTGAATAAATGTTTTCATGGTCCTTTAACACTTTGATACTATCCAACTGTCCAAAAATTCCCAAAAACCTGGTTATAAAGCTCCAAAACATTACGCTACGAAAGTAAGACATTTTTGTAGCGTACTTTCATAGCACTGTAAAAATGCCTTTTGCCATCATCCTTTCTGATTCTTTCTTTCTGCATGATGTTCATTATGCCTTAATGCATCTTCCATGCCATTTTCGTCTCTTGGGAGCTCCAAAAACTGGTTCAAAATGAAAAAAGGAAAGCTACAGTATTTTCGTAGTGTTTTGTTGTTCTTCAAGCTCAAGCACGCTACGAAACTGCTGAAAACAGTCAAAATTCTAGAATTTTGTGTAGCTTCAAAAATTTACCTTCTAAGTGAAAAAAATCAATTTCTAACATGCCATTAGTCTTAAAAATCATAATCCAAGTCAAATTATGATTCTTGAGGGGTTTCTTTCTCATTGATGACAAGTTGAGCAATTGGCTCCTCAACTATTGTCATTTTAAGGCATTTTTTGTCCAACTCCTGATGGATTAGTTCAATTTGTTCCTAGAGGTGCTTAACCTAATATTTAAACTTTTTGTTGGTGTATTTAAAATGTGTGCTCGTTTTCCTGACATGTTTGACCTCTTTCCTCAAAGGAATGGTTCATTTGATAATCTATTGTGTATTATCTAGAATCTTGGAAACACTGTCAACCTGCTCTTCCCAAATTTCCTTCATATTTTCAAACTGAACCTTATCTACATTATTTTTCCTTGATTCTTTCTTCATAACATCAATTTCATGGTTAGCCATATTCAATTTTTCTTCAAGGAGTTGAAACTTTGTTTTTTCCATCACTTTCTCTTTTCCTTTCTTTTATTTTCTAACTGTATCTTTGTGATGAAAGGTCAATGATGTCTTGTGGTGGCTGGAATGTGTCAGTAGGTGGATGAACCTATTTAATACTCTCTAATATCTTTCTAGCATGCCTTGTCATAGGCTTTATTTCTTGGAACATAAAACCTGCATCTTCTCCTTCAAATTTTAATTTCTTTACAGATTTGGCCTTTTTTAGCTTTTGTCCACCTTCCTCTATGTCCTCAACCTGAACTATAGGAGTTTCTTCCATGTCAATGGCATGTAATATGTCTTCTATATTTCCTTTAGCTACTGCTCTGTCTTCTACAACCACTGTTTTCTCTTCTAAGGCCACTGTTTGGCTCCTTGTCATCCTTTTGGTTCCTTGTTTACTCACAACTTGTTTTTGTTTTACAGGTTTGACCACTTTTGATTTCTATTTTTCAGGTGGGACATTTGGTGTATCAAAACTCTATAATTTCTCTTTTTCCATCATGATTGGTTCACTTGGTTCTACTCTTTCTGGTTCACTTGGTTCTGTCACCAATGGTTCACTCTGTTCTGATATTAAGGGTGATGGAATTCTCCGAGGTTTAGGAGTTTTTGAAGGAGTAAGAGAATCCAACTCAAAACCACTAACAAAAAAAATGAAGACCAGTCTCTGCCTAGTCTTTGGAGTTCATCTAAAACTAATAGTTTCATTAAACCATGATGAAACAATGAAGTATCACTCCCTTCAAATTTTTCTTGGACCTTATCTGCCATTTTTGACAACCTTCTATGTAAATAGAAAGGTAGATCAAGGGAAATATTAACAATAAAGTGTAGGAGTAGCTTGAAATGTGTAATATTCAAAAATTATCTTGCAGGTAATTCGAATATTGAATTTTGTCTTTATCACCTAAGAGTTGAATAAATGGGTAAGGAGGCCCATGCACATTAAAAATATGAGTAAAATCCCTAATACAGTGAAAAGGAATCAACATAGGAGCTGGATTTCACACCCTCATGTGTGAAAAGGGACATTTGCATGTGCACAAGGTCAAGTTTGACCAAGTCAACAATGTTGGGATAGGAGGTGGAGATCATCTTGTGAGACAGCGCAGAGATAGTGGGAGGAAGATTCCTTGGTGGAGGAAACCCTAATGAGTGGGACCCAAGATGAGAGGGGTTCCATTTGTATAAAATGAGGGCAAGGCAGCCATAGCAAGACATCTTGAATATTGATTTTATTTGTGTATGGTCCATTTAGACTCTGCATTCCTTTGCTGTTTAGCAGGGTTGTTGTGCTGCTTAGCACCGGGTGTTCCCCAGTGGGAATCCCATCTCCTTTCTTGAGAGGCCTCTTGAGGGAGCTTGGACTTCATTTCTCCACATCCAGGCTTGAAGCCAAGCATCCTCCTTCAGATACAACATTATTTCTGCAGTAGTATAACGTGGTGTTGTAGGGTGTTGCAATGGGGGTCCACAACACCACTTCCAGAGCTTATCTTTTAGAGGATTAAACCTTATTTCCTTTGGGAGATCAGTGAGGAAGAAATTGGAGCATATTTCAGATCTTGGCACTTGGCCAACACAGTTTCCATCTCCTACAGAGCAGTCCTTTCTCTTGACTACGTTAGTTTCAGTGTACATTTGTAGTAAGGGTTTGTAGGTTGATTGGAGGGTAAGATATTCAGTGATAGGATCAACCTTTCACTTGAAAGATCCATTGGAGGAGGTCTATTCATCTTGTGCATCGTCTTCAGCCATCTCCATTCATGAGGTCTATTCAGCTTGTGCATCATCTTCAGCCATCTGCAACTTCGGTATTTTTTTATTCAGGGTGAAACCCCTTGGGTTTGGGCTAGTTCCTTGAGGAAAGGATCAATCCTTCTTCTAGAAAGCTAGTGTTGGGCGGATAAATCGTTCTTGCGGACAAGACATATATCCCTAGTATCCTATGATAACTAGCAACAAACAGACAGATGTAAAATACTTTCTCTAGATTATATTTGATCTAGAATTATCTATAATGAAGGATTTAGGACTTACCTGTAGTCCAACGCTAATCATAGTATTTTTTCCTGTTGCTTTGAATATGTCTCCTTTTGGGATCTGTAATCAAAAACATGAAAGAATCAGAAGCACCTACATAATATAGACTAATTCATAAACCATAAATCTATCTTGATGATCAAGGAATTTAAGAAATAAGCCATTTAAATAAACAACTCATTGAGAAAACATGATCCATTTGTATTATCTTTGATGAAATATGGAGCCTTACAACCGTGTTCGCCTTGATGTCGTACAGGTCCTTTTAGGGTTTGGAACAAGCGTTTCCTCTACTTTGACAAGCCTTTGCACTCTCTCGACTAACATACACATGAGTGTGTAATCATTCTCACATGGAAATCAGTTAAGAGAGTCCGAGTTTATCCAACAATTCTCCTCAAAAAATATCAAAGCTTAACTCCCCTTGAGGCTGAACTATGGCCTCAATTTATAGCAAAAGAGAAGAGGTTGCAGCTCCAAATAAGAGGGGATAGAATCCTCTTTCAAAGGGATTAAGTTACACATACCAAGGGGTAGTCTCCTTTAATGAGGGATGAATGTACATGAAAGGAGCGAACTTTCCACCGAATAATTTCTTCCAGAAGCTTCCAGATTCAATCAGTTGTGCTTCCAAATTTTACTTCTGCCTTCGTTTTACCTTTTACAGGGATTTTCACCTTTAATGAAGAAAAAGTGCGGCCGGTTCTGCATGTTCTAGAACAAATAGATGCGGCACCACAGGTAATACTAAGAGAAAGTGCAGTACAAGTATTTTATGACTTTTATAAGCTTTTCTCTCAATTTCAAGGCTTGGTTTTAGGAAATTGATGTTTGTAGACTTCTAAGGGAGTAATATAGGATTAATGATGAACCCATACAGACAGTGAAACGTCATGGTGACAATTTTTAGTGTAACTCCTCGTAGCCTGGATGGTGGAAAACTCCTACTGCATAATGAATAATAAAACTCCTCATAGCCTGGATGGTGGAAACTAGATCCAAGATCTTGATTTCCACTACCCGAACTAGTACGATTCTATCCATGCGATTGATTGTGTCAAAGTCGAACATGGTAGAAACCACTTGAATACCAGTCAATGATGTGAACTGTTAACAAGTGTGAGAGAAACCACCAATAATGAAAATGGCTCTCAAAGTACTCAGTACAATCCATGAAATGTGAATCAATGATCTGAAGTCGAACATTTCACGGAATCGTTCGATCGAAGGTTAATGATGCAACCTGTCGTTGAAGGCGAGAAACCTGCCATTAAGGCGTGCAGATTCCAAGGTACTGAATGATTCTAGATTAACTTCCTAGATGATGAGATGTCATCGATAGAAAGTTATCCTTCATAGGAAAGCCTACGACACGAAACCATTAGATCAAGTTTTGTAGAAATGTTTTGCAAGGGTTGACTCAGGGATGGTCAACGTGAATGGAGACAAATGTTTGCAATGAATGGTTTATTTGAACTATCCTCTTGAACACATAATGACACTGCAGATGGTTTAGTAACAATTGACCTAAAGTTGATACCCAGAAACCGGCTGAAGACTTTCAATATGGTTTGATTAACTAATAGGCAAAGGATTTTCCCAACCCAGGTAGAAGTGTGACAAAAAGTGTCGTGTTTAAGAGTGGTAGACTGCTTTTAAACAAATTTTAACAACTAGATCCATTCTCTCTCTTTTCCCTCACCATTTCTGGCAAGTACCTCTTTATTTTTGACAAGCTTGAGGAGGATAAAATTTTCTTGTTATATAAGCTCATCCTTCGGATGAGTCCAACTTAGTATAAAATCGAACCCTAAGAAGGAGTGTTTCATTCCTGTTTGTAATTGACAGGTCCTTTACTATTAAATTTTAACGAGTCCCATATAAGAGAAAATGGATCCAGTTGTTAAAATTTGTTTAAAAGCAGTATACCACTCTTGAACACGACACTTTTTGTCACACTTCTACCTGGGTTGGGAAAAAGGTATACATTGACTAATCATGGTCAATAGAGTTCTCTCCTGTATTGTTTTATCCTTTTTCGAGATTGAGAGACTAAATTTATGAAAAATTACACCCACGGAGTTTCCTTAAGTTTTTCTTCTGACTCCCTAAAATTGAAAAACACCGAGTTTCTCCTATACTGGACTCGTTAAAATTTAACAGTAAAGGACCTGTCGATTACAAATAGGAATGAACCACTCCTTATTAGGGTTCGATTTTAACATAAGTTGGACTCATTCGAAGGATGAGCTTATATAACAAGAAAATGTTATCCTCCTCAAGCTTGTCAAAAATAAAGAGGTACTTGCCAAAAATGGTGGGGGAAAAAGAGAGAAAACGAATCTGTTTGTCACACTTTGTTTAAAAAGCAGTATACCACTCTTGAACATGACACTTTTTGTCACACTTCTACTTGGGTTGGGAAAATCCTTTTCCTATCAGTTAACAAACCATATTGAAAGTCTCACTCCCCTTGAGGCTGAACTATGGCCTCAATTTATAGCAAAAGAGAAGAGGTTACAGCTCCAAATAAGAGGGCATAGAATCCTCTTTCAAAGGGATTAAGTTCCACATACCAAGGGGTAGGCTCCTTTAATGGAGGGATGAATGTACATGAAAGGAGTGAACATTCCACTGAATAATTTCTTCCATAAGATTCCAAATTCAACCAATTGTGCTTCCAAATTTTACTTCCACCTTCGTTTTACCTTTTAAAGGGATCCGCACCTTTAATGAAGAAAAAGTGCATCTGGTTCCGCATGTTCTAGAACAAACAGATGTAGCACCGCAAGTAATACTAAGAGAAAGTGTGGTACAAGTATTTTTATGACTTTTATAATATTTTCTCTCAATTTCAAGGCTTGGTTTTAGGAACTTGATGTTTGTAGACTTCTAAGGGAGTAATATATGAGTAATGATGAACCCATACAGACAGTAAAACGTCATGGTGACAATTTTTAGTGTAACAACTAGCAAAGGGGATTCCCATATATTTCTTGTATCATTCAGCTATATGTATGAAAATCTGCAGTAAGACTACGTTATTTTAGAGTTGGATGTACAGATCTTCTCTTTTGTACTCATGCTTTCATGAAACCCTTGCCGGGTCATCTTTATAATGTGTAAAAAGGGTTAGACCCCTTATTTTCTCCATTCTTTGAGTAAATAAACTCCCGATTTTTTTTTTACATCATATTGTTGTAGAAACCTTTATTAAATCACGTAGCCATGTGCTTCAAAAATTCTGGTGTAAGTCATGGGGTTTGGGTGTTTTTTAAGTCATTTTGAGGCCGAGGGATCTGTTTAACTTAGCAAAAGGGATTTGTTTCTGACCTCCTTTTGTATTTAAGGGCCATAATACATATTCTAAGGTATCCAACCATTATTTTCCCCTATTATAGCATAATTTTCTGAAAATAACGTTTTTATGGTCAATATTGTTGAATTTTCCAATTTGGGATATTACAGTGGTATCAGAGCATAATATTGGCTCAACCTGTGGATCTCAGCCAATATGCTATCTAGAAGACAAGAAGAAGAATATATGAACAACAAGAAGACTCCATTCTTTAGAGGAAATAAGGAGGAGAGGCTCTCAAAGCTTCTTCCAAAATCTATACAGAGCATTCAGGAAGATCTCAAGAAAATAAGAAGGGAGATGTGTATAGGATCTCCAAGAGGTTTTGAATCTAAATCAAACTTTAGATTTTTCTATGATGAGTGTGAGCATGCAACCACACACTATGATTCACAATGCAGTCACATGCCCAGATTTTCCATGAGAGAAATGGAAGAAGAAGGAATGGCTAGGAGGGGAACTCTTAGTGATTTTCTGCAAGAGTATGAATTTCAAACTCAAATGTTTAGAGATCATATTACTTTTCCAGAGTTTTGCAAGATCAGGGTGAAGATAAGCAAGCAGCATGATATGGGTATATTTCTTCTATCCACTTTTGATGGTTCACCTACATGTTCAGCAAGAGCTTGGGTGGAGGAGCTAGACTTCTATTTGCAGCAGCACCAAATTTCTGAAGATGAAGCCATCAAAATTGCAGCACTGCATTTTGGCGGTAAGTCCTATGCATGGTGGATTTTTGAGTCTTTTTCTTTGAAGAATGCAAATACTTCTTCTTATGCTAGGTTCACTAAGACATTGGTGGAAATATTTGATGGAAAAATTTCTGAAACACATGTGGTGGAGCCAAACAAACCTAAGCAAACAAAAACCTTACATGTGGTGGAGGAAACCATAAAATCAACTCCACTTTAGAAGACCATGGAGGAGGCGGATATCTTGCATCATACCTTGCTAGAGGAAATACCTCTATCTCATATTCTTGAAAAAGAGGGCATGAAGATCCCTTTTTCAAAATAGGATCCAATAATTGGGAGGTTGCCCATACACATTGATGAAGATGAGGGAAACAACGCTGTCATGTCTAGAGTTTATCTAGCACCTCATGCAGAGGAAGAGGGAGATATTGCTCCAACCTAAGGGATTCTTGTATCATTGCAAGAAATTCCACAGGATCTCACATGTGGAGATCAAGGCACAACTCATGATCTATATGTGCCATTGATGATAGGGTATGAAACTATGGATATAAAAGGAGGAGATAGGGAGGATGACCAATATCATGTGATGAGGAGCTCACACTCCTATCTATTTTAGGAGGTTGATGCACCTAAGAGGGAGACTGGATTATGCAGTGAGGGCAGGGACAAATATGTCCCTTCATATATGCAGCCTATTCTTGATCTTGATGTCTCATTGTATGGAGGCATTTCACCGGGGAGACCACCAGATCAACAGAGGAGGATGGATGATTCACATTTTTAGGCACCCCTCATTGATTTCAGAGGAGTGGAGACCTTGGGAGAGCTTGATACAACACTGGGAGTCTTGGGTAGACTCAAGGAGAGGAGAGGTACACTCTCAACATCATCATTACCCACTCTTATTTCAGATTCTGCATTGTGGCAGGAGAAGCATGGGAAGGATAACAGCCTTCCAACTTGCATCTTTGGCATGGGAGATGTCAAAGAAGAGGATAGTTGTTGAGTCCCAAACTGGCATCTTTCCTATACACCTTTCTAGACTTTTTCCATTTATCTAGACCTCCTAAGTCATCAACATCATTGCATATTAATCATAAAAGAGCATTTAAAGTGGTTTTTAACTATGTTTTGTGTATGCTGTTTGAATTAGATTTTTGCTCATTGAGCTGCGGAATCTTGTCACTTTCCGCAGCTGCTTCAAATTTCTGCAACCATTTTGTTAAAGTCTATATTGCAGGTGTCTTCAGGCAAATCAAGCCACATGGGCAAGTTGGAAATGATATGGACATGGACCGAGTCCTACTGGCTCAGTCGAATTCACCAAAGAAGGTCGTGGTCAAAGGTAGTCAAGCGGTGGTCAACCTAAGAGTCCTACGGTGACAGAACTCTGTTTTTCACCACGTGAAGACTTGCGTGGCCGTTCCTAAATCTTAGGGGACATATCAACACCTGTGAACTGCTCCATAAGCCGAATCCAACGGCCACCCTCCATAGATTTAATCTTCACGGCAGCCATAATGCTAGATTTCTGGACGTGGTTGTTCACGTGTCTTTTATCAGTGCAGATTGTAGGAAAGTAGTTATGTCATTCTCTGTTATAAATAATGCGTTCTCATACACATAGTAGCTAGATTCTGTAATGTAATTTTGCTGAAAAGAAAGCCCACTGTGCCGTGACATTATTTCCTTGTTATGACTGCGTTTTGAATACATGAGAAGACTCTGTTCATAAGCATAATTTGTGGTTGATAGTTGTTGCCCGAGGATTGTGCAGAGGGCCCCTGCACACGCCGAGGTTTTGTTTATTGCTGTATAGTTTCATGCTTTATTTCCTTACGTTCATTATGCCATAGTTATTCATGTGTATATATTACATCTCTTATGGTATTAACGTTTTATTTCTGTCCATAATTTTTCATGCTTTATACTGCTGTTAACTGATCAGTGTCTTTGTTCCAGATTACAGTAGGCAGCCCGGGCATTTGCACATAGTTTTACAATGACTAATGACATGGAATCAGTCTTGTCCTTCTGCTTATTTATTTTTCTTAGCTTTTAATTCGAGCACTGTTTTATTTATTTAAGTTTTGTACATTTTCTTTATTAGTTAGATTAGATATTAAATTACTCATGTCATTATCAATTACCTCCGAAAACCATAGCGATACTAATGGTGAGGGATTGAAGTATGAGTGTGTAATTTGATATTAGTTTATTTTTTCTGCAAATTAGATATCAGATTGCTCAAGTTGTTTATGATTACCTCTGAAAGCCATAGCAAGACTAATGGTGAGGGGTCAGAATATGAGTTGATGTAATTTGATTTTAGCTTTACTTTGCTTGTAATTCTTGGATTTATTTGAGCACAGTTTCTTTTGTATTTAGACAGCAGCAAGGGTAATGGGTTTCATGATCAATAGTTCACTATTTGTTTGACTAGTATAGTGGCACATTTTCATTTTCTTTTAGGAATTAATTTTTTCATTGCATGTTTTAAAACCCTTTTGAAGTTTGAAGTTTGGGAAATCATTATAAAGGACATCATTGCCTTGAAAATTTATACCCATACTTGTCTTTTAGAATTTCCATCTCACATTAGGAAACCAACCAAGATAAAACTCCCAAGATAAATAAAAAAACCCAAAAACGACAAAAAGTAAGAGATAGGTTATCTTGCACATATAGTGCGCCACACTTCGTCAGCTTACGAATCCCGGATTGACAAATTAATGTAGCAATTTAGGACACACTAAATTGACCAAACATTTTGGCACCGTTGTCGGGGAAGTGTAACTAGGTAGCCAATTTCTTAAAAAAAAACAATAAAAAGAAGGGAAAAATTGATAACTTCTTGAAGTATGCTCTCCTCTTGCACCTAGTGTGATCCGGAGGATCAGAAAAGAGAGTTATTGGTTCAATAATTTCTTAAGTATGCTCTCTTCTTGCACCTAGTGTGACCTGGAAGATCAGAAAGAGAATTATTAGCCCAACTTAAAAATAAAAAAAAGACATGCATAGAGCAAGAGATTCTAGGGGAAGGTTTATAGCTAGAGCCAAGAGTTCGATTTTCACAACTCCATCTTCTTCAAGGCATAGACAAGATTCACCACCATCTACCCCTAGCCTTAAGATTCTTGGAATTCAAGGAGCAGATGAATTAGAGGATTCTCCTACACCATCTACCAAATCTCATTTAGAAGAAGACCCTTTCTTTACTTCTACAGGAGAGTATATTGTAATTAAAGAAGAAAGATCACCTGAAGAAGAAAAGGAAGAAACTCTCTCTCATCCTCCCTTGATAGAAGAACCAGAGGACTCTAATGACTCTGAAGAAACTATCATGATAGAGGAAGTAGTAGATGGATTCAGAGGTAGAGGTAGAGGTAGAGGAGGAGGAAATAATGGAGGCAACAATGGTGGAGGTGGAGGTAATAGGGAAGGAGACAACTCGTTTGGATTCCCTATAGTTGATGAGGAAACTCATACAACGATGAAAAAAATCTCACCATCTATCCTCCCCAACTTTTATGGATTGCGAAGTGAGGATCCTGAAACATTTCTGTTTGAGTTTGAAGTCGTGTGCCGAACCTATGACTATATGGAAGACTCTCAAAAACTCAAACTGTTTCCTTCAACATTGAAGGGAGCCTCTTTGAAATGGTTCATGGGATTAGTCACCCAATCTATTAGAACTTGGAATGATATGAAACAAAAAATTTTGGATAGATACCTGGACTATTGCATGCCCACAAATCACAAGGATGAGGTATTCAAAATGGTACAAAAAGAAGATGAAAATTTAGAGGATTTACTTGAAAGATTTCAATACAACTTAAAAAGAGCAAAGATGAACAACTTAGATGAGGAAACTGTGAAATCCCTTCTATTTAAAGCCATCAGAGATGAATGGATAGATATTTTAAACATGATGGGGAAAGGAGACATTTCTCAACTTCCACTTTGTGACAGAACAGAACTATGTGTCCATCTCTCAAGGGGAAAATCTAAAACGGGAAAAGGGCCTAGAGATCCTTCTCTTATCAGGGCAAACAATTCTGCAACTGGATCAATAAGTAGGGCAGAGATTGGAAATATGCTTGATGAATTCAAAAATGATATCTTAGGGAGCCTTAGTGAACAACTAGACACCCTTAAAATTCAAAACAATCAGAAAGCAGAAAATGATGCTCTAGCCATATTTTGTCCGAAATGTAGGAAGAAACATGCTTTAAGGGAATGTCCCTTGGATGCAAAAGTTGTAGAAACATGTATGATTTGCTCAGAGAATCATGAGACCAAGGATTGTCCTTCAATTCCTGGACTCAAAGCTGTCTTTCAAGAAGATCCAAATTCAGCAGAATCTCTCTGTTTTGTTGCAAGAAGACCTTGGCAAGGGCAACAAACTCAAGGGTTTAGCAACCCTATGAATCTTCAAACCCCACCAAATTGGAATCCTTAGCAACAACCTTGGCCCCAACCTCAAAATTCATATCAGTCATGGGTACAAGGAATGCAAAATCCTTATGGGAGATTTGCTCAATTTTATCAATATCCTCCATCTTTTCAAAATCAACAAACTCCGCAACTTCCAAACCCAAATCTACAACTTTCATTGCCATTTCCACAACAACAACCTTCTCAACAAAATCCAAATTCTCAACTCATGCTTCCATTCCAACAAAAGACAAATCAACTTCCAGCTCAGCCATTGCCAAATCCTAATAATAAAAATCCTCAGAATACTTACATGATAGAAGGACAACAATTTCCTTCCTATATGATTGTTCCTCTCAATGATGTACAACTCAGGTCTGGTAGAGTTTTAGAAAAACCTTCTATAGATGTCCAAGAGCAAGATACCTCTAAGGAGGACTCTCTTAAAGTCAATAAGGGTTCTAAGGAAGCATCTCTTCAAAACTCAAACATTCAAAAAGAGAAAGAAAAGTTAATCCCCACAACTCCTATAGTTAAGCAACCTGCATCTTCATCCACGCCTCCTTTCCCTGAAAGATTACAAATTGATAAAGGGGTGGAAAAACAAATTTTGTTGCCTAACTATGATTTTCTCGATGAATTAAAGAATGTTTGTATCAAGATTCCCTTGCTACAAGCCATTAGAGAGATTCCTATTCTAGAAAAAACAATAAAGGAGTTGAGTCTCAAAAGACCAGGAAGGAAACTAAGAGATACAAGAAGAATCCACCTGGTAGGAAAAATTGCAGATATCATGATGGGAAAAATTACCATGCAGAAGTATGTAGATCCAGGTAGTCCAATTGTCAAGACACATATAAATTGGATAGAAATTCCAAACACATTGATTGACTTAGGGGTTGCTATCAACATTATGAGTAGACAGACTATGGATCAGCTAAAACTTCCTAACCTTCTTTTTACACCTACTTTACTGCAACTTGCAGATCGATCAATTATTAAACCAGATGGTGTATTAGAAGATATTTCAGTCTCCTTAGATTCTTGGGAATATCCAGTAGATTTTATGATTTGACTCCCAAGAGTAATCTAGGAGGGCACCCACTTATCTTAGGAAGACCTTGGCTAGCCACAACTGATGCTTTCATTAGTTGTAGATCTGGGGATATGTACATTTCTAATGGTAATTCAACAAAGAAATTCAATTTGTATCCTCCAGCAAAAGCAATCACAGAAGTAGGAGACAATGAATGGGTCGATGATGAGGACATTATACAACCTGTCTTTACCATTTCTGAAATCAGTGAGGATAGTCAAATTCCGAACACATTAGAAAATTTTGAGACATCTTCAGAATATGACCCCACACAATTTCAGTTGGAATCTGACATAGAATATTTATCATCAAGACAAATGTCTCTTTACTCTATGGAAGAGTTTGGTAGTTCTACTATTGAGATTTTTCCAGGAAAGACATTGAATATCAACAAACATTTGGAAAAGTCACAACAAGAAGAATTAACCAAAATCTTGCAAAAACATTCTACTGCATTTGCATGGGAGTATACTGACATGAAAGGTATTGATCCTAAGACTTGCATCCATCATATCTATATTGAGGAAAACAGTAGACCAATCAGACAACCTCAAAGAAGGATGAATCCAAACCTTAGGGAGATAGTGAAAGAAGAGCTCTAAAAACTACTCAATGTAAACTTCATTTATCCAATTTTAGATAGCCGATGGGTTTCTCCTTTGTTTATAATACCTAAAAATAATGGTAAATGGAGGGTATGCATTGATTACAGGGAATTTAACAAAGAAACTTTGAAGGATCACTTTCCTTTGCCCTTTATCGATCAGGTATTAGACACATTAGCAGGCAAAAAGTACTTTTCATTTTTGGATGGTTTTAGTGGCTATAATCAAATTCAGGTAGCACCTAAAGATCAAGATAAGACCACATTTACCTGTCCATGGGGAAATTTTTCCTATCGAGTGCTTCCTTTTGGGTTATGTAATGCACCCGCAACATTCCAAAGAGCAATACTAGGAATTTTTTCTGATCTAATCCATGATTGTGTAGAGGTTTATATGGATGATTTTATAGTTTATGGTAATTCATTTGAAGAGGCATTAGAAAATTTGGAAAAATTCCTTATAATATGTAAAGAAACAAACCTTTCATTAAGCCATGAAAAATGCTTTATGATGTTTATTGAAGGTATTGTTTTGGGGCATCATATTTCAGGAGATGGGATTAAGGTTGATAGATCAAAATTTGAAGTCATCTCCAAGTTGCCTATTCCAAATTGTCAAAGAGATGTTAGAAGTTTTCTAGGATTTACTGGATACTATAGAATATTTATAGAAAACTTCACTAAAATAGCATCTCCACTTTTCAAACTGCTTACAAAATACTGTGAATTCAAATGGGATCCTGATTGTCAATTAGCCTTTGAAACTTTGAAAACAAGAATATTTGAAGTACCTATATTGAGAGGACCAAATTGGAAACTTCCTTTCCATATTTCTACAGATGCTTCGGATACAGCTCTAGGAGCTATGTTGGGTCAAAAATATCTAGTCCCTTATGCCATTTACTATACCAATAAAAATTTGACTCCCACTGAGTTGAACTATACTGTAACTAAAAAAGAATTTTTAGCTGTTGCTCATGCAATCAATAAGTTTAGACATTATATAACAGGCTATGAAACTTTTATTCATACTGATCATTCTGCGATTAGATATCTAATGAACAAACCTGTTACTAATGGCAGAGTGACAAGATGGCTCCTACTTTTGCAGGAATTCAATATTACTGTGTTGG
The DNA here is from genome assembly GCA_034641835.2 of Pinus albicaulis. Lineage (NCBI taxonomy): Eukaryota > Viridiplantae > Streptophyta > Pinopsida > Pinales > Pinaceae > Pinus > Pinus albicaulis. The sequence goes on along the minus strand of CM076582.1, from coordinate 515,907,891 downwards.
ATAGACAAGGGAAACAAAATACAGTAGCTGATTTCTTGTCTAGGATTCAGAATACTAAAGAAGATTATCCTGTAGAGGATAAGTTTCCTGATGAATACTTGTTTGCAGTAACTACTAAGACCCCTTGGTATGCAAATATTGCTAACTATTTGGTTACAGGGAAACTGCCTCCACATTTATTTCCAAGTGAAAGAAGAAATATTATTCAGGAGAGTTCAAAATATTCATGGATTTCTAACGAATTGTTTAAAACAGGGCCAAATCTTATGATCAGAAGATATGTTAGGGAGGATGAAATGCCTGATATCCTCAAGGCATGTCATGATGAACCATGTGGAGGACACTTTGCTGACAAAAGGACAGCCTATAAAATCCTCTCTTTAGGATATTATTGGCCTTCCCTCTTCAAAGATGCAAAACAATATGTCAAAAGGTGTGACAGCTGCCAAAGAGTAGGGAAACCTACCCTTTCAAATGAAATGCCATTACAACCATAGGTACTCATCGAACCCTTTGAAAAATGGGCTTTATATTTCATTAGACCTATTAATCCACCATCTAAGAAAAAGAAGTATAAATTGGTTTGTACTGATTATGTTACTAAATGGGTGGAAGCCAAAGCATTAGTCTCTACTACTGAAAATTCAGTTGTTAATTTTCTTTATGAGGATATTTTTACTCGCTTTGGTGTTCCAAGAGAAATTGTGACAGATCAGGGAAGCCAATTCACATCCAACCTGGTGGAGAAGCTGATGGAAGAATACAAAACCAAGCACAGAAGATCTACTCCTTACCATCCGCAAGAAAATGGTCAAGTGGAGTCTACAAACAAAGTTCTCGAAAGTATCATCACTAAAACTGTTCATCTACACAGAAGAAATTGGGTAGAAAGGCTTCTTGAAGCCTTGTGGGCCTACAGAACTACATGGAGAAATACAACAGGACATTCTCCCTATGAACTTGTTTATGGGAAAGAAGTCCTTCTCCCCATTGATTTCCAAGTCAAAACCTTCAAGATGGAAGTTCAGTTGGGGATGGATCTATCAGAAGCCCAAAAGCATAGAATGGAGTAGTTGAATGAGTTAGATGAGATCAGACAAGAGGCAATTCTAAGAACTGATCTAGTTCAATATCAAAGAACTAAATGGCATGAAAAATACATCAAAGAGAAGAAGTTTCAAGAAGGAGATTGGGCATTGTTATTTGATTCCAAGTTTAAATATTCTAAAGGAAAATTTCAGACTCATTGGCTTGGGCCATATGAGATTGACAAGATCTTTAGCAATGGAGCGGTAAGAATCAAGACCATTGATGAATCTCAAACTCCTCTTATTTTGAATTGCCACAGATTAAAGATCTATCATAAGCCACTCTCAAAAGAGGAATTTGTCAAAATGTTTCAAGATAATTCTGCAATAAGGCTGGTGAAGAAGAATCCTTCTTCTCCACCAGCCTAGCCTTTGTTCTTTTCAGTTTAAAAAATAAATAAATAAATAAAAATTGTATAAGCCTGAAAACCAATCACTGATTGGCAGTCTTATACAGAAAATGTAGGGTGAAAATCAAGAACACCTGACACCCTATATTTTCCAAAAAAAAAAAAAAAATTCTCTCTCTCTCATTTCATAAGTTTTATGACAACCCACTCCATTTCATTCCATTTCATTCCACTTCATTCCACTCCATTTCATTTCATTTCACCAACAAAAATTTTCTTTCATGACCATTTTCATTCATTCAGTTATCATATATCTATTTCCATTCACCCAAATAATTGTTGTGTCAGTTTCCGCAGCTGACACCAGTTTCCGCAGCTAGAAGCAGTTTCTGCAGCTACCACTCTGTTTTTTCAAAAATTTACAGTTAGATGTTAGTTCAACAATCATGAAATCAAATGCAGGTATGAGGACATATTATGAAGACATGAGGCATTCAAAAGCATCAATGAGGAGCAACTAATTGAAGACTAATGAAAAATGGCAAGAATTCCAAGGTATGAGTAGAAATTTATTTCAAATGGCATTCAAGCACATTTTTACATAGTTATAAACCATAGCTCCATTATATGCAATGATTGCGTTGATAATTCCATAACTGTTCCACGATCTCTATACGATTCCCCCACAATCCTTGCATTCATTTTTAAAAACGGCCTCATAATCAAGCCTCCGGTCTTGACTCGTGTTCGGCTATACTTTGATACTCCACCTGTAATTATGGAACGTAGTTGATTTGACTACGGCTTCTCTTAGCTGCGTAAAATCCGTAGCCGTTGCATAAACGTGCTTGCATCTACTCTACAGCCACTCAATTTTAAATACTGTCGGATGCACTTTACTCCCCCTACTGTTCTATTGACCTCACGGCTGCATTTCCATCGTGCTCACATAAGCCTTCACCCCATTTTGTTCTCTATTCCGCTTCATTCCGTGTACCTATTCTCTGATATCCACTTACAGTCACTGGTCTCCTTCATAAACCCTGTTCATTTCCGCTAATTCAGCCGTCTTACCTCCGCTAAACCCTCCTCACACAGACAATTTTTAAAAAACAGAAGGAAGGATGGGTCAGTTGTTGAGGACAGAACCAGAGGGACCCAAATTTATGGAAGGATACCCGCAAGTCAAAGACATATTGAAAAAGGAGAAATGGCTTCGATTTATTCAAAATTTTAAAGGCTACAATAAGGAGGTAACAAAAACTTTTGCGAGGTCTTTCAACGGTCTGGAGGTAGAAATTGGGGACCTCAAATTTACAGTGACTGAGGCATCCATAGTAGCAGCTACAGAACTCCCTCAAGAAGGTGAACGTTGGTTCAAGAACAAGAGAATTGGCGAGGAAGCCTGGAGAGTGATCCTACGTAACCCAGGTATGGATGTCACCATTTTTAAAAAGGGAATTCCTGTCCATGCTTTAAAAGAAGAGTGGGCCAGTTTACTGTTGGTTATTCAAAAGTTTATCACCTGTGAGGGACGTTTTGGATCAATGTACATGTATCATACCCAACTATTGATGAATTTTCTAGACAACCAGTCCCTCAATCTGCCATAATTTTTACTAAACAGTTTGAAAAAGATTTATGTAATCGTCCAAAAGCATCTGGGGGACATAGAACCACATTTGTATCACCATGGTCTCGTAAAAATCTTGATAGAAAAACAATTAAAAGAGAAAAAGGACACCTGGGAGCAGTTTTTAGTTAGAAATTTCTTTGAAGAACCCCAAGAAACCCCTGAAGGCAGTACATCAAAAATAAGTAGAAGAAAGAAAACAGATGATAAAACTCAAAGCACTCCTACTAACATGGTTGAAAGAACTAGTAGAGAAGAAAGACTGTCTAAAAGGAGGAAGGAAAATACTGAGGGTAAAAAGCCAACAAAATCAAAAGAGAAAAGAAGCATTGAGGTTGTGCATCAAACCCCTTCCTCAGAAGAAGACCATCAAGTGTTATCTGAGAGACTAGATCACCTTCAGGAACAGTCATCTATGGCCAAAAAGAAAGGAAAAGAAAAACAGAAGGAAAAAGACAGTAGTCCACAGTATGTAAGAAGAAGCAGTAGGCTTAAAGGAAAGTGGAGGAAAGCACAAACAAAAGGACCCTATTTTATTGATTTGGGAGAAGGAACACCTGAAAAAATTCCAGCTGGCCGTAGTCCATCTCATTCTCAACCAAACATTGAAACTAGTCCTCAAGATGTTGACGTGAGTCCTTTTCGGCCATATTTTGAAGTCAATTCTCCTCCACAGCATTTTGGGGACAGCCCAAGGAAAACGACACCTGAGATAGATCCAAAACAACAAGAGGTGTATGATTATATAGAATCCTTAGAAAGAACAGCCACGGGTCCCAGCACTTCATCCACTCAACCTCACACAACACAAGAAGCCCTAGTCCAATCGTTGAAACAAGAAGTCTTTGAGTGGGAGGTTTTAAATAGACATATTAAAAATGAAAATGAAGCATTAAAGGAGCAAAGTAGATTGGACAAGATCATTCATGAAAACACTATGCTACATCTGGGACTGTGGCAGAAAAAGAACAGAAAATTGAAGAAGAAATGCAAGAAGATAAGTAGAGCACTGATTAATCTCAAATTCAGATGCTTGATGAAGAAGCCTGAGATGTTAGCAGCACCAAGAAAAAGGAGAAGAGGACTGGATGTACTGGCAAAGGTATCAGGGCATATGAATTGAAGGAGGATGATCAAAATTTTGGTTGCATGGGGACATGCAACACCTTTACAGTGGGGGTATGTTGAGTCCCAAACTGGCATCTTTCCTATACACCTTTCTAGACTTTTTCCATTTATCTGGACCTCCTAAGTCATCAACATCATTGCATATTAATCATAAAAGAGCATTTAAAGTGGTTTTTAACTATGTTTTGTGTCTGTTGTTTGAATTAGATTTTTGCTCATTTAGCTGCGGAATCTTGTCACTTTCCGCAGCTGCATCAACTTTCCGCAGCCATTTTGTTAAATTCTATATTGCAGGTGTCTTCAGGCAAATCAAGCCACATGGGCAAGTTGGAAATGATATGGACATGGACCGAGTCCTACTGGCTCAGTCGAATTCACCAAAGAAGGCCGTGGTCAAAGGTAGTCAAGCGGTTGTCAACCTAAGATTCCTACGGTGACAAAGCTCTGTTTTTCACCACGTGAAGACTTGCGTGGCCGTTCCTAAATCTCAGGGGACATATCAACACATGTGGACTGCTCCATAAGCCAAATCCAACGGCCACCCTCCATAGATTTAATCTTCACGGAAGCCATAATGCTAAATTTCTAGACGTGGTTGTTCACGTGTCTTTTATCAGCGTAGATTGTAGGAAATTATTTATGTCATCCTCTGTTATAAATAATGCGTTCTCATACACATAGTAGCTAGCTTCTGTAATGTAATTTTGCTAAAAAGAAAGCCCACTGTGTTGTGACATTATTTCCTTGTTATGACTGCGTTTTGAATACATGAGAAGACTTTGTTCATAAGCATAATTTGTGGTTGATAGCTATTGCCCAAGGATTGTGCAGAGAGCCCCTGCACACGCCGAGGTTTTGCTTATTACTGTATAGTTTCATGCTTTATTTCCTTGCGTCCATTATGCCATAATTATTCACGTGTATATATTACATCTCTTATGGTATTAACGTTTTATTTCTGTCCATAATTTTTCATGCTTTATAATGCTGTTAACTGATCAGTGTCTTTGTTCCAGATTACAGTAGGCAGCCCTGGCATTTGCACATAGTTTTACAATGATTAATGACATGAAATCAGTCTTGTCCTTCTGCTAATTTATTTTTCTTAGTTTTTAATTCCAGCATTGTTTTCTTTATTTCAGTTTTGTATATTTGCTTTAATAGTTAGATTAGATATTAAATTTCTCATGTCATTATTAGTTACCTCCGAAAACCATAGCGAGACTAATGGTGAGGGATTGAAGTATGAGTGTGTAATTTGATATTATTTTATTTTCTGCAAATTAGATATCAGATTGCTCAAGTTGTTTATGATTACCTCCGAAAGCCATAGCGAGACTAATGGTGAGGGGTCAGAATATGAGTTGATGTAATTTGATTTTAGCTTTACTTTGCTTGCAATTCTTGGATTTCTTTGAGTACAGTTTCTTTTGTATTTATACAGCAGCAAGGGTAATGGGTTTCATGATCAATGGTTCACTGTTTTTTTTACTAGTATAGTGCCACATTTTCATTTTCTTTTAAGAATTAATTTTGTCATTTCATGTTTTAAAACCCTTTTGAAGTTTGAAGTTTGGGAAATCATTATAAAGGACATCATTACCTTGAAAATTTATATCCATACTTGTCTTTTAGAATTTCCATCTCACATTAGGAAACCAACCAAGATAAAAACCCCCAAGATAAATTAAAAAAAAAAACCAAAAACGACAAAAAGTAAGAGATAGGTTATCTTGCACATATAGTGCACCACACTTCGTCAGCTTACGAATCCCGGATTGACAAATTAATGTAGCAATTTAGGAAAAACTAAATTGACCAAAAAATAGCCATATGACAAATGTTATTCATGATAGTTCATCATCACTGTCACTATGGAGGATAGATCCATATTGGAATTCCCAACTATTGGTGGATTATTCCAACGATCTTTTCACTTGTATAGTATTGGATGACTACCTGCATGAGGGATATTCAGTTAGAGATGGGGTCATCTACTATCATGGTAGGATATTCTTATCTAGAGCTTCAAAGCTCAAGGAGAAGTTGCTACAAATAGCTCATGAGGATTTCCTTTTTAGCCACACTTATTCTATGAGAGCATACCACACCATCATGGAGGGGTATTTTTGGGAAGGCTTTGAGGAGGAGATATATCATCATATGAGGAGATGCTTGGATCATGTAGAGATGGAGGAAATACATGAATCTTTGGAAGATTTAACACAACCACCTCTTTTCTCTGTGAGGATGAGAGGAGACTCATCTATGAGCCACTCCATTTTCATGGTCAAGACATATGGTAAGGGTATTTTTTGTTTGCATAATGACTTGTATAATGTATATATGCATCTCTTAACCATATATGTGCAGGAATTTGCTCAAGGGAAGAGAATTCTTCCTTCTAGACTTCATGGTCTACTTGAGGCCATGAGCAGTTTTGATGGCCACTCCCTATGAGGACTTGGGGAGGAGATTTTTCATGGAGAACATACTTACTTTGCACCATACATCATTCACTTTCTCCAAACTTGTGAGGAGATCGGGGCAACAAGCAAGTGGTTGAGAAACCACACCTTTTGTCATTCTCTATTGTAGTTGAGGAGCAAACTACATTGGATACATCTGAGGGACCATTGTCCTTCTACCTTGCTACATATGGCAGAAAATATGGTTCTCATTATGGTTCCCTATACTATTGTTGTTCTTGTATTTATTGGGAGCATGATTGGGGGAGAGACACATTGGTTGGATGTGTCCTTTGGGGAAGAGGATTCCCACATTTTTTGCATCACATGTTCTAAGGGGAGCATGGGAGATGATATGGCCACCACAACAAAACACTTGGCTCTTTATGAGGTGGGCCATGAGATTTACTGGAGAACTTGGGCTATGACTTTCATACATCATTGGGAGAAAATTTTCTATGAGTTGACATGTCATGTTGTGCAACAGTAGTTAGCAAAACTGCGCTGTGACCACTTGGGAAACTGTTGGTACCTTTCAAATATACATGAAACCTTCAATATTCCTCTCACTTGGATGCCATATGATGGTGATTTCCTATTCATCATATATGGGATGATTTGGGCCAACATGATTCACAACATTGGAAGGAAGATCTTTGGAGAACCAGGTTTCTTCTTGCCACTTGGAGGCAACACTTTTGCAGCCCAAGAGTAGAAGATACTCTACACTTATCATAAGTGGAGAGGAGGACAGCGTGGGGTAGGCTATTATGTATACCATGATCAGATTTTTAGCCCACCTACATTGCATGAGCTCAAGGTGGAAGAGGATTTTCAGGAGTTGCCATGTTGGGAGGTAACTCATTTTGTATGGATGATTTCTTGGGGATGGAGGATCCACATGGGAGTGTTGATTCCCAATACATTTCAGAGTCCATTCCTCAAAATGACCTCTAGACAACACCTTATTGCCTCCTTGAGTACTCTACTTGTTCATGATGATAGCTATTTAGCTAGCTTGCATGCTTGGGAGGGGCAATATGGAGATTCATTGATGAAACAACATCTCATTCCTTGGAGGAGTTCATCATATGTGGATGCTACAGTAGGAGGAGGGGAGACTCTCCAATTCTATCCTTGTAATTGCTTGACGACAAGCAAAATTTGGTAGGGGAGGACTATAATATTCCAAAATTAGCTTGCAGCTAATTGGAATATTGAATTTTGTATTTATCACCTAGGAGTTGAATAAATTGGTAAGCAGGCCCATGCACATTAAAAATATGAATAAAATCCCTCATAGTGTGAAAAGGGATCAACATAGGAGCTGGATTTCACACCCTCATGTGTGAACACGGACATTTGCATGTGGACAAGGTCAAGTTTGAACAAGTTAATAATGCTGGGATAGGAGGTGGAGATCATCTTGTGAGACAACACAGAGATAGTGGGAGGAAGATTCCTTGGTGGAGGAAACCCTAATGAGTGGGACCCAAGATGATAGGGCTTCCATTTGTATAAAATCAGGGCAAGGCAGCCATAGAAATACATCTTTATTATTGATTTGATTTGTGTATGGTTTCTTTAGACTTTGCATTCCTTTGTTGTCTAGCAGGGTTGCTGTGCTGCTTAGCACCGGGTGTTCCCAAGTGGGAATCCCATATCATTTCTTGAGAGGCCTCTTGAGGGAGCTTGTACTTAATTTCTCCACATCTAGGATTGAGGCCAAGAATCCTCCTTCAGCTACAGTGTTATTTCTGCAGTAGTATAACGTTTTTTTGTAGGGTGTTGCAGTGGGGGTCCACAACACCACTTCCAGAGCTTATCTTTCAGAGGAGGAAGCCTTATTTCCTTTGGGAGATCAGTGAGGAAGTACTTGGAGCATATTTAAGATCTTGACACTTTTCCAACACAGTTTCCATCTCCTATAGCATAGTCCCTTCTCTTGATTGTGTTATTTTCAGTGGATATTTGTCATAAGGGTTTGCAGGTTGATTAGAGGGTAAGATCTTCAGTGATAGGATAAGCCTTTCACTTGAAATATCCATTGGAGGAGGTCTATTTATCTTGTGCATCATCTTCATCCATCTCCATTCATTTCTTGAGTTGCTAATGCTATTCAGTCTTGGACTGCAACTCCGGTAGTTTTGTATTCAGGGTGAAACCCCTTGGGTTTGGGCTAGTTCCTTGAGGAAAGGGCGAATCCTTCTTCCGGAAAGCTAGAAAAGGGGATTCCCATATATTTCTTGTATAATTTAGCTATATGTATAAAAAATTTCAGTAATAATTCGTTATTTTAGAGTTGGATGTACATATCTGCTCTTTTATACTCTTGCTTTCATGAAACCCTTGCCGGGTCATCTTTATAATGTGTAAAAAGGGCTAGATCCCTAATTTTATCCATGATTTGAGTAAATAAACTCCTGATCTATTATTTAAATCACATTTTTGTAGAAACCTTTAGTAAATCACGCATCCATGTGCTTCATAAATTTTTCATGGTGTAAGTCATAGGGTTTGGGTGTTATTTAAGCCATTTTGAGGTCGGGAGATATGTTTAACTTAGAAAAAGGGATTTGTTTCTTACCCCCTTTTGTATTTAAGGGCCATAATACATATTCTAAGGGATCCAACCATTATTTTCCTCTATTACGCTGCTCAATTATTTTATTAACTTTTGAACAAATATTACATGGATCAACTTATTCTCGTAATCTAGAAGACTCAACTTCCTTCATAGTATGTTGACCCTTTAAGATAGGAAATTGTTTCTCTCTCAGATCTATGGACTACCATCCGCTAAAGGCAACCATGATCAATAATCCTTTCCCAACTGCAATTGGAATATACAAATCCTATGTGATGAAGAAATATCTTCCTTCTATTGAATTTGCCAAATCAATGTCTACTATGAAGCTTCATGCCTTCACTTACTCCATGTGATCCTCATTTCATATATTTTCAGACTTGACTCATAATTCGCTCAACATGAGTACTACAACAACACCAACGTTCTAAATCCAAAGCTACAAGAAAAACTAAATAATAGAATATGAAAAAACAATCTCCAAATACTCCATAAGTTGCCACACAATCTCACCAAACACTTCTCCAATACACACTTCATATTCTACTCACTCCATAAATATAATGGCTAAAAAAAATTTCATTTATTTGTTGCTACAACTACAAACTACTTCATAAATTTTTCATAATATAACTCACACAATTTTCACACTCTTCTCCACACACACACACACTCAACACAACTAGACAATCAACCATATTAGCATTGAGCTTCCTCCAATATGTAGATGAACTAAAGTGATCAAATCAATAACTACACATAACTATTAGGCTTTACAACTTTGTTCATATGCTTGATTTGATCTGGGTTCAACTCATTAACTCAATCAACCACTAACTCCACTTGTATTTATTATTTTTTTCAACTTTTATTAACTTTTGGAGGTCCCACAAACTTTTTCGACCATAAACTGAAAATTTTCGAACAAGAATGTCACCAAAACACAAAAATTAGTTGATAAACAAGAGAAATATGAATAAATTCCCATGAAAAACATTGGTTTCATGCAAAACACTAAGCACATCTGACTAGCCGTTCTCACAACACAACAAGTTGACGACTGGATATTTTTAGCTGCTCCTACAGGATTGGATCCATACGACTGAGGCTAAATATGAAGAAAACCAATGCATCTTAAGTCCATAACCTCTTCCAACTGATGTGACACCTTATTAAACATATTATCACTCCTCCAAACCTTTTTTTCAAGTCTGTAACTAATGAAATAGGATAAGAACAAGTCAGTGAAATGCAAGACCTATTCTTCCAATCTCAAAACCAAGACCAACACCCCTAGCTCCTCAAGAAAGAACCACAACATCTCCAACACCTGTAGTAACATATGTAACTCATATAGCAGCATCTCCAAGCTCCTGTAACAACAACATCATGTCATCCAACTTCCTCCAATACTAGTAGAAGCACCTCAACACATATATACATAGCTCAACACATGTAGCTATATATTGGCAATGGATTGAACACATGTAGAAGCATATGTAACACCTATAGTAGCACTTAAACCACCTGTAGAAACAACATCTCCAATCAACACAACATCATGTCAACCTCAATCCAATCACATGTGGAATCAATCTCTAATCAGCCTCCAAATCACCTGCAGTAGGTCTATTCATAAGTATGTTGACATCAGTTCCAACTAACAAGTTGATCCGAATTTATGCAGGAATGCAACAGAATACACATATAAAGTGTTGGATCCGGGTCCCTTAAAGCTGCAAATTTTGTACATTTTTGTATATTTTTGGCATTATTTAGTCTAACCCAGGGGTTTTGGGGTGATTCAAAGCCCCAAATGCATTTTAATGGGTCAAGGGTAGACCAAGAGTCTGCAAACCACGGTTTGCGGACCATTGGATGGGTAGGCTAAATTGATATAAATAGATGAACATTTTGAGTCATAAGATAGGCTAGAATTGAGATTGATGTGAAACACGAATTGTTAGATCTATTGTTGGGTTGTTTGGATAAGGACTCTTGCTGGCTGTGTGCGCGGAGATCCTGAGTCCTGTTGTGTGCGGACCCTGCTGGCTGTGTGCGCAAGCGGTATTTTTGGATTGTAAGTGGATTTGATATTAATATATATGCGAAGTACTATTGGAAATATGATGCTATCTAGATCTGTTTTGTTATGATTAATGTGAACCTGGGTTATATGATTAAGTTGTGAAAGTATCTTCTTAATTGCTGCGAATTGTGAAAGTATCTATGTTTTTGGTATATATATCTGTGATCTGTTAATTGATGCGATTATAGTGTTCTATGTTGATAATTGATATTACGTACATGAATATGAAGGTATTGACTAGATTTGTGCATGATAATAGTTATGTTATATTGTGGATTGTATTGTCAATAAACCTGCGGATAGATCTGTTTAGTGCGAACTAGGGAGGGAACATAGACCTGCTTGACTTACCTGCTCTCTCTCAGGGTGCAGAAACCTAGTTCTAGCACCCTCCCATACTGCTTCAGGTGAGACTTTGGCCTGCGCAAGCAGCTCACTGCTGAAAGGGCCAGTAGTATAGGGATTTTCTGCAAAACCTTAACCTCTGAACTTGGGTCAGGACCCCTCGAGCCAACAAATGGTTTCGTTGCCTAGACCGGGAGAATTTTGAGAGAGATCGGGTAATTCCAAGAACACATTGAATACCTGAAAAGAAAGAAATCAACAAGTGGTTTGAAAAGCAAGTTCAGGAATTCACAGTAAAAGAGAATCGTAGTGCAAAGTTTACCACAGATAAGTGGAAGAATAAGTACATTTTTATAGATATCTACAAAATTTTCTTCGTGACATTCGCAACCGAGCTCCAGGAGTGGCTAGCAAGGATTGTGGACTTCCAGACGTGTTGGAAGGACAAACGGATTACACAGTGGACTCCAGTGTTGATCCAGTAGTTAGAGAGAACTGATAATACCATCACTCGAATGGTAGATCACTATGTAGACAGTGTGCTGGGAGGATTTGTGACGCAATTTGAAATTGGTCAGTTCATTTCCTATTCTAAGGCAAAGTGGAGGTTCTTCAAGGGTTTCTAGGGTAATTTTCTAAAAAATCTACCATTACTAATTAATATATTATTGTGCGAAAAGAGAATTTTGTACAGTTATTCAAAGTGAATGAGCTCCAACCAAAGTGAGGGCACAACATGGAGTGGTAAATATTACAGAACTAACCAAGAAGGAGATAGATCTATCTATAGTCCAGTAAGAAATTTGGCTACACATAGCCCTCCGTATACACCACCTTCAAGCCAGCATAGGGGTAATAACTCACCCATACCTCCACCTCCATCAGAAGACAATATGGCTTCCCACATGAAGCTACATACCTTCAAGGGCGTAGGGGATGAAGATATGGATCGGTTATGGTTTGTCGCAGGATCGGTATGGACTGCGCAGAATGTGGCTAGCGATGCTATGAAGAGGGCGCAACTGTCCCTGGCCTTTGAAGGAAGAGCCTTGGACTGGTATATGGGATACATAGCTCAGCATGCAAATGCGACCATTGAAGAGATTAAGGATGCCTTGCAACAACAGTTCAAGAAGCCTAATTCTTACTCTCAGATAGTGAATGATATGAAATATTTCAAGAAAGGACCATCTGAGTTTGTATGGGAAGTTGACCAATGGTTAAAGAAGGTAATCAGAGAAGGAGGATTTATTTATGATGACAAGAAGCACACGGAGTGGTTCATTTCTATGTTGTCGCCCCACTTGCACGTGCCAATGGGTCATCAAGCCATTGAATCGCAGGAAAAGGCCTTGGATATTGCTATGAAGCTGGAAGCTACACCCAGAGAGGATACCCAGTTAGGAGTACAACAAATACAGGGAAAACTAGAGGCAATGCACATGGAGATCTAGAATCTATGGAAGGAATGAGGAGCAGAGGCTAGCCCTGACAGATGGTACATACGATGCAATGTGAGTGGTTGTTATGAAACTAGCTCCAAAAATAGAAGAAAATAGAGATCAACGCCTTAGAAATCAGCCATTTCAAGGGGGAAACCTATAATACATTACATAAATGAACAATTCTTGGATGATACAAATGAAAAAACCTCCTTTCTATATATAGGAGTCCATGGGGCCATAATGTAATCCTAGCCGACCTAACAATAACAATTGAAGGGCACAATAATAACAATATGGGGGTTACAGGGGTACAATAATAACAATAAGGGGGTTACACTAACAACAATAAGGGACTATACTAGTAATATAGGTACCTAACATGCTTCTCTCCTTCAAAAAAGTGTTGTCCTCAACGCTTGAGTAGCTCCGGGTGCTTTTGTATGAAATTCTCATCCTCCCATGTAGAATATTCAGTGGGTAAGTTCTTCCATTTGATGAGATACTCTGAAATTGATTGATTTTGTAGTTGTCGAGTTCTTGTTTCCATGACTGCTTTAGGTTCCAATATGGTTTTTCCTTCCTCATCAAGTTCTGGCAATATTGTTTGAACTAGAAGTTTGTCCCCTATAACCTTTTTTTAGGCATGAAAAATGGAAAACTGGATGCACTCGCGAAGAAGCAGGAAGCTCCAATTTGTATGCCATAGTACCAATCTTTTGAAAAACCTTGTAAGGACCATAGTAATTTGGAAATAATTTATTATCCTTCTTAGCTTGCTTGAGGGACATTTGTTTGTATGGTTGTAGCTATAAAAATATCCAGTCTCCTTGGCCTTGGCCTTGATGCTCGATGTGATCCTCCACTGCTTGAACCCTAGAATTTTCCCTTAAAGAAGATGTGATGGATGGTGGATGATATCCATAAAGTGCCATAAATGGGGTAATTTTTGTTGCAGTATGAAAGGAAGTGTTATACCACCATTCAGCGAGAGGTAACCACTTGACCCATTGTGCTTGATTATCAGATACAAAACAATGAAGATATCCTTCCAAACATTTATTCACTATCTCTGTTTGACCAGTGGATTGAGGATGATAAGATGAGCTATGATCTAGCTGAGTACCCAAACAAGAAAATAATTCCTTCCAAAAATTTCATTTAAAAAATGGGATCTCTATCACTTACAATAATCTTCGGTTTTCCATGTAGCTTTTGAATTGTTTCCTTAAATGCAGTAGCAAATTTACTCGCTTTAAATGGATGAGATAATGCACAAAAGTGTGCATACTTGGTAAGTATATCAACTACCACCATGATGACACTCTTTCCTTCGGACTTAGGTAAACCTGTGATAAAATCCATTGAAATATCCTGCCAACATTGACTTGGAATGGACAAAGGTTGTAGAAGACCCAAGGTCTTAATTGTCTCAACTTTATTTTTCTGGCAAACCAAACATTCCGCCACAAACTTTTGAATATCAGATTTAAGGCCATCCAAAAAAAAATCTTTCTTCACCCTGTGGTAAGTTTTTTAAAATCCCAAGTGTCCTCCTAAAGGAGAAGTGTGCAATTCCAAAAGAATATTTTGTTTTAGTTGGGAATTCTTGCAAATATATAAGCGATATTCGTACCATAAGAAATCATTTTTTCAACTAAATGTATCAGATGTACTAGGATCTTGCTACAATGTTTTAATGAGAGTCCACACTTCTTCGTCCTTCTTCCATTCATCCCTTTCTTCGGTTATCCAATCTAGTTGGATAATTGAAATGGCACAAAGAAATGCTTCCACCTCTTCATCCTTTCTTGAGAGTGAATCTGAAATAACATTTATCTTCCCTTTTTTGTAGACGATTTCAAAGTCATAACCCAACATCTTTGTGACCCATTTTTTTTTCTCTTCTAAAGATAGTATTTTTTCCAAAAAGTGTTTAAGACTATCTTGATCATTTTTTACCTTGAAGTGTCTTCCCATTAGGTAAGGTCTCCATTTTTCTAGTGCATGTAGTATTGCCAACATTTCCTTCTCGTAAATAGCCTTTTGTAAATACTTTCCTTTGATTGAATGACTTTGAAAAGCAATGGGTCTTCCTTCTTGCATTAAAATAGAACCAATTCCATTTTTTGAGGCATCACATTCCACAATAAAGGTTTTTGTGAATTCTGGCATAGCTAAGATTGGTGCTAGGCACATTGCCTCTTTACGATGTTCAAAGGCCTTAGTTGCTTCAGGAGTCCATGAAAATGCATCTTTCTTCAATAATGTTGTTAGAGGTGCTACTATTCTCCCATAATTCTTAACAAACTTGCGATAATACCCTGTTAACCCGAGAAATCCTCGCAACTTCTCTATGGTTGTGGGGACTTTCCATTCCTTAATGGCTTTAATTTTGTTAGGGTCTACTTTAACACCCTCGTGAGATACAATATGACCCAGATATTCCACCTCTTGTACTCCAAAGAAACATTTGGATGTTTCTGCATATAATTGTTTCTCCTGCAATAGTTTGAGCACCTTGTCAACATGTTCAACATGATCCTTCCAAGACCTGTTGTAGATTAGTATATCATCAAAAAATACTAGCACAAATTTTCTAAGGAAGGGTTTGAAAATTGAATTCATCAACCCTTGAAATGTAGAAGGTGCATTGGTAAGGCCAAAAGGCATGACCAAAAACTCATAATGACCCTCATGAGTTCGAAATGTTGTTTTTGGAATATCTTCAGTCTTCATTCTAATTTGATGATATCCTGAACGAAGATCCAACTTGGTAAAATAAATTGCTCCATGTAATTCATCCAATAATTCATCAATCACAGAATGGGAAATTTATCTTTAATGGTGAGCTTATTGAGCTCCCTATAATCCGGACACATGCGCCATGATCCATCCTTCTTGTGTACCAATACTACAGGAGCAGAGAAAGAACTTTGACTAGGTTGAGTTATACCCGCCTCTAACATTTCTGCAATCATACGTTCAATTTCGCTCTTTTGGACATAAGGATATCTATAAGGCCTGATGTTTGGAGGAACACTTCCTGGAATCAAATGAATAGCATGATCATGATCACGAATAGGTGGGAGTCCTTTGGGAGTTTCAAACACCTAGGAATGATTGTCCAAGACTTGTTGGAGATCTGCAGAAATAGATGATTTTGATGTCGGAACTTCTAGTGAGCATAATTGTGCAATTACGCCTCGTTGTTCTTTCTTTAGAAGATTTTTCATGACATTAGAGCTTATTATCCTTCCCGGCTTCCCTTCAATACCTCGTAATTTGACTTCCTTTCCTTCTGAAAAAAATTTCAAGAAAAGTTCTTGAAAATTAAAAGCTACCGTCTCCAAAGATTGTAACCATTGTACTCCTAGTACAACATTAGCACCTCCCATAGGAATGGAAAGCATTGGACTATTCAATACATATTCCCCCATGGTTAGCTTGATATTATGGCATTTTCAGAGAAATTTATAGTTCCTCCATTTGCAACCATCACTTGACATTCTGGTGCTGGGTATAGGAAACAATTCAATTCCTTGGCTACCTTACAATGAATAAAATTATGGGTACTACCCGAATCAATCAACACTACTACCTTTTTCTTCTTGATATGTCCTCCTATCTTCAGAGTTTGAGGAGTGGTAATTCCTACCAATGCATTACATGATATGATCGGACTCATTTCTTCTTATTCTAGGGTTTCTTTCTGGTGTATATCCTCTACTTTTGAAGTTTCTTCTTCATTTTCTTCCTCCTCTTCACAATCTATATAAAATAATTTCTTCTCGGAACACTTATGACCTTTAGTGTATTTGTTATCACAACTGTAGAAAAGCCCTTTTGCTATTTTTTCTTCCAATTCTTGTGATGTCACCCTTGTAGGTTGTGCAAGTCTAGGAGTAGCAACACTTCCATCTTTCTAGATGTGAGTGGCAGGATTCCTTGTCGCCATAATTTTACATTCAAATTTTCTTGCCAACCTAAATGCCTTCTCCAATGAATCAGGTTCCCAAATGTGAAATTCATGTTGGATATTATCCTTTAAAGTCCCTATGAAGACATCAATCATGTGTTCCTCTGGAATATCAGTTACCCTTATGTAATGTTCCCAAAATTAGCATGAAGCTAATTGGAACATTGATTTTGTTTATATCATCTAGGAGGTGAATAAAATGGGTGAGGAGAACCATGAGTAGGAATAAAATCCCTCATCGTGTGAAAGGGATCATTAGAGTGGCTATATTTTGCACCTTCCAATGTGAAAGGGGACTTTTGCATGAGGACAAGATCTATTTGACCAAGTCAAACAACGCAGTGATAGGAGGTGGAGATCATATTGTGGGACAGTGCATTGAAATAGGAGGGAAGTTTCCTTGATGGAGAAAACCCTAATGAGTGGGACCCATGGAGAGGGAGCTTGCAATTTTTTAAAAGGAGGGCAAGGTAGCCATTGTTACTTATGCTTGTGATTATTGATTTCTTGTCTGCTTAGACTATTTGCAGTCTCTTGTTGTTTAGCAGAGCTGCAGTGCTGTTTAGCACAAGGAATTCCTGTTTAGGATTCCTTATCCTTCTTAAGAGGCCTCTTGAGGGATTGCACTTCATTTCTCCACATTCAGGCTCAAGGCCAAGCCACCTCCTTCAACTACAATGCTATTTCTGCTCACGTATAATGTTGTGTTGCAGTGGAGGTTCCACAACACCATTCCTTGGCTTGTTTTTCAGAGGAGGAAGCCTTCTTCCCTCTGGGAGATCAGTAAGGAAGGAATCAGAGAAAATTTTATATCTTGGCCCTTGGCCAACACTTTCTATTCCACCTACAGTGCAGTTTCCCTCAATGACTGCATTATTTTCAGAGTACACTTGCAGTGAGGGTTTGTAGTGTTGATTGGAGGGTGAGATCTTCAGTGATAGGATCAACCTTTCACTTGGGAGATCCATTGGAGGAGGTATTCTCATCAGATGAAAAATCTTTAGCCTTCTCCAGCTATTTCCATTTCTTAAGTTGTAGCTGCTACACTGCAACTCCGGCATTTTTTCCATTTTGTAGATTTCATCCAATCCTTCTAATGATTGTTGTATTATTGTTTTCCAGGGTTGATAGCTTGCTCCCCATCATTTCTTGAGCCATATATTTTCATAGCCTCCTATTATTATTCAACATGTTGCAGTCTCTATAATAAACTACATCCTCTTAGCCTGCAGAAATTCGTGTGTAGCAGTGCTCATCTATTTTGATGTATACGTTCCTTTGAGGTTGCATTTCCTTGCTTGAGTGTCTCTTTCCTCAAGGATTTGTATACAAGTACTGCTATAAAATATATTTGTTGGAATTTCAGATCTTCATGTATGTTGGCTCATAAAAATAACGTTGATACTCCATTGTATGTTCATATATTGCTGCAGCCTCTTCATTGGGCATTTTTCCAAGACAACTAGGTGTGGGAGACCTGTTTAACCCACCTAGAGTGATTTATTTTGAGCCTCCTCTTGGATTTTGGTCTTAGATACATTGATCTAAGGGATCCAGGTCTTGGTTTCAAATATTGTAGCATCCATTCCTAGAAAATTCGTTTTCTAGTCATGCCTTGCTAGCAAATCCCATTTTGGTATATTACAGTGGTATCGAAGCATATTTATTGGCCCAGAATGCGAGTTTCAGCCAAAGAAGATAGAAGAAGATCAGAATGATGAAGAATATGAGATTACTCTCATCAGTTTTTAGAACTAAGAAGAGCCTCTCCAAAAAGGAGGAGCAAAAAGAAGAGGAAGGATCACACACTTCCTATTCTCATGAGGAAGAAGAATACAAGCATGGAAGATACTTGGATCATCAGGTTCTATGTCAATACCTATGTAATATTCCTAATTATTCCAAGCTAATAGGAATATTCAATTCTGTTTTGTTTTTCATGCTTATGAATAAAATTGTAAAGGAGGACCAATAATGACTCCTAAACATCAAAATAAATCAATGCTCAATGTGAAACAAGCTAAATATGAGCTGCTTCCATAAACACACTTAAGTGTGAACGAGGCTGGAACAATTTATTGGGTCAACAGGACCAAATCAACAGTGCTTTCTAGGTGCAATGTATCTCCAAAAGGCACAGCGCATTCCATGTTGGAAGCCACTCATGTGAATGAGGCTAATTCATCAAGATGGTTTAGGGTTTGGCAAGGCTCCCACATTATAAAAGAAGGATGAGGACACCAAGAGAGGGGTGGATCATTTGATATTGCTGAAGGTATTTTCTATTTAGACAAACCTCATTCTCTAGTTGTTTATCTGAGAATAATGTTGTTTAGCACTTAGGTGTTCCTGGTCGGGAATCCCACCTCCTTTCTTGACTAGCTCTTGGAGGAGACTTGTTCTATCTTGTCCACTATCAGGCTTGGGCCAAGCTTCATCTTCCAACCACAATTAAGATCCTGTTGAGGGTTTTATCTTTTTTGTAAGCTGCAGCAGTGGAAGCTAGATCTATTCAGATCTAGGCAAATCTAGTGCCTCTTCTCAGTGAGTGTGTCTTTTAACCTCCTGGAAGAGTGTATTGGAACATTGGAGCTTCATTTTAATATCTAGGCATCAGGGCTATTCAGTACTGAGGCAAAAAATGTAGTTTCTATCCCATAAATGTGTTATCTGTAAGAGGGAAGTTGCAGGGGTTTTGAGCAACGTTTTGGAGGAGTGATCTCTGGTGTTGAGGGGTTTCCCTTGCACTGTGGTGATCCATGGATTGGCCATCCAATCCATGTTCATTTCAGATATGATTTGCATCTGGTTTTTTTTACTGCAGAATTCCTAAATATTACTGCAGGACTACAACTTAGATCTCAGATCTACTTACTGATGTTTATGATTTTCTCAGATCCCCAAGGGGAATGTATTAAGGAGCCCATATAGTACACAAATATGTATTGGATCTATATTTTTGTGTATATATATTATATAGATATGATTTTTAATATATATCAGATATGGCATCAATAAAATAATGCTGTCAGGCTTTGCAGTCCCATCTTGTTGCTGCAGCACCTCAATCTTGAGGGTTTCTTCATGTAATTCTTCTGTTTACCCATTGAAAATTGTATAAAAAATGGTATATATCTGATTTTCTGAATTCCATACTATATTTCATCCATATCCTTTAGAAAATCATGCTTCCTATGCTTCAGAAATTTTTGCATACCACAAGTCATGGGGATTGGGCATTTTTAAGCTATATCGGGGGTGGTAGAACTGTTTAACATAGCTATAGTCATTTTTTTGGGCTGAAATTTTATATGTAAGTCTATTATGACCTAAGATACGAGATCCCACCATCACTTGCCCTTATTTTAACGCTCATCTCTAAAATTACCTTTTTAGGGCATAAATTACTACTTTTCCCCAACTTTTGGCTCATAAAATGAAGTATAGTTTGCCGCTATAGCTTGGATTGATGGATATGTGTTTATAAAATTTCATATGAGCTTATTTTACACTACATATCCATTACTAAGTTTATGTATTGCTGCATTCCCTCTTTGGGGCATCTTTTCAAGGAAACTAGGTGTGGGAGATCTGTTTAACCCACCTAGAATATTTCTTTTTGATACCCTCTTGGATTTAGGACTTATATACTCAGATATAAGGGATCCAAGTTATAATTTTCATTTATGTAGCATCCATTCTTGGAAAATGTGTTTTCCAGTCATGCCTTTCTGACAGTTCCAATTTTGGGATATTACAACCTGGGTGAATACAAATCTCATTCCAGAGCCTTCAAGGAGACTATGTCCCTCCCAAAGTTTATTCAGCAGAGGGAGGAGGGGAGGCCCTGCAGAAAAAGGGAGATCAAAGGCATTATATTCCTATTTTCTACATTTGATGGATCAACCACATTAAGAGCTTGGGCAAGAAAGCTTGAGGCATTCTTCCTACTACATCGAGTGGTAGAGAAGGAGACAGTAGAAGTTGTAGCACTGCACTTGGAGAGTGGAGCCTATGTCTGGTGGTTCATCCACTTGAGCCATGCAAGGGTGAAAATTTTTGTAGAGTTCACTCAAAGGTTGATCAAAACCATTGATGGAGAAAAAACAAAGAAGGAGAAGCTCACACCATCATGGGAGGAGGCAGCCATACAAGAAGATCCCTAGTTCCACCAAGGTAATATTGAAGTTCCACTTTCTATTTCAGAAAATCATCTAGAATATTTTGGAAATTCATCTGTTAATGACCAAGAATCCACACACATTGCTGATTTAGAGCAACATGATTGCACTGCGCTGTGCAAATGGTTCAAGGAGGAGATGAACCATCATCCACATACATCTCTATTGAGTTGCACAAAACCCTTGAGGTTGGAGTGTGAACTTTTGGAGGATGAAACAAACCATGACACTCCTATGAAAAACTATGAAACCATCCTTGAGTTGGAGTATGATATAGCCACTACATCATTGGACAAATTAACAGCGTTGTCAAACAATGGTGGGGAGGAGATGTTATCTTCATCATATTTGGATCCTTGTGGATTCAACATAGTCATGGGTGATAGATCTTCTCTAGGAGGTCTCCAAAGAGTTGCATTTCAAACTTTCATGAAATGCAAAGGGATAGATTTGGTTTGGGAGAAGGATAGCCCTCATGATAGGAGTACCAAGGGAAAGGAAAGGAGGAGACATCCACAAATGATTGAGTGGATGTGGTTGATGAGCAAGAAGCTAGAAAGCTACTTGCAATTATATGACACTGGGTAGCAAGAGGCTTGGCTGCGCTGGCTCCTCTTGAAGGAGTTTGGCCATCACTTGGCATATCCTCTTCCTAAGGGGATGGGGATGGAGAAGAGGTGGCAAGATGATAGCATCATGGGGCAGCAAGGATTATGGATGCATGGTGTTGATGTGACATTCATATCCTTCATTGTGTCTTCATCACATGAGTTGTATGATGGGAGCATAAGGAGACAACAAGAACTTTGGTTGCTTGAGTTGTACTTGAGAGAAAAAGGGCATATTTGCTCTCACATGTTGTGTGATGTTGCAGGAGTAGAAGAGGGAAATATCATGGTGCAGAGGGGCTTCTCCTTGGCCTTGGATGATCAGGAAGCATTTCCATCTTGGAATGTATTCCATATTTGCAACAACATTACTAGAGGAGCCTTTGACAAGGAGCATGTCAAAGGACAAAGATTTGTATTGAAAGGAGCCTATTTGCATGAGCTCACAATGCTGTCACTTTGGAGCATGAAATTATGGATGGAGTGTCCCCAAGATCACTTCAAATTGGATGCACTCGGTGAACAAGGAGGAGGTGGAAATGATGGGGTAGTGGATGGAGACATCTATTACTATGACATATTCTTCTTGACTTGGGCTTCCAAGCATGAGAAGGAGGATCTTCTTGCAGCACATGGTTCATTCCTCTTCATAGCATGCAAAAAAATTATGGAGGACTCACTCATGGATCCATGTATCATATTACTTCCAGCATATGGTAAGAAATCTATTTTTACATTTATTGATTTGCATACTCTTACCATTACTATGCAATGCATTGCTCCATAGGAGGGCAATCTTTTCACATTGCTCCATGATCAATGTTGGGCCAAACTATATGATGGAGGAAGCCATCTTTTATGTGGCCTTGGGAAAAAATTTTCTCATTACATGTATGTTCAGTTGCTATATCCAAATATTTTCCATGTGATGACATACATGATTAACTATGTATCAAGAAACATTTTTCCTTGTAATTTCCTGAAGCGGCAGTTTGTAAAACTGCGTTGTACATACTTAGGAGACTGTTGGTATCTTCAAGCACCACATGAAGCCATCAATATCTCCTTCATTCTAGAACTGATCATGTCTTCATTTGATGATATTGTTTCTATTCTTGTTGAGAACATGATTGGGGAATTGACACATGAGTTGGATGTGTCCTTGAGGGGAGAGAATTCCCACATTTTCTTCACTACATGTTCTAATGGGAGCATGGGAAAAGCTATGGCCACCACATCCACATATTTGTTCTCTTTTGGGTGGGCCATGAGTTTGATAGCCATCTATTGTATAACCATGGGCAAGTGTTTGATCATGTATTGTTGACACATTCAGCCATTTACTATTCATTAGTAGATGTGATGATTTTTGTATATTACTTGCCATGCTATTTTCTGGAGTTGCAGTGGATGAGACTACAATGTGTCCTCTTGAGAGATTTTTTGTATCATGCATTATTATGTAAAACCTTCAAAAAAATTCTCATTTGGATACTATATGATGACCATGTCCTATTCATCATGGATGAAATGTTTTTGGCCAGCTTGTTCTTCAATGTTGGAGGGAAGATCCTTGGAGGATTGTTATTCATTTTTCCACTTGATGGCAATAATTTTGCAGCCCAGGATCAGCACATACTCTACACTCATCATGAGTGGAGAGAAGGATAGTGTGGGGTAGACTACCTTGTCTACCATGATCAGATTTTCAGCCCACCTACTTTGCATGAGCCAATGGTGGAGGAAGACTTTTAGGAGTTACAATGTTGGACGGTAACTCATTTTGCGTGGATAATTTCTTGGGGATAGGAGATTCATATGGGGATGGAAGATCCCAATTTATTTTCAGCCCACATGCCTCAAGAAGGCCCTTCAGTTCTATCCCTACAGTTGCTTGAGGACAAGTAATCCTTGATAGGGGAGGACTGTAATGTTCCCAAAATTATCATGAAGCTAATTGGAACATTGATTTTTTTTATATCATCTAGGAGGTGAATAAAATGGGTGAGGAGACCCATGAGTAGGAATAAAATCCCTCATAGTGTGAAATGGATCATTAGAGTGGCTAGATTTTTCACCTTCCAGTGTGACAGGGGACTTTTGCATGAGGACAAGATCTAGTTGACCAAGTCAAACAGCACAGTGATAGGAGGTGGAGATCATCTTGTGGGACAGTGTAGTGAAAGAGGAGGGAAGTTTCCTTGATGGAGGAAAACCTAATGAGTGGGATCCATGGAGAGGGAGCTTGCAATTGTTTAAAAGGAGGGCAAGGTAGCCATTGTTACTTATGCTTATGATTATTGATTTCTTGTTTGTTTAGACTATTTGTAGTCTCCTGCTGTTTAGCAGAGTTGCAGTGTTGTTTAGCACAAGGAATTATTGTTTAGGATTCCTTCTCCTTATTTATAGGCCTCTTGAGGGATTTCACTTCATTTCTCCACATTAAGGCTCAAGCCAAGCCACCTCCTTTAACTACAACATTATTTCTACTCAAGTATAACGTTGTGTTGCAGGGTGTTGCAGTGGAGGTTCCACAACACCATTCCTTGGCTTGTTTTTTAGAG
The DNA here is from genome assembly GCA_034641835.2 of Pinus albicaulis. Classification (NCBI taxonomy): domain Eukaryota; kingdom Viridiplantae; phylum Streptophyta; class Pinopsida; order Pinales; family Pinaceae; genus Pinus; species Pinus albicaulis. Next base: position 515,883,429 of record CM076582.1, on the reverse strand, counting down.
GAGGAAGCCTTCTTCCCTCTGGGATATCAGTAAGGAAGGATTCAGAGCAGATTTCATATCTTGGCACTTGGCCAACACTTTCTATTCCACCTACAGCATAGTTTCCCTCAGTGACTGCGTTATTTTCAAAGTGCACTTGCAGTGAGGGTTTGTAGTGTTGATTGGAGGGTGAGATCTTCAGTGATAGGATCAGCCTTTCACTTGGGAGATCCATTGGAGGAGGTCTTCTCATCAGATGTAGAATATTTATCCTTCTCTATCTATTTCCAGTTCTTGATTCGTAGCTGCTACACTGCAACTCTGTCATTTTTTTCCATTTTGTAGATTTCAACCAATCCTTCTAAGGATTGTTGTATTATTGTTTTCCGGGGTTGAGAGCTTGCTCCCCATCATTTCTTGAGCCATATATTGTCATATCCTCATATTATTATTTATCATGTTGCAGTCTCTCTAATAAACTGCGTCCTCTTAACCTGCAAAAATTCCTGTGTAGCAGTGCTCATCTATTTTTATGTACATGTTCCTTTGAGGCTGCATTGCCTTGCTTGAGTGTCTCTTTCCTCAAGGATTTGTATACAAGTGCTGCTATAATATATATTTGTTTGAATTTTAGATCTTCATGTATGCTGGCTCATAAAAATAATGCTGATACTCCATTGTATGTTCATATATTGCTGCAGCCTCTTCATTGGGCATTTTTCCAAGACAACTAGGTGTGATAGACCTGTTTAACTCACCTACAGTGATTTCTTTTGAGATTCCTCTTGGATTTCGGTCTTAGATACATTGATATAAGGGATCTAGGTCTTGGTTTCAAATCCTGTAGTAGCCATTCCTGGAAAATGCGTTTTCCAGTCATGCCTTGCTAGCAGATCCCATTTTGGGATATTACACCTTATATTAAATTTTTGGAAGTCCTCAATGTGCTCCAGCACTGAACCCTTTTGTTTGAGATTTATAAATTGGCTAAAGAAGGTGTTTCTCTTTGTATCCTCATAATGTGCTATCATTTCCTCTGTAAAAATTGACCAAGTGATAATTTTTTAACGAGAGAAAAGCCATCGATACCATACAAATGTATTTTGTTCTAAATGTAAAGTTTCAATGCATACCTTTTGTGTGTTTTTCACATTATTGAGATCAAAATATTGATCCATCTGTAGTATCCATGTTACAGGATCCTTGCCATCAAACTTCCTCATATCCATATTTGGAATATGGTGGTTCTTCCATCCAACATTAGAGTTTATGAAATCACGATTAAAATTTATTTTTTTCTCATTGTGAGTTTCCTCTACTATCTTTTCGCCATTAGGAAAAATTTCTTGTATCAACTTTGTCAAACCTTCCATGTCTGCTTTTAGATCATTCTTCATGTTTTCCATGTTGTCTTTCATTTTTTCTTCCATGTCATCCATCTTAGATTCCATGCCAGCTTCCATGCCATCCATCTTAGCTTCCACGCCTTTCTTCAAACCATCCATCTTTTCTTCCATGCCTTCCTTGAAAAATTCCATTTCATTTTTTGTTGCTCTTTGTGAGAGCGAAATTTGGTGCACTTGCTCTTGTAATTTTGATAGATCATGTTGCAATTCTTCATCTTCATGAGTCATAGTAGAGTACTCTGAGGGCTTAATGGGTGTTGAATTATTTTTAGGAGGCATTTTAGAACCCAATACTGAAATATATGCTCAATAGGCCCTTGGAATAACTTGAAACTAATTTTTTTACACAAGACTTATGCAATTCGGAAAAAAAATACACACCTTTTTTCTTGCTTTTGAGGAGCTCGATATTGAAACTAAATTATCCCAAAGCTCCCTTTGATTCAGTGGGACTCATCTAAAGAAGAGTGTGAAATTCATTGAAGATAAACATCAAGATCATTGACATTATGAATTTACATCAAAGAATGTATATTCAACTCATTTTTATAATACAATGATGTTTCATTGCAATTATTTGTAAGAAAATTATAAAATGTCACATTGTTCCTTCTCTTAATTCTATTGAAGTATTGTATATTATGCAAAAGCACTCAGAGAGAATCAAGTCAAAAATATCCGAGAGTAAAACTAATTTTTATTAAGCGAGTCAAATTGTGTTTTTCCAAACCAACATTAATATCAAGTTCTTCGTGCACAAAATTTTTTGTTAGTTAAGTCATATGCGTGTGTTCTTATTCTTGTTTGTTTTGTGCCTCAAGTGTATCCATTTTTTGTCTTTATATTTTTCATATCTATGGACTATTTTTATTTTATTTTTCAAAAGGTTTCTATCCTCCAAAGATGAAAATAGGCTTAACCTTTGGCTTGAGAAATTGCGACCCAGGGGCATCTAAGTCGTCAAAATTGCTCGGGGATTGCACATGGCCTAGGCCACAATAACCTTTTGTTGAAATATGTAACTTGGTTCAGTCTTCATAATGACATAATTAATCATGATTTTATGTACTTGATGTAAAGAGAAAATTAAATTTATTATTGTCATTCTTGAGGCATGGGTTTCATGCTTAAGGGAAATATATTTATAGTTCAAGCGCCCATTGAGTGCTTCTAAGGATTTTCATTGATTCACCAAGTCAATTGAGTCATTATAATGTATGGAAGACCCTTTTGGGCATGTTACATATTGTAAAGAAAAAAATTTGAGTCAAAATAGAGTCAAAGACCCTTCAAGACCTTGTCAAATGAGCTACAACAAGTCGGCCTAAATGGAAGATCAATTCGGCCTTGTGGAATAAATTCATACCCCTATACAACCTACATATAAGAAGGAACTCAACCTCATTTGAAAACACAACAATCAAGTTCGATCTCCTTAAGAATGAAGCTGGAAATGGACGAAAAAGAAGAAGAATAGCAAGATCAAAGTTTTGGGTCTCTCTCTCTCTCTCTCTCTCTCTCTCTCTCTATCTCTCTCTCTCTCTCTTGTATTAGGGTTTCTATAATTACTGGGAAAGATGAAATTTTGAAGCTGAATCAAAGTTTTGAAGTTGCATCGAAGTTGTGAATCTGCATCAAAGTTGTGAAGATGCATTGAAGTTGTGAAGATGCATTGAAGTTGTGAAGTTGCATCGAAGTTGTGAAGCTGCATCGAAGCTATGAAGTTGCATCAAAGTTGTGAAGTTGCATCGAAGTTGTGAAGCTACAGCTAAGTTGAAGTTGTGAAAGGCCAAATTTGTGAATTTTCTAGATTGAAGTTGTTGAAGCTACTAGGTCAAAGTTTCAAAAATTGTTGCTAGGGGTCGATGTTGTTCAAGAAGTTGCTAGAAGGTCGAAGTTTGTTGCCAGAAGTTGTGTAAGGAAATTCCATCAAGAAGGAAGGTTTACTTGGTCTTGGAGGGGTCTTGGTCAAGGGTCATAGGTCTTGGAATTCATCAAATGAAGTTCTATAAGAAGAGAAGAGTTATTGTGAGTTTTCCCCTCAAGAGGAGAAGTTTTGACCCTGGATAATAACCTATATCTTGTGTCCTCTTGTCTCATTGTTATTTATTCTTTGGTAGTTGTTTGATGATAAGAACATAATAATAATCAAGTTGAAGAAGAAGTTAATTAACATACGTAATAAGATATCACAAGTAGTTATAAATTTAAGAGAAATCACCTAATCTAGTTGCCTCTAGATTTCTTAACACCCTTAACATGACTGTATATTATTCCTATGGATTTTCCAACTAGTGGCCTTCACATCACGAAGTGACTTAATAGTACACCCATCACCATTTATTATGTGCCTTGTGGGCTGGTATCTATGCACTATAATTTTATAAAAACTAACACACAAAAAACACTAAAGATTTTTCTTTTTTTCCTTTTTTCTTTTTCTAGTTATCGGCAAAAACAATTTCTATTAATACCATTTGCATGTTGCTAAAATGTGCATACCTTGTATCAAATGGAAATTGTATATATTTGTAATGACACCAAGAAATTTGGACAAGTTCCACCTTAGATCAAGATAATTGGTTCCCTTGCAAGTCAATAAATAATCCAATCAAAATAAGAAAATAACTCAATGTTTCAAGATACTGAGAAACCAAATATTATTTTTCTTTGGAGAATGAAAAATGATTATGGCCTCCCCAGGATGGAACCAAAAACAATAAAAAATGATTCAATATCTACATGTAAATGAATTGTGACATCGTAAACTTGGATATTGTTTCAAGAACACTCATCATTAAACTCATATTTAGTGGTTCATTATAGAAAGAGGACCAATGAAATAAACCAGCATATGCATTTCTAATATTGCACCAACAATAAAACATACACTTTGTCAATTTTATCACCTAGGCATGTTTTTCATATATGTATTACGTATATTTATGTATGTTGGTGTCGAATAACTTGCTACTACATAAGCTATTGCTATGAACTATCAACTTTTCTTTTCATACAATTCCACTGTATCATTATTTCTATGTATAAAAGTTGAAACGATGAACAATCAAAAACATGTAGATGACTTTGACAACTCTATTAGTAGGGGAAAAAAGTGAATTTCATTTTCAATATTGATGAAAAATGTTATATGATTAAGCACAAAGGACACAAAAAAAAACTTTATTTTTTTCTTTACAACCTCTCTAGTAGTGGAAAAATGATAGCAAAACAAAATTCAAGTTGAATACATATTCCAAAATGACTCAGACTAAACCCTTTAAAAGAAAATAAAAAGCATTTCTCCTACAAAATCGTTAGTGAAACAATCTATATATTTTGAGCCAAATTTCATGTGTGCAGAAGAAATTTGTGTTCCTTGTTCCGCACAAGCATTCACTTTGCACACTCGTTCTCCAATACATACCCCCTCTTCCACACATTCTTTATTCCGCACACATCCCCTTCATGAGCCACATCATAGGGCTAAGACAAATGCATAGCTCGTGCTTTAAAAATTTATCTATTGTCAGTTTAATTTTCTCTCCACTTTTTAGACACTTTTCTTAGTTTTAATACAACTTAAATTTATATCACCTTCAAATTTAATAAATATAAAAAATATTAAATAAATAAAAATATAATAATTATCACTTGAAATTACCTTAAACTAGATGCTTAGATAATAGAATAGGAGGGTTATCGAACATGTTATCTTACAAGAGTCCCATATGCCCTCCCTTCCTCGCTCTTGAATGTAAGACTTGAACAAAACCCCTCCGCAATAAGCACTTTGGTTAATTTGTCATTTTTTTTCCATTTGAGTTTTGTGGTTCAATTTGCATAGAGAAAATGGAACATGATGTTGGTTATGGCTTCAGATACTCTATGTTTTGTAAGTCTCTATCGACAAAACACTTAGATAGTGGTCTCTTGACTGTCGTAGTGTTTTCCTTGAAAAAACCAGGTAAAAAAGCACCCAAATACTATATTCAACCTACTGAAACAGAATGATACAAAATTGAGCCTTTGGTGAATCCTTGAATCCTTGTTAAAGGCTCATTGTGATGCTTGCTACTAGAGAGAGTCAATAAACCACTTGGAAAATGAACTCCCTGCCTTAATTATTTGTTGATTTAAGATTGCTCTAAATTCTCTTGACCACTTGTTGTGGGAACAACACCCCCATAATACTATACACAAATATAGGGACCCTCTCCAATTCAGAAAACTCCTGTATTTAATGGAATTTTGGTGGCTAATGATTTATTTGACCTTGATTGTTTGGCTTTTGAACCTTTTTCAGGATTGGATCATATTTTTGGCATATCCTTTATGGTTATGGTCATTGTGATTGTCTCTTTGCTTGATTTATTATCGTTGCCTCTACTTCTTCCTAGTGGTCATGTGAAGCGATGTTGCACCTTCGATTGCCACATCACCTCGCTTTATGCATGGGGTTTTGCTTGGCTTGGCACACACATGCATCAAACATAAAAACATATTGTAAATAATTATATCACATGTAAAATAATAACATTTTCTTTTCCTTTATGTTGTAACATATAAAATATTGTAGAATATATATATATCAAAATAAAACAATTTAGCCCACGAGGTGTAGCTCAATTGATAATAGTCTTGTTCTGAAATCATTGTAAAGCAAGAAATTCCATATTCAATTCCTAATAAATTAAATCAACACAAAAACAAAACAATTTAAAACATCCCTAAATAAATAAACATATAAATAAGTAAAATAAATACATTATAATAAATATAGAACACAATAAATAAATAAATATATATATATATATATATAATTTATACAAAAATAAAACCCACCATATTCGCATTTGTTACTAAACCATAAAGCCCAAACCCTATGTTGAGCCAAATTAAATAAATTCGGTAACAAATTTAAACGTTAAGAAGTTTTCAACGGGACCAAGGTGGGATAATTCACATAGGGCAGAAAACAAAACAAAACAGAAACAAAATTACATTATTTTTAACCCATGACCTCAAACATCACTTTATAGTTTTATGTTACGAATGTGGGATAAATAAATGTGCCATCTCACCACGTGTCCTCACACAACACGACGTGCTACCAAACAAAACCCATTCAGTAATGGATGGCTATGGACGTGAGATTCCACCCAGATTCTTGTCTACACAATGAGCATTGAGAAAAATTACATTCAATATCAGGTGCATATAATAGTGATGTGGAATGTAGAATTATTTAACGCCAAGAATAATGTATCTAACTCCAAAAGCCACACACCATTAAGCGAATTATAATTTCCTCTTGGTTAGATGCGATAACAATTTTTATCAGTTTCTCTACTCATGTCGCAATTTTCCCATGAGACAATATGATAGAAAGGAAAATTACAACATATTACACTTGCATGTGTCAAATACACAATGCAATCTATTGTGTTTTACTGAAATAACACTGCGACTGAAATCTCATTTTTGCAGAATGAATATGCCATGGCAATGAAAGACGTTATCAATGTTTTGGAGAACCCATTAGAAATTAGAAATCATAGTTAAAAGCGTACCAAAAAAAAAATTCATAGCTTGAGGTTCTCATTTGGTTATATTTCATAACATGTGTGTTTTGCAACCAGTAAACATGGCAACCAGTAAAAAAGATTTCGATCTCCAGCTCTCATCTTTATATTCTCAAACCATTAACAATACTTATTGGTCATTAATTCGTCGCATGGAATCATGACTTGGTATCCATTGACATAGACTACATCAAAATTTCGAAGCAATGAAAATGCGCAGGAAGTAACTGCTTCACATGATTGAGTCATAAGAAAGATAAAAATAGTTTATTCACATTATGTTTGAGAGAAAAACAGTTTCAGAAGTAAATTCTTCGGAAACCAAAGGGGAAGAGCACTTTATTTAAAGAGGAGTGTGCATATTCTCCAGAGGGGGGAGGGGGTTTGAATCCAGAGAGAGAGAAGAGGGGGGTTCAGAACTTGGAAAAGAAAAATATTATTACACTATTGTATATGGGTTTTCTTTCTCTATTTGTTGGAACCAAAAAACAAATGTTGCTATTGGATCGATGTATACAATACTACTATTGGTATATCATTGCTCATCTTAATGAAATTGTATGTTCGTATGTCTTGATTTCCAATACTTGTGATCAATTACTATTGATTGTTCACCCTCTGTTTTTTATTTGATACATATGGAGTTTCGATATGAATTTTTGTGTAATAATCATTGTGTTTTAAGAGATTATTCCAATTTGTTCTCTTAAACTACAGAAGTGCTTTTATAATGAGCATTTAACAGGATATAAATATTTATATGTTTCATCATCCTTTTCTGATTCATATGCATGTGAAAGTATCCAAATAATGTGCATGGAATGTTTGCAGGTTTTGTGATAATTTTCAAATATTTGTATAGCTTGCATTAACTTGTGGAATGACCTCATAATGGTTGTTGAATAGATTTACATCATCTAAGTATGATTTATCTTCTTTTTTTCATGCACAAGTTTAGTTTTATTATGGATCCTAACACTTGTGCTTGGATGATGTGAGTTCTGAAGTGTTTTTCAATTAATTGAATATCTTTTACTTTGATTACAGCCTATTAATTGTAGGATTTTGTGCAATTTATATTGGTATAAGTTTTGTTTATCTTTATTTTTCCAAGTACATGCTAATATAATGCATAGTCTTCTATAAAATTAGATAGGTTTATTAGTATTTAAAATAGTTTTAATTTAAAACATTTTTTCTTCAACTTTTTTTATTTGTTTATTTTGTTCTTTCAAGTCTCTTTATGTAGGAGAAAAAATCATTACAACTGGACTGAGCCCTAGTTTTAGTCACATTCAAGGAATCATAATTTATAAATCCATATCATACAAATGATTCCTTTCCCATTAGTTTGTTTATCATAATTACCATCACATATACACAAGTTGAAAGCCTTATATATAAACACTTGTACATAAAGGATCACTTAATATTGGCTAACCCTAGTATAGGTTGGGACACTAGTAATTGTAGACCCATTAAACTTGTCAGGGTTGCCATCACAATGGAAAGGAGTCTAATTGAGACTCTGACAAGAAAATTATTCATGTGTTGATGATCAGATTTGGATCAGGACCTAAGTGACAGCTCAAATTTCAAAGTGTCCAAAAGTGTGTTGAACCTAAGCGACTAGATATATCTCGTCTTCGTGATTTTGGCGCCATAAACGGTTCGAAAAACCGACACCATATGAAAAACTTATCGCGATTTGAAAAGTCCAGTAAACTGCAAATTTTGACATTTAACTAGGCAAAGGTACAGTCAGCAAAAAAAAATTGTTCCAGGAAATATTCCTAGAATATTCTTGAAATATCCCTTAGAATATTTCTTGAAATATTCCCCAAAATATTCCTTCCAAGCCAATCGTTGAAGGCCAAGTGTCATAGTTTCAGGAGCTTGGAGATGCCAACCAGAAGGCACCACGAGGCCACCCCTGAGGCCGCACGTGGCCCTTGAACTATCTTGAAAATTTTTGGTTGGGGTCTACAAGAGTCGAACCCGTGATCTCCGGCAGAGCAACCAATCGCCACACTGTTGTGCTACGCAATGAACCTTAACCTATAAAGGATTTGGGTTAATGTTAAAGTTTGTTAAAAGTCACATTATGGGTTGGGGACTGCCGGCGGTCCCAACTCGCCAGCAATCCCATAGATTGTGGTCACATTACCACATATAATGTTACAACAAAATGTCAACCATTGGCTTAGTCGCTCGGAGTCTCCGCAGCTCTAATGTTACATATATCACATACAACTACTTGTTAACATTCCACGTGGTTGCGCTAACCATCCGTTCAACTCGGAGTTTTAGAACCTTATCTCGAGGTTTAAGCGGAGTTCCGCTCCACTATAAACAGTAATCGCAGGTTTTGGGGGTTGGCATGTGGCCATCCCCAACCGAAAAATTTATTATCATGGTTAAATTCATTGAGATTGTTGTAGGTGCCCTAGATTTTTGTAGATTGCACTAAACTAACTCCAGTTAAGTGGAGTCCTCCACAATTAGTGGAGCTTGCCTAGGTGTAACTGGGAAAATGAGTAGGATACTCAATTTTTGACCATTATGAGTGAATGAAGAGTCATTATTAGCTAATTGGAGCATTCTAGGGCCATTGGTGAGGTTTGCATAGACATTATAGGACTTCTAAGTGTGATTTTTCTTCAGAAAAGTGCCAAGGGCCACCAGGACCACTAGGAGCCAGCAGCTGAAAGAGGCCTAGCTAGGGCAACTAGAGGCCATTCTCAGGAAACCAATAGTAATTTTTGAATTATTCAGACATTCTAGAGCCATTGGTGAGGTTTCCAGATCCATCAGAGAAATTTTGAGCCTGATTTTTCTTATATAAGTTCCAAGGGCCACTAGGGCCACCTGGAGCCAATAGGAAAATGAGGCATAGCCAGGGTAGCTAGAGACCATTCTCAGCAAACCAATAGTCTATTATAACTATCTTGAGCCTTATGAATCCAATGGAAGTATTTTCAGAAGAATTTGGAGACTTTTGAAGGCCGATATGCTACTGATAAGTTTCCAGTGAGCTGAGAGCCACAGGGTGCCATCATGTGTTGGGGGCTTAACTGGAGCAACCTGAGGCTAATTTCAGTAATTGAATAGTCTATTCTGAATATTTTGGAAATTATAAATCCATTGGAGGGATTTTAAGAGCCATTTGGAGACTTCTAGAGCCGAAGAATCCACAGGGAAGTTTCAGGGTGCCTAGGGCCAACAGGATTTGGAGGCCTAGATTAGGGAGCCAAAGCTCATTTTGAGCAAATGAACAGCCTATTTTGGATGACCGATATTTTTGGAGATAGTAGAAAAGGTTCCAGGGACATAAAATGAATTCTAAGAGAGTTTTTTCCACAGATAAGCTCAGGGAAGCTTAAAGACACCAATAGAAGAGGTCAAGTCAAAGGGAGCCTAGGTCCATTTCCAGAGATTTAGTAGTCAATACGGGGGTATGATAGTCTTCTAAACCCATTATTATATTTCAAACAACCATTGGAGTTGATTAGTTACTTGTAAAAGAAATTATCCATCTTAATCCCAAAGATCCAAGTCAATTGACAAAGGCTCAAGGAGACGTAGCCCAAGACATATGGGTGAACTCCCTTATTAAATTTGTTGTTATGTGTTGATGATTAGTTTGCTGCAATTTATGCTTGTTGTACATGATTTTAATCAGCAAAAACACATGTTCAATTCCTCACACATAAAGCCTTAAAACAGTTAAAACACATACACCTGATTCAAGTATTCAATTTCGCACTATCAAGTATAAGCAAAATCTTAATTTGTTTTAACTGAGTGGGAGGTGCTTGCATAGCATAACAATTCAACCACTAATTTCAGATCAGTTTGGCATCAGAGCACTAGGTTTCTTGCTTGACAAGATCACAAGGTTGCTTGCTTGTTTTTTTGACTTGAAAGGTGTTTAATAGTGCAAAGAAGTTAATTGTTTGCAAATTGACTGATGCTTACAAGATTTAGTTTGCTAGAGGTGAAGGGGAGGTACTGATAGCTAAGTCCAGAATAGGGATTGAGGTCCTTACCCAAAGGACCTCAAGGAAACCCTTGAAGCACAAGAGGGATTGTTTGCAAAAGAGGCTGCTTGAAGAAGAGATACAAGCTGCAGAGAAGAGCTTGAATCTACAACCAAATTGTTAAGAATCTTTGTCAATTATTTTTGAATCTTTTTGAATTGTTGTTGAATTTCTTTAATTCATTTACATAATGATGACAACTTCATCAAGTGAGGTTTCTAAATCCTCCTCTTTTACAAGACTCTTTGATGAAGAGATGAAGCAAGACTTCTACATCCTAAAGGATATGGTGAAAATTATGTATGAAGATGTAAGGGAAAGCACTAGACTTCATGAGAAATTGGTTTTTATGAAGCAAGAGAAAGAAGGAATTCTTCAAAGAATGCATGAGATGGAGATGCAGCTCCATCATGCCCAAGATGCCTTAACCAAATACATGCTTGAAGCAGAGGTAAATCACTCAAATTTGTCTTTAATTTCCTCTTCAGATAGATGTGTAGGTTCATTTGAAAAACACACTAGAGGTATAGGGTCCAAATTGATGTTAAAAATGGGCTATGAAGGCAAGGGTTTAAGAAAACATGCACAATGCATGATTGAGCCTATTATGGTTGAGTAAAGGTCTAAGAATTTTTCTCTAGGCTATGTTCAATCTTATGGAAAAAAATCTAAAGCCATGAAGGCATTTGAGATAGTTCCAAGAATAAATTTTGTTGCAAGTTCAAACCCACAAACATGTCAAGTTTGTATTCAAGATAAATGTCATTGTTTGAAACCTATGTTGCAGAAAGATGTTTTTAGACATGCAGCTTATGGCGAGCAAGAGACTTTTGACAGCTATCAAGACATGAACACTAATGTTGGTATTCAAAACAGAGCTGGAACCTCTTCAAGTTCATCTCCTCAAGAAGGTAAAAAAGATGGACATGCAAAGAAAAAATTGAGGTATAATTCTTCCCATAGTCAAGTTGTTTATGATTATATTAAGCATGACAAATTGACATGCATTAAAGGAAGAAAGAGTTGATGTTCCACTTGTGGTTTGTGTAACCATGAAGTTTCAAGACACTGGAAGAGAATGAAGGCATACAGGAAATAGTTGAAGCAAAGGCAACTTGAAAAAAAGATGGAAAAGACTTGCGCACATTTCCAAAAGAAGGGACATTTCATTTCCCAATGTTGGACACTACATCCAACCAATCATCCCAAGAATTTGAAGCAAGAGTATAGAAAGAATGGCAATAATGAAACCAAAGATTCCATCATCGATGTGAGACCAAATGATTCACAAGAAGAAGATTTTCAGTAGGAAAAATCGCCATGGAACTGGCTTGGTAAGAAGTGGTTTGACTTCTTTACCCAGTAAGAAATACATTCATTTGTACATATGCAAATTTAAATCATGTATACATGTATTTCTGTTGAAAAATCGTGTTTTTGTGAGCCACCTTTGATCGATGATCAAGGAAATAATGTTCAACTACCTTCTATTGAAGATTCCTCACCAGAATTTTTGGTTGAGCTCAAAGAAGATACAATTCTTGACAAGAGGACAAGAGTATCAAAGAGGGGAAGTGTTGACTAAATTCGAGTTGGGGCTCAAAGGAACTAAGCCAAGCAATACAAAGTAGATGGAGGTTGGAAAGGTGAAGGGATGTAATGTTCCAAAATTTTAGCCTCCAAGCTAAATGGAACATTAGAGTTAGTAGTAGTTATAGTCGGTGAATAAATGGGAAGAAAAGCCCATAAGTCTCCTAAGGAGGAATAAAATACTCCAAATGTGAAAGGGGACACTCTTTCTAGCTCAATAATACACCTCCATGTGTGAACAAGGTTAAATTCAAGCTGCTTTGACTAAGTCAACAACGCAGTTTTAGTGGAGGAGGAATAACGCAATTTTGGAGGGAGATGTAACTTGGGTTAGAAGTAACCTAATTGAGTTGGGCCAAGGGCAAGAAAACTCATATATTATATAAGGAAGAGGATGACAGCATTATTCATCATGTTGTAGATTATTATTCTTGGCTACCAAGAATTGTTGTTGCTTTGCTGCTTAGCAAAGCTGCAGTGCTGTTTAGCAATAGGTATTCCCGGGCGGGAATCACACCTCTTTCCTTTGAGGAGCTCATTGGGAGAGTTTTTATTCATCATTCCACATCAAGTTTTTAGGCCAAGCTTCATCCATCTTCATCAGCACAACTTTGCTGGAGATTGTGTAGTGTTGTTGGGTGAAGCAGTGGAAGGGATTGGAATCCCAACTTTTGAGCTAGTTTCTCATTGGAGGAACCTTTCCTTCCCTTGAGAGATATGTTTAGAGAGCTACAAGGCTTATTTCAGATTTTTGGTATCATACCACACATTTCCCATACCCTCCCAGTGTTGTTTCTTCTAGGGAGTGCGTTATTTTGGAGGCAGTGCTCATTACATGGTTTGGTGGCTCCATTGCTGAGTTTCCTTGTGATTGAGAGGTTCATCCTTTCATGGGAGGAAGCCTTTGAGGGATCTAAATCAGATCAGAAATATTTCAGCCTTGTACACTCATGTGCTTCAGTGTTGCAGTGATAATTCAGTGATTTCCTGAATATCACATTTGTATACAGAGTGTTTGGACAAGAAACCCTTGTCGGTTTCTTTGTATCTTGTATAAGGAGATTAGACCTTTCTTCCTTAGCATTTTAATCAATATATGAGTAGATATAATTGTTAAATTCATTTATGTGTTTAAACCCTCTCTTAGACTATGCAGTCCATTAAGCAGCAACTCCGGTAAAATACAGTCTTGGGGTTTTAGCACTTTCTGGCCATCCTAGGTGTGGGAGATCTGTTTAGTCCACATAGTTTGATTTGTTTCAGCTCTATTCTTGGATTTATATTTCATATTGATTATTTTATGGGATCCAAGAATCTATTTTAGTATTTTATTGCATATGTTGCTGGAAATGTGTTTTTGATGCATGTTTTATGAGTAATCCTGAAAAAGGAATATTACAGTGGTACCAAAGCATGATCTCTGGCTTAGCCTGTGAGATCTAGATATCAGAAGAAGGAGATATGGATAGAAGCCAGAAAGCTTCAGTATGTGTAGAAATAAAGGAAGACAAGCTCACAAAGCTTCTTCCAAAATCTATGCAGAGCTTTCAAGGAGAGCTGAAGAAAATGAGATTGGAGATGGGATCTCCAAAGGAGATTGAATCTAGAGCTGAATCTAGATTTTCACATGGTGAGTGTGAGCATGCAGCTTCACTCCATGATGCACAGTGCAGTCAAATTCCTAGAGCTATCCTAAGATGGATGGGAGGAGGAAAAATGCCTAAGAGGAGAACTCTCGGTTATTTGTTGCATGAGCATGAATCTCAAACTGAGAGGTTTAGAGATCATACTGATTTCCAAGAGTTTTGCAAGATCTAGATGGAGAAGAGCTAGTAGCAGGATGCAGATAGATTTCTTCTATCTACTTTTGTCGGATCACCCACATGTTCAATTGGAGCATGGGTGAAGGAGCTAAATTCCTATTTGCAGCTGCACCATATTTCCGGAGATGAAACTATCAGAGTTGCAGCGCTGCATTTCAGAGGTAAGGCTCATGCATGGTGGATTTTTGAATTGTATTCCTTATGCCAATACTTTCTCTTATGCAAGATTCATAAAAACATTGATGGAGAGGTATGGTGAAAAACTTCCTAAGACACATGAGCAAGGAAAACTTGAGAAAACAAAACCTTTGCATTTGATGGAGGAAACTCCATTTCAGAAAACCATGGGAGAAGCAAAAATATTTCATTACACATTGCCAGAAGTAGAGCCTCTAGTTTATATTCTTGAACAAAATGGCATGGGGATAACTTTTCACAAAGGGATCCAATTGTTGAGATGTTTCCTACACACATTGATGAAAAAGAAGGCAAAAACATTGTCATATCTTGAGCACATCCAGTGCCTCATGCAGAGGGAGGAGGAGCACATGCTCCCATGGGAGGGATTCTTGTATCTTTGCAAGAAGTTCCCCAGAATCTCATACATGGAGGTCCAATCACAATCAGTGAGCAGCATGATTGTACAGCATTGTAGCTGAAAGGAAAGGAGGAAGAGCAACATCAGTTGATGAGAGGCATACACCCTTCTCTACTTCAGAGATCCAACGCAAGGAAGAGGAAGATTGATTTCCACTGTAGAAGCCGGGGAAAGATTTCCCAATCATCTATGCAGTTTACTCTTGACGTTGATGTCTCACTTCATGGAGGCATTCCACCTGGGAGACCACCTGATCTACAGTTGATGAGAGATATCTTGTCTTTGGGTTCACCACTCTTGTATTTTGGAAAGGTGAAGAGTTTGGAGGAAGACTTTGGCATAGGGTATTTCAAAGTAGCAGACAGCAGCATCAGGAGAGCTTCACATGCCAGATCACCAACGCTGTCACTAAGGAGGATTGATCCATATTGGAGGTCTCAACTTTTGGTAGAGTATTCCAAGGATCTTGGTGCATACAGGATTCTTGATGACCCAGATGGAGATGACAGATACATGGTGGATGATGTGGTCATCTATTCCTATGGTAGGATCTTCTTGACTAGATCTTCTAGTCTCAAGGAGAAGCTGCTACATGCAGCACATGAGGACTTATCTTCTATGCACTTTGATGCATATTTCCAGTTGATGGAGGAGTTCACTTGGGAGGGCATCCAGCATGACATATATCAGCATATGGAGAGATGCATAGCCCAGATGATGATAGAGAGGATTTCACAGCCACCTTCCTACTCATTAGGAGTGAGGGAGAATTTCTAGTGGAGCCATTTCTGCTCAAGACCTCAAGTACATGATGGAGGAGGTATCATTTAATATTTTGTTTTGTACTTCTTTTCATTATTTGAGCAACATAATGTAACAAGAAGAATCATCTCTTCTTGTATATTATATGATGATGTACTTGCAGCCCCTTGTGCATTGAATTTGGCTATATTTGTGATGGTTTGTGGGGGAAGCCACATGATTCTTGGTGTGCACCATTAACACCATATTGTAACTTCATGACTTCATGTTGTGAGATGACTGTGGCAGAAAACAAGTGGCTGGAAAAGCACTTGTTATTTCTTATTTTGATGCAGGCCAAGGATGCACTGCACTGGTTCCATGAGAGGGACCATGATTCACTCACCGATTGTCATTTGGAAACTTGTTTTTATTGTATCTTGCTTCCATGTATTTCTTATGTGTTTTTGTTCAAGGGAAGCTTTGTATGGAGAGGGAAACCAATTGGATGGCATGGCACCCATATACTAGAGTAGAAAAATATTTGTTTGTATTGGGCATCATACAAGTTGACCATCATGAGCTTACTTCATGGCTTGTATGAGGGAGAGATGAGGCAGTAGAAAAAATTGTTGTTGCTATGGTTACACTTGGGAGAGTATGGGAAAAATTCTTCCCATACTTTTCATGATATTCCCAGAAAGAAGGAAGGCACATTCATGGTGCAAGGAGGCTACCCTTCAACATTGGAGGATCATGAGAGACTTCCATGTTGAAAGATGATCTTCTCACATAGCAACATGATGGTGGATGGCTTTGGCTTGTGGAATGTCAAAGGGAGAAGTCATGGAGCCTTATTCTTAAGGCCTACAGTGTTGACACATGGGAGTATGTTCTTATTGATGGAGTGTTCCAAAGAGTATTTTTATCCCTTATTCTTGCAAATTTTTGTGAGGGAATCCTCATGGGGGAGCTTATACATGGACCTCACTTTTAGCCTACTCACTATGTATGGTAGGGAATGCATTTTTGTACTTTTTGATTACTCCATTGAGTATTTGTACTTTCCCACCATGTTTGAACAGTGCATTGCTCCTCAAAAGAGCAAGAGTATTTTTGGGGTTCATGGTCACTTTAGGGCCAATGTTTATGATGATAGTAGCCCATCTATACATGACTTTGGGCAAGTGCATTGTTATCTTATATATGTACAGCTGATATACATTGATACTTACTTCCCCATGTTGGGAGAACAAACATATACAGCTTATAACTTGTTGCAGGACCACTTACCTTATGACATTCTCAATCAGCAATTGGGAGAACTGCGCTGTATCCACCAGAGAGACCATATGTATCATCCAAACTTGCACATAACCTTCAGCAATTTTCTGATTTGGATGCCATGTGGTGATGATGTGCCATTCATCTTGAATGGAATGGTTTGGGTTGGCATGACTCATGATTTTGGAGGAAGAGTCCTTGGAGGCTAAATCTTCTTCTTGCCATTGGGGGGAAATCATGTTTCAGCCCAATTTCAGCATGCCCTCTACACTTATCATGAGTGAAGAGGAGGATAGTGTGGGATAGGCCCTCTTGCCTATCATGTACATTCATTCAGCTCACCTTCATTTCAGGAGCACAAGGTGGAGGAGACTTTTCATGAGTTGCCATGTTGGAGGGTGACTCACTTCATTTGGATGATAGCATGGGTGAGGGAGACACTCATTCCCCATGATGATCATCACTCTCGCTTTATGGAGGCCATGATATAGCTAGCAAGTTTCCATTCACACTTTCCACCTTTGATTGATGCAGACACTTTGGTTTTGCACACTTGGGAGGAAGCATTGGATGACATTATATTTGTAGATTCTCTTGATGCGGTGATGGAGGCTATTGATAGAGGCCACATGAGGAAGAGGGGAGAAATTTTTGTTCTCCTTATGCATTTTCTTGAGGACAAGAAAATATTTTTGAGGGGAGGACTGTAATGTTCCAAAATTTTAGCCTCCAAGCTAAATGGAACATTAGAGTTAGCAGTAGTTATAGTCGGTGAATAAATGGGAATAAAATCCCATAAGTCTCCTAAGGAGGAATAAAATACTCCAAATGTGAAAGGGGACACTCTTTCTAGCTCAATAATACACCTCCATGTGTGAACAAGGTTAAATTCAAGTTGCTTTGACTATGTCAACAACACAATTTTAGTGGAGGAGGAATAACGTAATTTTGGAGGGATATGTAACTTGGATTAGAAGTAACCTAATTGAGTGGGGCCAAGGGCAAGAAAAATCATATCTTATATAAGGAAGAGGATGGCAGAATTATTCATCATGTTGTAGATTATTATTCTTGGCTTCCAAGAATTGTTGCTGCTTTGCTGCTTAGCAAAGCTGCAGCGTTGTTTAGCACTGGGTGTTCCCGGGCGGGAATCCCACCTCTTTCCTTTGAGGAGCTCATTGGGAGAGTTTGTATTCATCATTTCAAATCAGATTTTCATGCTAAGCTTCAGCCATCTTCATCATCAAAACTTTTCCGGAGATTGTGTAGTGTTGCTGGGTGCAGCAGTGGAAGGGATTGGAATCCCGGCTTCTGAGCTAGTTTCTCATTGGAGGAAGCTTTCCTTCCCTTGAGAGATATTTTTTGAGAGCTCCAAGGCTTATTTAATATATTTTTTATCATACCACACATTTCCCATACCCTCCCAGCGATGTTTCTTATAGGGAGTGCGTTATTTTGGAGGCAGTGCTCATTACATGGTTTGGTGGCTCCGTTGGTGAGTTTCCTTGTGATTGAGAGGTTCATCCTTTCATAGGAGGAATCCCTTGAGGGATATAAATCAGATAAGACATCTTTCAGCCTTGCACACTCATGTGCTTCAGTGTTGCAGTGATAATTCAGTGATTTCCTGAATATCACATTTGTATACAGAGTGTTTGGACAAGAAACCCTTACCGGTTTCTTTGTATCTTGTATAAGGAGATTAGATATTTGTTCCTCAGCATTTTAATAAATATATGAGTAGATATAATTTTTTCCTTCATTTATGTGTTTAAACCTTCTCTTATACTTCACATTCCATTAAGCAACAACTCCAGTAAAATGCAATCTTGGGGTTTTAGCACTTTATGGTCATCCTAGGTGTGGGAGATCCATTTAGCCCACCTAGTTTGACTTGTTTCAACTCTATTCTTGGATTTATATTTCATATTGATTATTTTATGGGATCCAAGAGTCCATTTCATTATTTTATTACATATGTTGCTGGAAATGTGTTTTTGATGCATGTTTTATGAGCAATCCTGAAAAAGGAATATTACAAGGGAGTTGTACCCTCATCTACTAAATAGGTAATCAAGTATTTTGGGGTCCAAAATATTCCCAATGGGGAGGAGTGATCATATTTGGATCAAGACCTAAGTGATAGCTCAAATTTCAAAGTGTTCAACAGTGTGCCAAACCTAAGTGACTGGATAGATCTTGTCTTCCTGATTCCGGCGCTGTGAACATTTTGAAAAACCGACACTGTATGAAGAATTTATCGCAATTTGAAAAGGCCAATAAACTACAAATTTTGACATTTGACCATGGTTGACTGGGAAAAGGTACAGTCAGCAAAAAAGTATATTCCAAGGAATATTCCTGAAATATTCCTTGGAATGTCTGAAGTTTTGTTTATCTTTATTTTTCCAAGTACATGCTAATATAGTGCATAGTCTTGTATAAAATTAGATAGGTTTATTAGTATTTAAAATAGTTTTAATTTAAAACATTTTTTCTTCAACTTCTTTGATTTGATTCTTTTTTTCTTTCAAGTCTCTTTATGTAGGATAAAAACTCATTACAACTGGACTAAGCCCTAGTTTTTGTCACATTCAAGGAATCATAGTTTATAAGTCCATGTCATACAAATGATTCCTTTCCCTTTAGTTTGTTTATCATAATTACCATCACATATACACAAGTTGAAATCCTTATATATAAAAACTTGTACATAAAGGATCACTTAATATTCGCTAACCCTAGTATAGGTTAGGACATTGGTAACTGTAGACCCATTAAATTAGTCAGGGTTGTTGTCACAATGGAAAGGAGTCTAATTGGGACTCTGACAAGAAAATTCCTCATGTGTTGAGCCAAGACATTTCCACACATCAACATAATTGGTGCTAGAAAGAGGGCACATATTTCTATGTGTAGAAGTTTACCTTTTATTCATTATGGCTCATCCTTTAGGTCATTCTTTCAGTACCCTTGAAACTACCAGATGTTTTCTTAGGAAGCCAATATTGTCCTCCATCAAACCAGAATATGACAGTGAGAACAGAGTTTCTATTGTAGATCATCAAGAACAATTTATGATTAAATATAATTCTTTTAATATCACTAATGACAATGAGATCTTTAGGTTATTTTCTCTCACATTTAAAGGACACATTCAAGGATGATATAAAATGACTTAGATAGATCTGTAAATTATTGGGAACATTTTATTGATATTTTTCTTTCATCTCATCAATGTTATTTGATGCTTTTCTCAATCTTGTTGAACCCTCGAACTAATTGGATATTTATTCAAACTCTCAAACACTTGGAATTTCCTTTGCAAATCCTCATATTTTAGAAAATTATAGTTCAAGTATACCTCTGGAATTTGAGGATATATCTAGAATATATTATAATTTTTCTAATCAACCTCAATCAGATTCAGTAGCAATAACTAGATGTCAAGATCTAATTAATGAACATTGTGTTAGTCCTTCTTCGAAGGAAGACTTAGTAGTAATTTGTGTTCATTTAACATAAGATCTACTATCAAATTGTATTGATTGTCACATCCATGGTGAGGAAAATCACATGGATGTACTTAATATGATACTCTAGTGTTCACTACTTCTTGTACTCATACCTCTTCTCAAGTCAAAATACAACCAATAGTGAACCTATAGATATTTTTGATGAAACCCTGCCTTCAACTAGTTCAAATTTCTTTGATGAATATACGTTTTGTGAGAAAGGTTCTTTACCCATCCCATATAAATTTCAACCTCCTTTATTCTCTTTTTTTTATTCTCTCAACTCAAATAAAACATATTATTTTCAATTAAAGGAGGTTAAAATGATAAAAAAATTTGATGATATCTTTGAGTTACCTTCATCACAAAAATGCTTTGATTTGGACCTGTTGATGGATTATTTATGTATTCTTTCCCTTCCTCCTATTGATAAATATAGTTATGCATGCATTGATAAATTGGATCATCGGTTTTCCAATGATGTACATATAAATAACCCTATGGAAGTTGATATTGAAAAAGTTTCATTTCCCCTTACTTGTGTTCAATCCAATCATGCAAAAAATTCTTGGTCTTGCAGTTATCCTACTAACTTTAGTGAACATAGAATAGATAACTTTAATACTAACACTCTATGTCCATAGGATTTGACATCCAAAGGTACAACATCCCTACCAAGCTTTTCATATTCTTCCCATTAGGATACTCTTCAAGTAATGTCGAATATTCATCCTTGTATTATTAGGCCTTTTGAAATATACTTGGAGGATTCATTCCAAGGGAAGATTATTGTACATAAGTTTCTTTCTTTTAATTTGGTAAAGTTGGATGTATGTAATTTTTTTCCTATTTCATATAGCTTTGTCCTGTCATTTGTACTAATGTATGGCATATATTTCCTTGCAGGAATTGAACTAATGGAATGGATTCACTAGAAATATGTGTACACTTGATCGGTTTTATTTCTCCAAATTTTGTATATAGTGTATATAGTAGGAATAAGATTTTTTTCTTTGAATTTTTGTTTCAAATAAAGCAATCTTAGAATTTTAATCATCATCAAGGTGCTTATCTTATTTCAAGCTTTATCTTTAATATACTTATAATGCATGAATTCAAATACCTTGTTAATGACATCATAAGTAAATTGCACCTTAGTTAGGTTTTTAGAAGCCTTATAAATTATCATCTTACAAGACATTATTTATAATTATGATTCTCAATCTATTTTGAGTTTTCAATCATAGTTTGTTTGTTTGTCTTCTCAAGGCTTAATGGTTTTGATTTTAATGCTTAGTTTTCCTTTGAATTTATATAAGGTTTTCTTTTTGTTTTTTTCATGTGTCTATGTTTAAATTTTATGATTTGATTTCTTTTTTTATTTCATAAATGGGGATTTATTATTGGTCCAAAAATAGGCCTGGAAGCGATGCTCTGCCTGTATGGTACCAAGACAACTTCATCGATGTACTAAACAGACTCACTAGTAGGAAAGAAATGTTAGGTAAAAGAGATCATTTACATCGATGGATGTATACTTTCTTTAAAATTCCTATGTGTGCCTCATTTTTCACTCACATTAGGTAAAATTAAAATGAAATATTTCCCTCAAATTCGGATTCATCGTTTTAGACTCTAGTTGCATCAATTACTTATCTATTTAGAACCTATATTGCTTGATCTATTAATGTGCGACCAATGAGGAAATTTTTAATGTTTGAAGACTTTTGGAATTTATCTCTTTGATCCTGTGGTAAATTTAAATCCATTATCTTCTAAACCAGAGATAATTGTTTCTTCCCATTGATTCGCTACTTGTTGTGGGAACAGCACCCCCATATTTTTGTACACAAATATGGAGACGCTCTCCATTTCGGAAAACTCTGTTATTTATTGGAATTTTGGTGGCTAATGATTTATTTGACCTTGATTGTTTGGCTTTGGAAATTTTTCAGTATTGGATCATATTTTTGGCATATCCTTTAGTGTTATGGTTGTTATGATTGTATATTTTCAGGATTTAGTTGTATGAGTTTGTCTTATTTCAGTAATCTGGTCAAAATATTCATTGCGGCTATTGTGAAGAGGTTTTCATTATTGAAAAGTTAAGTAGTTTTCATAAAAGGAAAGTTTTAATTTAAGCATATTTGTTTTGTTAGATTGAATTTATTGTGCTTATTATTTCTATTAAAAAATAAAAATAAAATAAAATAAAACATAGATTTTTATTATTCAAGCCTTTGTTTGAAATAATTGTTATAATTTATTGTTTGGTTTTTTAGAGATATTAGTGTGAATGATTCTTTCATTTGTGTCTTTAAAAGTTGTCTCCTTACCATAAATACTATTTCATCAAACTGAAAAGTTTATAATTTCATATTCACTACATTAGTTTCAAATTGAGTTATTACACCATTTAGTCATCATACACATTTGATTACCTTTAATGAAAAGTGAGACGTTAAAATAAATCAAATTATTTAAAATAAACAATTAATCAACAGTAATCACATTTAGTGTGTCTCTAGGTTAGAAGATGTGTTCTATCATCTATAAACATAGGAGTTATCATGTCTTGTCAGTGTTACATTATGCGGGTTGTTTGTCTTCCATGTACATCAAAGTATATAGGATTGTTCGTCCATGTGCCTTTCAGTATATAGGAAGGCGCTCCATGTATAATGAGTATATAGGAACGCCCCCATCGTATAGTTATGCATTAGAAAACACTTACCCAGACTGCACTTTCACGTACCCTCGAGTATATAGTAATTCCCCTTCTAGGTTGCAAACTGGTCATAAGTAACTGAGTCAACCGCATTGTTGTATGTTATACATTGGATACATCATTTGAGGAGCATATCTTAGACGTGCCTAATGGTATATAGTAGTTCATAGCAACTTGGTAAAGCTTTGATACCTAGTGACCCTTTTCACTACTACTATTTATTTGATTGATAAAAATTTTGGATTTAACCATCATACATTATTAAATTTCTTAATTAAAATTCACTTTTTAATATACGTATGGTTGAATCTGATGACAATAGTTCTGAAATTTACCAATCAAGGAACCTATTTTAACATGGATCCTAGTCCTTTTCCTTGTTTTGTAAATGTTGATCCTCCTTACATGGCTACATTTTCTCTTTTGAGATTCATGATAGTTTTACAAGTATGGTTTTATTGAACCTCATTGGTCCCAAATACCCAAGTTTCTTCACCTCAACAACACCAACCTCTTGTTGACCCTTTACATTCTTTGCACATCATGTATTCTTCCCTTTACTCTTCCTTGCCTCGTGAAAGTTAATGCTAGTAAACAGGAGGCTAAGAAGAAGAATAAGCAAGATATGAAAATTGAAAATCAACCAACAATTTCTCTGAATATTGATGATGTTAAGGAACCCTCCAACATACAACACAAAACTAAATACCTTTGCAATCTTTGTAAGGGTGACCACCTTCTTATCTATTGTCCTGTTATTTGTGAGGTATTAGAAGTGTGGTCTAAATATTCTCATCAACTTAATGTTGGTCCATAAACCAATGATTACAAGGTTCCAAGAAAAAAGGGTAAAGTTAGATTTCCTTGTAAGTTATGTGAAGGGAGTCATAAAACTCACCTTTTCCCTCATATGGATGAAGCCTTAAAATCTTTGGAAAACCTTATTGTCTCTCAACAACAACTTCCAACTGGTTACCATAAAATTTCTCCCAAACTACCATCAGTGGACGAAGTGATTGATCCCATTTAAATTTCAGTCAATCACACTCTTCCATTGGAGAGTGAAACACTTAACACTCAAGTTGAAGAACTATTGGTTAATGAAGTGTTAAACTTGATTCTATTTTTGGTCGATCCCACTCTCCCCTTAGAGAGTGAAGTTAATACCTCTTGGGTTCTTCTTGTTACTTCATATTCCACCACACAAGGGGTAAATTCACTTGTTTCCACTGAACCCCCACCAACTACTGAGGTCATTTCCTTTTATTGGAATAGACTAAAAGATCCATGTCTCCCTTCTTACACCCCTTTCCAAATTATTTTAAATTATTGTGATAAGAACGTGTGTCACACTATTATAGATGAAGATGATTTTGTTATCATTTTATCCTCAACTGATTGGAAGGCTTTGGATTCTCCTCATCTTGTGTTTTTTACTCATAATATTTTGGATTTTAGCAGAAGAGCTTGTGAAAATTTAGGAATCCTTCCTTAGATTCCCATTACTTTGGAAGTAAATTTTGTTTATATTGGTGTAATGGTAGTCCAATTACCCTTGGATTTAATTTTTCTCCTTGGGTTAGACTATTTCTATGCAATGAAATTTGTCGTGTCCACACTCTTTCGTGTGATTTCTTTCCCCCATAATCGAAACATTCTGACTATTGATCAGCTTTAGTTTGGTTCCCTTGTTATGAGTACCATCCATCCAGCTGTTGGGAAAAATACTGAAAGAGGGGATGAATCAATATTTTAAACTCAAACTTCCAAAATTTATATTCTGAAATAAGTACACTATAATTATCAAATCAATTTGCATATGTACGCTACTTTAAAGAAAGAAACTAATGTATATCCAATTTATTGATTTTTCATATATTCTATCAAATGATTATCTTTAATAATTTCATCATTAGATTAATTACTTTTCAGTATGAAGTAAACAACATAAATAAATATCAACAAATGAGAAACACACATAGAACACAAGGATTTTTAGGTGGAAACCCCATGTGGAAGAAAACCATCGACGTTGTTGTATTTGTCTTCTTTCTTATGATATAAAGAAAATGTTCATTACATTTGTATTAATTCATACTCTTATCATTACATAGGCATCCACCTACAGGAGACTACAACCTCCACTCATTTTCCAGCTCCTACTAGAAGGGAGATACAACCCCCTAATCTTGTTTACTAGATTCTATCGGAAGGAAGCTCCTACCCCTTTTATGAAGGATACAACCCTCGGCTCCTTGGGGAAAACTTTTCAGAATTTTTTAAACTATATCCACCTGTCAAACAATCATTACACAACCCGTAGGCCACCTTTCATCACATTTTTAGATTGGACCTATATCAACAATAAACCTAAACAAACATGTCAAACTAAAGCTCTGAATATGAGACCATACAACATTTAAAATCAATTTAATTTCTAAAGCATAAAATCATTGAGTGTATAACCCAACCAAAAACAACAAAAATCAAATTATTTACGTGACTATACTAAATAATACCCGCATATGTGTGTGCCTCCTATGTATAGAATGTGCATACATATCCCAGACTGATGCAAATTGAATCATGAAGAAATGTAATTTTGAATCAATCATTGGACCATATATATAGAACCATAACAGAATACTAAAACAATCACAGATACCCATACTGTAGCATCATTTTCAATCAATCAACCCAATCATCATAGTTATATATGCATAATCAAGATAGATATATCAATGACAGATAGCAGAAAATAAAGCATAACTCATCAAGTGTCATCATCAAAGTGCACTACAAACCATAACATATATGTGTGACTACAATAGTATAAATCAGTGTATGTACATGACTATTATGCACAACACCAATGTACAGATCTCAAAAAATTGCAGAATATATATGCGACCCTATAGAAATAGATATGTTTATGTACGTGACCATTCAAGAGAAAACCAACATATATATCTAAAATCATTGAATCATACCTTTGCAATCTATCAAACCCAAATCTTGGCCCACATAATTTTACCATCATACATCATTATATTCATATTCATAGATCTATAATTGTTTCTTACATACAAAGATAGACCAAGCAATATGTTTTCCTTTTAGATCTATGATATATGTGTCATCAAATAATTCATCACTTGCACATTTGACACCTTGATCTCCATCTCCTTATATAGTTGACCTATCCAATACCTTAGGTAAATCCCTTAGTAATATTTTTGGTATTCTTTGATGGGATCAAATAATCATTATCACACCAAGTACTATGGGCCAATACCATGGTAAAGACCCCTGGTATTCAAATTACCATGATTCATATTATGTACGTGACTTTCCCTTATAAGACCTTTGTATGTACATGACCCTTCCTCATAGGATCAATGTATACTTTCTCAAACTTCACCTTTAACTTCCATCTATCTCTATGCTTCCATTTCTTTGTCCATACCATCTGTAGCATGTGTATCAATTTGCAGATCCATCATGTTATAACATTTTTGACATATTTTATCAAGTAGGTTTCCATCAACTACAACGAATTAGCCATAATTCCAACAATCTCCCCCTTTGGACTTGATGGCAACCACTTTGGTGTTTGGTCACTACATGTAATTACCTACAAACATACCTGTAAATATCAAGACTTCTCACCAATATTCTATCCAAGAATTCTTCTCCAAACACCAAGATTATCTCCCCCTTTGACATCAAGGGAAAAGGGATTGAATTTTTTTAATGAAGAGTTCTCTTTGTGGAGAGGATTGTTGTATTTTTTATCTGTTGAATGGAAAAATTTCACGCTGACCATGCTCCCCTTAAGCATATGTTGAACCATCGGAATATATTCAATAGAGTACAATACTTGATGACTCAACCAAAAATTACCTTTCCTATGACCAGCGACTCTATGCTCCAATGATGACATCAATTACCCAACTTATGGGATTTACATAAAATTTTACATCAATGTCCCAAAATAGTGGGATTATATACATGACATGACTTGATCCTAATAGCCCATACATGACTGAATTTTATAATGATCCACAACATGGGAATTTTTATGATCGTTACATCAAGAGACATATATGACACTTATAACCAAAACAAGGACCTCAACGATGGGGTAGCAAGATCATGATAGTCGTCAACAACCACCATACACCATCTAGGAACCTGAAACATGAACATTTGATCATAGCAAGATATAAGTAACATGAAAATCCTCATTCATCAATAATCTCTTCAACATCATCAATATGGGACTAAGTATGTAATGCTTCCGAGCATTACCAACCAATCATCAATACTGACGATAGCATACACATTATCCTCATCAAGCATGTCAATAGATAAGTATCATTCATAACTTTATCATTTGGAATCCATGCATCATTGGTAACTAGGGATAGAACAACAATATATATATATATATATATATATATATATATATATATATATATATATATATATATATATATATATATATATATATATCTTCAGTAGAAATAGTAGAAATATCTATACATCAACAAGGATATGCAACAATACTTGCTCAATAAACCATAATTCGAACAAGGAACTATAGGGGCATAGCAAACTCTCCCCTTGAACCAACAAAATGCATCAAACCAATGTCAGAACCGAAATACCATTCAGGAAATGATGAAGGCATATAGTAGGTTTATCCTAAATCTATGCCACTCTTCTCAATATTTAATATGTATACGCATCTATTTAACTCAAAAACCACGTATATATGCAACTTTCCTTCACACCTTATGCGCAAAAAAAGTAAACGGTAGTAATTTATAGTCACATATACCCCTGAACATGATATACCTATTAGAACAATCAATAAAGTTATGAGGCATGAATAATTCCTATTTTTTTTTATATATTCAAAGGAATCACGTGGAAGTGGCTTTGTAAATATATTTGCAACTTTCACCTTTGAAGGAAGGTACTCCAGTTTGACATTTTTTTTAACCACTTGTTCTCTCAGAAAATGATATTTTATTGGAATGTGCTTGTTTTTTGAGTGCATGACAAGATTATTAGATATAATTATGGCACTAGTATCATCACAGAGAATGGGTACAGGTTAAGGGCAAGTGACTTAAATATCTTGCAATGTTTGGATCATCCATAAAAATTGAGTACAACAAGATGCAGCAGCAACATATTATTCCTCGGTAGTAGATAAAGCAATAGAACCTTGTTTTTTGTTGAACTATGAAACCAAGCGAGGTCCCAAATAAAATGCTCCTCCACTAGTGCTCTTGTGATCATCAACATTACCTTCCCAATATGCATTTGTCTAAGAATGAAGTGAAAAGTCAGCATTTTTGGGGTACCATAGACCAAACCCTTGAGTTCTTTGTAGATACTTGAATATTCTCTTAACCGCTAGGAGATAAGTTTCCTTAGGATTTTCTTGAAATCGTCCAACAATGCCAACTACATGCATAATGTTTAGTCTTGTACCTATAAGATAGATAAAGATGCCAATCATAGATCTATATTCTTGTTGATTTACTAAAGGAGAATCATCCTTTTGACTAAGGTTGCATCATGTTACCATTTGTGTGCATATAGGCTTATAGGCTTATAGTCTTCCATTCCATATTTCTTCAAAATTTGTTTGAGGTACTTCATTTGAGAGATAAAGATACCATTCTTATTTTGTTGAACTTGAAGGCCAAGAAAATATGTTAGTTCACCAAGTAGAGAAATTTCGAATTATTTTTTCATAATAGAAGAAAATACTTGACTCATAAATTCTACATTGCTTCAAAATATGATGTCATCTACATAAACAACAATTATCAAAAGTTTGTCTTTATGAAAATTGATTTATAGGTTGTTATCTACAAACCCATTTTTGAAGTCGTGTTGCTAAATATACCTGTCAAGACAATAATACCATGCATGAGGAGCTTATTTTAAACCATATAATTCCTTCTTAAGTTTGCACATAAAATTTGTATCATTTCCACGAATGAATCCTTCAAATTTTTAAATATAAACTCCTTGTAGATCTCCATTTAAGAATGCAGATTTAACATCCATTTAATATACCTTAAAGTTATGAAAGATTGAAAATTCAAGAAACACTCTTATGGCTTCAATTCTAGCTATAGGTGAAAATTTTTCTTCACAGCCTATCCCTTCCTATTGAGCATAGCCTTTACATACAAGTCTTTCTTTGTTTCTAAATACTTCTCCATTTTCATTCAGTTTGTTCTTGAACAGCCATTTTGTCCCAATTACATTTTTATCATTAGGCTTTGGTACTATTTCCCATGTATGGTTATTTTCTATTTGATCAATTTCTTCATGCACTACCTTAACCCAAAAATCATTTTTTCTTTCTTGATTCAAATTTTGAAATTCAATTATGGATAGTAAGGCTAAGTGACTAGAAGTTCCAACAAGAGTTCTTCTAGTTTGTATTCTTGCTTCATTTTCACCTAAAATTTGAGATGGTTTTTCTGAACATACATTGATAGAGTCTTTTTTGATGTATCTATATTTTCATTTCCTTATTTGGATGCTTCTCTATTTAATTCTCCTACAACATTTTGGCTTGTAGTAGGGAGAGGTTCTTCATATGTTGGTGCTTCACTTTTGGAACATGTAGGTGCTTCATCAATCACAACATCTATGCATTCAATAATATTTTGAAGCCTTTTATTATAACATTTATATCCCCTAATTCTACAAGAATATCCAAGTAGGATTCCTTCATCAGCTCTCGATTCAAACTTCCAATCTTATCATCATTTTTCTTTATGAAACATTTTCTTCTGAAAATTCTAAAATGTTTGACAATTGTAGCCTGACTAAACCATAGTTCATGTGGATTTTTAATACTGTTTACTCAAACATGATCTTTGTTAAGTATTTCCACTGTCGTACTTGTTGCTTCTCCCCATAAGGTGTGAGGTGTGAGGGAGCATTAATTTGGAAGCTTAGTGAAAATTTCTAATCATTGGAATATATTCCTATTTTCGAGAGGACCAAAATTTACCTTTAAAGCACTCAATTTGGATAAGGAAAAATATATTTTTGGTGAGAAGACCCACACTGGCAAAAAAATTTAAGGTCGAACTAAGAGGTTAATGAGCCCTCCTCCAAACACCTATAAATACAAGTTACATCAACCTCATTTGGCACAATCATCATCACATACATATTCTCTCTCCTCCTCTCATTGGTTCATACAAATTGCAGGAATCCGCGTGATATTACAGGAATTCACGTATGATTGCAAGAATTCGCAATTACAGAAATTCACATGCTATTATAGGAATTCACATGCCATTATAGGAATTCATGGGTGATTGCTGGAATGTGTGTATGGTTGCAGGAATTCGTAGTGTGATTGCACAAATTTGCTATTACAGTAATTCACATGTGATTATAGGAATTCGCAATGTGATTTCATTCATTGTTGCTTTGATCAAACCTCTTGGAGGACTGCTTTGACCATTTATTTTGACTAGTTATGACACATTTTATTGCATACTTTGACAATTGACTAGAGTTGACTTTGAAGGTTCATCATTGGTTGGATTTTTTTTGTCTATTTGGATAGTTAAAGGTTTACTTTGACTCATTGTTGAAATTGGATATTGTACTCTTTGTTGATCATTTTATGACAATATAATTAGAATAAAAATTTGAAATTTTTTTCACCCTTAAGGTTTTCTCCCTGGTCTCTGGCCAAATCATGTTGTCTCTATGTGTGCATGTTTTTCTTATGTTTTTCCTTTTATTATTCCACTACATAGTTGATGTTATTATTCTTTCTACATAATTTCATATGATGTAATGATGTTATAATTTTGTGAGGTTAATTCAATGTGTAAATGATGTGATGAAATTATCAAAGAAAATAACAATATATCCCTAAGGAAAATCAACAAAAGGAAGTTAAGTGAGGCATATACGAGTAATAAGTCATTTAAGTCATTATTTGACGGCAACAAAACTGAAAGTCACCCCTGAGGAGAGTTTGGTTACTGTAGTCGTGGCTCTGTCAACATTTCCTTATTTGCTTACGTGGTCTTCTTCCTTTTCTCGGGATTTTGTTTATCAAATTCGAAGAATTTGATAAACAAACAGTATTACCAGTCTTTGAAAATTAAATTATGTCTCCGAACTTTATATAAATGTCCAACACTTTTATCAAATGAATTTATAATAAACCTTTGGCTCCAGCCCCACCTCTATGATCAATAGCCAATCAAATGCACGCATAGTACCTCGGTTATCGTCTGCGCATATTTATCAAATGATCACCATCCGATGGCTCCTTCCTAGATCAACGACAGTCCATGATATCGCTCGACATCCTTGGTCGATATTTAACGTGAGATGGCACGCAGAGACGGTGGTTTTCGCGGGTCCACCTCTACCATGTGTCGACGGTTCTATGGAATCGCTCGCGATGGGAGAAAACCGCTTCCTCCAGAAAAGCGGTGTGATATGGGCAGGGTGGTTTCGTAAATTCCATTCACAGTTTTGGTATAGTGATTAACCACGGTTTACGTCGGTTTGCGTAATCCTTCGTATGCCTTAACTCTGGTTCACAACTTGGGTTTATTTCAATAGAGTTCGGTCCGACCATTCGGTGGGGAATTTCGTAGAAATACAGACAGAGGACTACGTTGGAATTCAATTCACATAATTCATGGGAAAAATAGAAAGAGAAAAGCGGAATTATACAACCACCATACTAAACGATTTCACGCAAAACCAGTGCACAATCGCCTCTCAATTAAACAATTCCTTCACAATTAACAGTTTGAGACAATTTAATGGCCAGCGAGCACTAAAATTATTTAACTGGAAACAATTGTTGACACAGAGATTTTATTACAGAAAAGCTCTCTTCTTTCCCTTCTCCTCCCTCTACTACATCCGAGGGATACAATTTGTTAGCCACCTGTAAAATTTGATTATATCAAAAGGTGGCTAAATCTGTTTTGAGCCTTCAAGGAACAATTTTCTATAACAAAAAAGTGTTGGCTCTTGAAAACTCTTGAAGGCCTCCTGCCTCTATCCAAATCTGCACTTCTATTTACATCCCAGAAGACCCTAAAATCCTGCTGATTTCCAAGGCCAAATACTGTTGCAAACACATTTTCCCATTTCTCTTCTCCCAAAACTAACCTCATTTTATGTCTCCCCATTCCCCATGAAGATCCCTCATTTTCATGTTTCTCCCCTTTCCCCCTCATTAAAATCCCCCTTATAAGGTTTTAAGACTCTCTCTTAACCTTATCGAAACCCCCCAACTCCATTGAAAACCTTGAAAAATTCCAAGAAAATCATGTTTTTTATGTATAGGGTTTAAGACCCTTTGGGCTAAGGTTTCTAACTACTTCGTATCATATGCCCACACCCTGGAACCAAGTGCTAAGACTGGAGGCACTTATCGCATCACACAAACTCAAGTGTGCAAAGTTTTGCGTTGTGTTTAAAACTTGCGATGCAATCAGCCTTATATTGAAAAACCCGATCGTAGATCGCATATCGCAAGTTTATATGTACCAATATCCCATGGGCCCATATTCTGTACTCTAAACCATTGAATAATCCATGCCCAATCTCTTTTTTCCTTTGTAAATGTTAAAAACCCACTTTTCCAATGTTTTGGTCTAAAACCAAAGTCTTGTATTAATATCAAAGGGTTTGTTGAAAAGAGCAATCGTGGATTGAAAATTGTAGAAAATGTAATGGGTGGATTGAAAATCCCATGTCCAAAATTGCGATATGTGATGCGCCCCGTTATACATCCTGGCCAAACATAAAAAACCTTTGTTATTTATAAACTTTGGGTTTTATTTCATTTTATGAATTTCTCCGCCGGAGTGGTTTCTAAATAAATCTACACTGTTGATCTGATTTGTACATCCGACGGTGCAGAACTTATCAAGCCCAGTGGACCCCGCCAGCCATGCGTCGTTGCCCAAAAACAGCGTGGTTTTTATTGCACCACTCTTTGGCAGAGGGTGGCTTTTTCCCGATGGCCAGTGATTCCATACATCGCTTGACATGCGTCCGTTGTACTTTTTGCGAAACCACCATCCATTGCGCATTAAATTTCAGACCAGGACGCCCAGCTATATCGTTGTGGACCATCCGATCTGGGCCCACTAAATCAACGGTGATCGCTCGCCGAAGTTGCTCGATGGTTAACGAAGGTTCGTGCACGATAACCAGGCCATCGTACAGCAGAAAATCAATCTTCGCCGTCGATCTGATCTGCAGATCGACATCCCACAATTCATCGCCTGATCTCTCCGTTTGACTTTCCATTGCCCAATCCTGACCATCGATCTCTGTGCGATCGACGGCTCAGATTCATCCTTCTCCTCTGACTGCCTCGTTCAATTTCGACCGTCGATCTCCGCATGATCGATAACTCGGATTTAATCCTTCTTTCACCCATTCCACGATCCCTCCCGATCAATCCTGATTGTTGGATGATGCCATCCAATGGCTCCGATCTCCTCGCACACCCTCCGATGCAGTTAACCTATATACGCAGGTTTTATAATAGTTTTCGTGTTTTGCAAGGTTTTAAATCATTTTTTCGTTATATCTAAAGAAGATTCAGAGGCAGAGGGTGACGTCTCTCCCGTCTTTGATTCGTCAAAGGAAATCATCCACAGGGTGGAAATGCACGTTTCATAAATGTTTTCTCAGGCATGGATGCCTTATAAACCCTGCGTAGTCCTGCACACCAGAAAAAAACACCATGAAAGGGGCACAGTCAAAGAGTATCAGTGCCGAAGACCAAAATGTATCAGAAAAGAGGATTAGAGATAGTTTTATGGGAATTACGGCTAAGACAGTTATCAAAAGCCTAATCCCCGATTTAAAACACAGTTTAAAGAATATTTTAAGGGTTTTATCGACAAAAGTGCTTCCACCACTGTAATTGAGGAAAATTGATCACTCTAGTTACTGAAATGCCACATGTGCCTCAAAGTATTCAATCAAAGGCCGAATTTATTGATCAGGATCATATATTTGTCTCAAACACAGCCGAAGAGTTACTCCTACAGGGACTTCAACTCAAAGAATGGCTACAGAGTTACTTTGACACCAAAACAGAGGTTAATTGAACCTTCTCCAACTTCTAAAGGCACCTACAGCCTCACAGAAAATCAAAGGCCGCGGAGCAATTAATACTAATCGAGGATATTATCTCTAAATTTTCAGAAAAACTATTTTAAAGGATTAAAGAATAGTCCAGAAGCATATCTTTTCGATCATTAGGCTTCTAAAGGCGGAAACAGAGTTATGAAGTAGAGTTAGGAATGATTACATCCCCACCTTATGCCTTGTCTGGTTCTCAAAGGCCAGGAATTCCATTGATTGCATAATTAATAATACATGACCCCTGGGAAATCCTCCCACCTCTTCATTCTTCTATAAATAATTCTATAGAAGATGAGAAAATGTTGGTCTCTGGACATCTAAATGCATGCAATAGTTATTCTGAAGCTAATGATGCCCTGTTTGCAACTTGAAGATACATAAGCTGATATGAGAAGTTTGAAGTTGTAAATACCCACTGGGCTTGTTGATTGTAGCTAGTTTGAACATCAAATACAAGCTGTTGATTTATGGGATCCTGATTTTTGTCAATGGTGATGTGTTCCTCACTATCAATTGTTATTTTTCTTATATGTTTCCACTTTGTTCACTTTCTTTGATAAAGGGCAACAAACATAGAGCTAGGATTTACTTTCTACAGTACCCTACTCTCACTGAAATATTTATTGTCTATGTTTTCTTCATTTGAAAGTTCTCTTAGAAGAGTACATTAATGCAGGTTGGTTAAAAGGTACTTGCCTGATCTAAATTGCTCTTTTTCACTGTTATCTGTGGTTTTCTTATTGAATATGCTGAAAGCAGGGTAGTTTAAAGGCACTTACCTGATCTTAATCTTTTCAACTGTTTTGTAAATGTTCTCTTATTAAAAGTACTTCAAAGTAGGCTGGTTTAAAGGCACTAACCTGATCTCAGAATACTTTTATGTTTTCCTTATTGAATATGCTAGAAGCAGGGCAGTTTAAAGGCACTGGCCTGATCTTTAGCTTTTTCAAACTGTCTTTTAATGTTTTCTAACTGAAAGAACTTCAAAGTAGGCTAGTTTAAAGGTATTAACCTGATCTCAGAAAACTCTCATGTTTTTCTTTAGGTACATGCTGAAGCAATGTAGTTTAAAATAACTTACTTGATCTTAGGCTGTTTTACTATATCTTCATTTGTTTTTTCTTCATTTCCTATCTGTTTCATTCCATAAAATCACCTTAAGAGATCCTTTGACATAAGTGACTTGCCCCATGGATCCTGCTTGAACCTTGCTGTCCAATTAAAATCCTCCTATGACTCCATAGCCCAATGGGTTAAAATTGTCTTTGCCTTTTCTGTCAACCAAATCATTCCTTCATCTGCAGACACCTTCACCCTTCATTTTGAAACTGCCTTCACCTTCATCATGTCCTTGCCCAACCAAAACAAACAAAACAAAACCCAAGCTCTTCATAACTAGCCTAATATCATAATTCCAGGTATTAAAGATCACATCTTTAAACTCATTATAGAGATATCCCTCTTTGAATTCAGGAGGGCTAGATCCTAGAATACAAAATTTGGTTGAAACGATGTTGCTTCTGTAATTGGACTCTGCCAATCTTGCTAATAAATTACAGATTCCTAACATTTCTGGCGACTCCACTGGGGAAGAAACCCAGAATCATCTTCATTTAAGGTTAAACATAGAAAATCAGGGATTCGGTTCAAGAACAATTGCTATATCAAACCAGTTGAGCCACCAGCAACTAACATTTCTGGCGACTCCGCTGGGGAATCCAAACCCTATACCTTTGTTGTGTTCTCCCATACTCTTAGACAAAGTCTGGAAAGGGCCAGGTAGCCTCTGGATCTCATCCTATTTCAGGGGTGACATATCTAGTGAATGCCCTGCCAGTCAATCTCTGGTTTGAGTTCCCTAGAAAAACTTCATAAAACCTTTGTGAGTAAGAAAAAGCCTTTTCAAGAACTACCAAAAGCATGGTAATCATGATAAAATTTACTTGAATCAGTGAAAATCTAAGCAAACCCTAAGATTCCCCTAAGACTTTATCCAACCTTGAAAAACCAGCTAGCTTTGCCATAAGAGTAAACTGTCTTTTCCTCTAACCGTAGCTAAGTTCTGAAACAAAGTTAGGATATTCTTAAAAAAATATACAACTGAAAAATAACTTAGAAAAACCTAAAAAATATGTCAGATTGGTATCCAATAAACATGGTGGTGGACCATAAGACCTTTTACCTCTGAAAAGAGCTAAAAACTTCCACTTGGCGACTCCACAATCTTGAAAAGACCTTAAGACTCCACTGGGAAGAACCCTTATTATTGTAATATCCTTCAAACTCAGTCACAAGACTGCAGGAATGAAATTTTTCCAAAATATACTAGTTAACCTATTAAAGATTGTCATACCTGGTTGAACTTATCTTATTTATTTTGGGTCTCAAAAACATAACATAATGGCTTCTAGAAATATTCACACTAGAGCCTATCCTGACCCTGATCCACCTGAGATAGTTGATAACCCAGAAAGTATCCTTACGAAGTCTCCTAAGATAAATTTGTCAACCGTTTTCAGATCACCCTTGAGAGCAAATTCAGTTCCTGAAAATCCTTCAGCTCTGCAACAATCACAAGCTGACTTAGTAAATCCATTTAGAACTAGGTCGTTTGATGATATAATTCAGTTAGATTCTGAGCCTTCACTTTCATCCCCGAAAAAAAGTGAACCTCTTGGTAGTAGAGAAACCACACCACCTGATCTACACTTCCTGTTGAATTTAGGTGTCTCTCATCCAAGATCAGCTCAGCAATCTACTGCTTTTCCATCCACTTCTGCTCACCCTACATCCCCTGTTCAAACCGCCCCACTTCAGCCCACTGTCCCTCTTGTAAATCCACCTCCACCTCCTGCCATGGCTGCATGGTATGCTCCCCTAGTCCTTCCTATACCACTAGTCAATCTTCCACAGGACTATCAGTCCAAAATTCCATTATATGATGCTAACAATGCTACAACTGCATCACAACATGTGGATAAGATGAATGACTACTTTGACAGAAATGAAATTGATGATGATTCAGTCAAACTTAGGTTATTTTCTCAGAGCTTAGGGGGAGAGGTGAGGAAGTGGTTCAAAGGTTTAACCCCCCATAGTATCCGTGATCTACAAGCCTTCCATCGAACATTCTTAAACAAATTGGAAGTAAATAAAAACCCTCGCCAAGTCATTTCTGACTATAAAAATCTCCATAGAGACACCGGGAAAAGTGTGCAAGCTTATTGCACTAGATTCAATAGTGTGTATAATGCACTTTCCCCAGAACTAAAACCTCCACAAGGCTCAGATTTAAATAAGTTTCCTAAAGGGTTTGATCCTGAGATGGCCTATCAGCTGAGGGAGAGATATTTTGCAACTCTTGAAGATATGCAAAAGGGTGCTCTTTCTGTGGAAGTCAACCTAATGGAGAAGAGAGCAAGAATGAAAACTGAAAAGAGAGTGTCCTTTAGAGAGGAAAATGCCCCTTCTACTTCCAACTCAAAGATGGAAAGAATGATGGAAGAGATGATGAATAAATTGAGCATCCTTGAGAGAGCACAAGCAAGTCAAAACCAAACTGCTCCTCAAAACAAGAACCAAAACCAGAATCAGAATTTTAGAAGGAACCAACCTCCAAACAAACCTAGGGAAGATGATCAATAGATCACTCCTCCCCTTCATCAAAACTATATAAGTGAGGTTGAGGAAACAAAGGAGATAACAGAGGAAGATGATATCAACATGTTGGGAGTAGATAATGATGACTTTGAGATTCATTTTGATAAGGAACAAGGTTTTCATACCTCTTATGATGACAAAAAAGATGATAATGCAAGTTATTTTCAGGACATGGAAAATGTCATCATAGAGCCTCAAAAATAATATGACCTTAGAAGAAAAACCAGTCAAAAAAATCCCAACACCAAAACCTCTGACAAATCTTCACAAAACAACACTACAACCAAGCCTAAAATTGTCAAACAAAAGGATAAAACAGTAGCTGTCAATTCTGATAGAGATAGAGAGAAAGGCACTCAAAATAAATAAAAATAGAGTGTGGACATTAGTAGTACTATCACTTCATCTAGTACTCCTGTTAAGACCATTTTTTCAAAAACGAGTAGAACAAATCAGCAATTTGATGTTGCTGATAGACTGGGAGCTAGTAAGGCTGAGACAAGTTCATCAAAGAACCAGATTCTTTTCAGCCTAGAGCAGGAAATTTCAAAGATCAGAATCTTTTTTCCCCTGACTGAGTTAGCTTCCCAAAATGTATATAGGACCCAAATTTTGAAGGCTTTAAATATTGAGGATAATAATGACTCAGTCAATCTTAATGACGACCAGCCAAAGCTTATTTTTGGTCCTAAGATTGAAGGTATATATTAAGAGGGACCTGTACCTCCCTTTTATGTGAGTTTTAATGTTCATGACAAGATCTTGCACAATGTTATGCATGACTCTGGAGCCTCACACAACCTTATGCCAAAGGTGATAATGGAAATGCTAGGATTAGAAATAACCAGACCTTACAAGGATTTATATTCTTTTGATTCAAATAGAGTAAAGTGCCTTGGCCTGATCAAATACCTTTGTGTGACTTTGACCCAAATCCCAGCCAAGTGCATGGTAATGGATGTTGTGGTGGC
This sequence comes from Pinus albicaulis, assembly GCA_034641835.2. Classification (NCBI taxonomy): domain Eukaryota; kingdom Viridiplantae; phylum Streptophyta; class Pinopsida; order Pinales; family Pinaceae; genus Pinus; species Pinus albicaulis. The sequence continues at coordinate 515,844,313 of CM076582.1, read as the reverse complement.
TGATGTGCCTCCTAAGTATGGCATGTTATTGTCAAGATCATGGGGTGCCAAGCTACAAGGTACCATACAGATGGACGGGACATATGCCACTATTCCTATTTTTAGCCATCTTAGAAGACTGTACAGAGAGTCACACATGAAATTCATGGTCAGTAGCCCAGAAAAGCCTGAAAATTATCCCATTTATTATATCCATACTAACCTGGATTCGTTTATCTTTTGAAATAATGAATCCACAAAACAGTCAAAGCCAGGACACAGTGAATCAGATAAACAGTTAGAGACCCCAAATCTAGAAATAAATGCAGTTCTAGATATGGAAGAAAACGAGAGAGAAATTTTGCAACAGTGCGTTGAAACAATGGACCAGAGTGAACAAAGCCAAGATGGAAAACAACAGACTCCCCCTCATGCCCAGTTCTATGACAAATCTGAGAAGGTGAAACAAATACAACTAAGTGCCGAGATTTCACAGCAACCCTTGAGCACGTTGGTTGAACAAGACGAAACTGAAAATGGTCCTCTGTGGAGTATGTATTTTGATGGGTCATGCACTAAGAACAATGCTGGTGTAGGTGTCTGGATTACCAACACTGAAAACAACCACATAGAAAACATTTCCTACAAATTAAACTTTCAGTGTTCCAATAACATAGCAGAATATGAATCCCTTCTCTTAGGCTTACATCTGTTAAAAAATTTAGGAGCCACAAGAATTAATGTGTATGGGGATTCAGAACTAGTCATCAAGCAAGTCAATGGGGAATATAACGCAAATCATCCCAGACTTAGAGCTTATCGAAATGATGTCATGGACCTTTTAAAAAATTTTGAGGAGTCCAAATTATTTTTTGTTCCAAGAAAAAGAAATATTGCCGCACAAAATTTAACTTTTGCGGCTAGAACATGCTTAACACCTGTTGGAACCAAAGACTGTACAACTCAAATTAAGTTTAGACCAGCGGTGCCAGATAATGAAAAATATTAGCAGGTCTTTGAGGGTGACAAAAAGATAGAGGATTTCTGCTGGGTAGGAATGAATTTGAGTCATCTGATTCGGATTCTAAATCTGATGAAAATCGCCTAAAAAAAATCCCCCTGAAAAAGAAAATCCATCTGGTCCCATAGAAATCAAAATGTTAAATAAAGGACTTGACACTCATACTAAAGAATACAAGGACACAGAAAACGAAGACATTGAGGTATTGTCGTCAAAAGACAAGAACATACCTAGGGGGCTAGCACCGTTAGAAGACGTCTTTGATTTTAACGATGTAGTAAAGAATCCCACCGTAGAATACACAGAGTCTGAGGTCGAGGAATGCAATATAGGCACCGAGGATCAGCCTAAAATGATCAAATTAGCTAAGTCCTTGCCACCAGACATGAAAAGGAAATACGTTGACCTGTTTAAAGAGTTTGTTGATGTTTTCGCCTGGGGCTATGAAGACTTGAAAGCCTACGATACAAAAATCATCCAGCACAAGATCCCTTTGAAAGAAAACCAAAAACCCTTTAAGCAAAAACTGCGTAGAATTAATCCAATACAACTGCCTCTAGTAGAAAAGGAAATCAAGAAAATGTATGAGGTAGGAATCATTGTGCCTGTGAAGTTTTCAAATTGGGTTTCTAACCTTGTAGCCATGAGGAAAAATACAGGAGAAATCAAATTATGCATTGACTTCAGAAACCTTAACAGAGCCTCCCTAAAAGACAATTACCCTTTACCCAAAATGGAACACATCCTACAAAGAGTAGTTGGTTCAAAAAGGATTTCTTTATTAGATGGTTTTTCAAGATATAACCAAGTTTTAGTATTCCCAGAAGACCAACTCAAGACAACTTTCACCACTTCTTGGGGCACTTTCATGTATGTGAAAATGCCTTTTGGATAAATGAATGTTGGGGCCACTTTCCAAAGGGCCATGGACATTGCATTTTCAGAGGAGATAGGGCACTTCATTGTAATTTACCTTGATGAAATAATAGTTTATTCCAAATCTGATGAAGAGCACCTGAAACATTTAAGAAAGGTCCTTGAAAAATTCAGAAGGTTTGGGTTATCTTTAAATCCCAAAAATACAGTGTTTGGCCTTCAGGAAGGTAAACTCCTTGGCCATATCATATCAGAAGAAGGGATGAAAATAGATCCAAATAGAGTTGAGGGAAAACTACAGATTAGCCAACCAAGGAACATAAAATAATTGCAGTCCTTTATTGGAAAGATTAACTTCTTGAGGAGGTTTATTCCCAACTTGGCAAAGCTCCTTAGAAACATGACCAATATGCTCAAGAAAGAATTAGGAGTGAAGTGGACTGTAGAAACAAAAAAATCCTTCGAATTGGTAAAACATGCACTCACCCGGGCACCAGTCCCAATTAGCCCAGACTTTTCAAAAGAGTTCCTTATTTTCTCCTTTGCCTCAAAACATACTGTGGCTGAAATCCTATTGCAGAAAAACCCAGAGGGACAGGAACAACCCATTTCTTTTTTCAACAAGGCTTTAAGGGATGCACCCTTGAAATATAACATAATGGAAAAATAGGCCTATGCTTTGGTAAAGGCCTTAAAGGACTTTAGGGTATATATTCTACATTCCCACATCATTGCCTATGTACCTAATATAGTGGTAAAAGACATCTTGTCACAAGACCCAGATGGAAAGAGAGGTAAATGGATTGCTGCTATATTAGAGTACGATTTGGAAATCAGACCAACCAAACTTATTAAAGTCCAGGTCTTAGCTCAATTAATGGTTGAATCTAATCTACAAGCCCTTGAAATTAACATGGTAGATGCCTTGGATGAACAGGAAGAATTACCTGCTCCCACTGTCAAAAAGCAGTTTCAAAACTCACCTTGGTACACTGATATCTTGTATGTGCTTGCAAATCTTAATGCTCCTCTTGATTTATAAAAAACAAAGGCAAGGTTTTTAAAGTTGAAAGCTAGGAACTATTGCATTTTAAATGAATGTTTATTTTGGAAAAATGCTGATGGTTTATTGCTTAAATGTTTGCCTGAAGTTGATGCAAAAAGGATCAAGCATGAATTCCATGAAGGAGAGTGTGGAGGCCATCTTTACTGGAAAACCACAGCCAATAAAATCCTTAGAGCTGGCTATTACTGGCCCACCCTTTTTCAGGATGTCCATAAAATTATAGTTGCCTGTCACAAGTGCCAGATTTTTGAAGGCAAAATAAAACTTCTCCCTTTACCATTACAACCTATCACTGTTGAAGCTCCTTTCAACAGTGGGGCCTAGATTTCATAGGGGAAATCCATCCTGCTTCGTCTGCCCAACACAAATGGATTCTCACAGCCACTGACTATTTCACAAAATGGATTGAAGCCATCCCTTCTAGGAATGCCACAGATTCTGTCATTATAAAATTCCTTGAAGACCATATCTTGTCTAGATTCGGATGCCCTAGGAGGATTATTACTGATAATGCTACTGCTTTTTTTTCTAAAAAGATGATTGAGCTTTGTCACAGGTATCAGATTACACTTGGTCATTCTACTGCTTACTACCCTCAAGGTAATGGGCTAGCAGAATCATCAAATAAAACTTTGGTGACCATCATCAAGAAGCTACTTGAAGAGAACAAAAAATCATGGCATAACAAGTTGGTGCATGCTCTGTGGGCAGACAGATTGACCACAAAAAATTCCATTGGAATGTCCCCTTACCAGCTTGTTTATGGAGTAGATGCAGTGTTTCCTACCAGCCTAGGTGTACCAGTAATAAAATTAATCCAAGAAATACAGTCAGAAGAAGACAACATGATTAGGAGAATTAGTCAGACAATACATCTTCAGCAGACTAGGGAAGAGGTTTACAATAGGGCTCAGAAGGTGCAAGAAAACATAAAGAAGTTGTTTGACAAAAGAACAAAGGCTTGTGTTTTCAACATTGGAGATAAAGTACTCAAATGGGATTCCAAAAGAGAGGATAAGGGTAAACATGGAAAATTTGATAGTTTTTGGCAAGGTCCTTACATCATCCAGTCCACTGTTGGTCCTAATGCCTTTTTTCTACAAGAGTTAGATGGCACAGATCTGTTTGGGGGTCCTGTCAATGGCAGGGTCCTTAAGCATTACTACTTCTAAGTTTGATTTTAAAGCTTTCATTTCCATTATAAATACCATTTTCTTTCTTCAGTCTCATAAAAGAAAAAGTACAAAAACAATAAAAGAAAAAAAAAAAAAGAGAGGGCAGATTGTGAAAACAAGAAAGGTACAGCCCCATACCAAAAAAGAGAAAGAAATTCTGAAAGTGTGCAAGCTTAAATGCCACTCCTAAATAACACACTTCTAGTTAGTCAAACTGTTTAACCTTGACTAATTAGTTTTAAATTTACTACTGATAGGATAGTGAATTTGATTTTCCAAACTGTCTAATCTTGGCTTATCAGTAGATAGTTTAGGATAGAAATTAAAGGTTCAAACATGATCAAAATCTGAACCTAAGGTTGCAAAGAGAAATGACTCAAATATTTTCTATTTTTCTGAGTCAAAGAGATGTAAAAATCTGGTTCTAATTAGCTCAAAATCTGAACCAGAAGAAAAGGAAAGACAGCTCAATAAGAATCAAATCAGAACTGTAGAAAAGAGGAAGGAAGTGTTATCAAATTTCAGATCTTAAGCCTTCCATTTTGGATTTATTTTTTCTACAAAATAAATTTCTATGTGCATCTTGTCTTTATGCCATAGATCACAGCAAGTCAAACAGCTTAATCTTGACTTGGCTATTTTTTAAATTTATGTTTTAGAATTTAGAGAATAAGATCTGTTAGACAGTTTAATCCTAACAGATTAGTAGATTAGGTAGAGAATCATATGGGCTCAACTGTTTAATCTGAGTCCATGGAGAAATACGGAGTATAAATAGATTATATTTCCTGCTTTCAAAAGAATAAAATGTTGTGAAAAGATTTTTCCAATCCAAGTGCACTCTAAAGAAGAAAAAATGTTAAGATCAGTAGGATTGGGTAGGTAGAAGTTTGTATTGATGAAGATCCATTTCTTTTATGACTACTAATACATTTTCAGATAAAATCATCCTAGCACAGGAAGATCAGCCCAATGGATTAGGCAACTGATCAGCCTCCCAGAGAATTTAATTCTGAAGTTCTTGATGCCTTCAAGAAGGCACCATCCCCAAGTGGAGCCACTGTTAGCCACTTGTAAAATTTGATTATATCAAAAGGTGGCTAAATCTATTTTGGGCCTTCAAGAAACAATTTTATATAACAAAAAACTGTTGGCTCTTGAAGACTCTTGAAGGCCTCCTACCTCTGTCCAAATCTGCACTGTTGTTTACATCCCAGAAGACCCCGAAATCTTGCTGATTTCTAAGGCCAAATACTGCTGCAAACACATTTTCCCATTTCTCTTCTCCCAAAAATAACCTCATTTTATGTCTCCCAATTTCCCATGAAGATCCCTCATTTTCATGTTTCTCCCATTTCCCCCTCATTAAAATCCCCCTTATAAGGTTTTAAGACTCTCTCTTAACCTTATCGAAACCCCCCAACTCCATTGAAAACCTTGAAAAATTCCAAGAAAATCATGTTTTTTATGTATAGGGTTTAAGCCCCTTTGAGCTAAGGTTTCTAACTACTTCCGATCATATGCCCATGCCCTAGGACCAAGCACTAACACTGGAGGCGCTTATCACATCGCACAAACTCAAGTGCACAAAGTTTTGCGCTGTGTTTAAAACTTGCGATGCTATCAGCCTTATATTGAAAAACCCGATCGTAGATCGCATATCGCAAGTTTATATGTACCGATATCTCGTGGGCCCATATTTCGTACTCTAAACCATTGAATAATCCATGCCTGATCTCTTTTTTCCTTTGTAAATGTTAAAAACCCACTTTTCCAATGTTTTGGTCTAAAACCAAAGTCTTGTATTAATACAAAGGGTTTATTGAAAAGAGCGATCGCGGATCGCAAATCACAGAAAATGTAATGGGTAGATTGAAAAGCCCATGTCCAAAATTGAAATATGCAATGGGCCCCGTTATATATCCCGACCAAACATAAAAAACCTTATTTATTTATAAACTTTGGGTTTTATTGCATTTTATGAATTTCTCCACCGGAGCGGTTTCTAAATAAATCTACATCGTTGATCTGATCTACACATCCGACGGTGCGGAACTTATCAAGCCCGGTGGACCCCTCCAGCCATGCACCGTTGCCCAAAAACAGCGTGGTTTTTATTGCACCACTCTTCGGAGGAGGGCGGTTTTTGCCCGATGGCCAGCGATTCTATACATCGCTTGACACGCGTCCCTTGTACTTTTTGTGAAACCACCATCCATCGCCCATTAACGTTCAGACCAGGATGCCCAGCGATATCACTATGGATAATCTGATCTAGGCCCACTGAATCAACGGTGATCACTCACCGAAGTTGCTCGATGGTTAAAAAAGGTGCGCGCACGATAACCGGGCCATCGTACAGCGGAAAATCAATCTTCGTTGTCGATCTAATGTACAGATCAATGGCCCACAATTCATCGCCCGATCTCTCCGTTTGACTTTCCATTGCCCAATCCCGACCGTCGATCTCTGCGCGATTGATGACTCAAATTCATCCTTCTCCTCTGACCGCCTCGTTCAATCTCGATCGTCGATCTCCGCACGATCGACAACTCAGATTTAATCCTTCTTTCACCCATTCCACGATCGCTCCTGATCAATCCTAACCGTTGGATGATGCCATCCAATGGCTCCGATCTCCTCGCACGCCCTTCGATGCAGTTAACCTATATACGCAGGTTTTATAATAGTTTTCATGTTTTGTAGGGTTTTAAATCATTTTTTCGTTATTTCCAAAGAATATTCAGAGGCGGAAGGTGACGACTCTCTCGTCTTCAATTCGTCAAAGGAAATCATCCACAGGGTGGAAATGCACATTTCATCAATGTTTTCTTAGGCATGGATGCCTTATAAACCCTGTGCAGTCCTGCACACCAGCAAAAAACACCATGAAATGGGAACAGTCAAAGAGTATTAGTGCCGAAGACCAAAATGTATCAGAACAGAGGATTAGAGATAGTTTTACGGGAATTACGGCTAAGACAGTTATCAAAAGCCTAATCCCCAATTTAAAACATAGTTTAAAGAATATTTTAATGGTTTTATCAACAGAAGCACTTCCACCACCATAATTGAGGCAAATTGATCCCTCTAGTTACTGAAATTCCACCTGTGCCTCATAGTATTCAATCAGAGGCCGAATTTATTGATCAGGATTAGATATTTGTCTCAAACGCAGCTGAAGAGTTACTCCTGTGTGGACTTCAATGCAAAGAGTGGCTACAGAGTTACTTCGACGCCAAAATAGAGGCTAATTGAACCTTCTCTAGCTTCTAAAGGCACCTACAGCCTCACAGAAAATCAAAGGCCACCGAGCAATTAATGCTAATCGAGGATCTTATCTCTAAATTGTCGGAAAAACTATTTTAAAGGATTAAAGAATAGTCCAGAAGCAGATCTTTTCAATAATTAGGCTTCGAAAGGCAGAAATAGAGTTATGAAGCAGAGTTAGGAATGATTACATCCCCACCTTATGCCTTGCCTAGTTCTGAAAGGCCAGGAATTGCATTGATTACATAATTAATAATACATGACCCCTGGGAAATCCTCCCACCTCTTCATTCTTCTATAAATACTTCTATAGAAGATGAGAAAATGTTGGTCTCTGGACATCTAAATGCATGTAATAGTTATTCTGAAGCTACTGATGCCCTGTTTGCAACTTGAAGATACATAAGCTGATATGAGAAGTTTGAAGTTGTAAAGACCCATTGGGCTTGCTGATTGTAACTGGTTTGAACATCAAATACAAGATGCTGATTTATGGGATCCTGATTTTTGTCAATGGTGATGTGTTCCTCACTGTCAATTGTTATTTTGTGTATATGTTTCCACTTTGTTCACTTTCTCTGATAAAGGGTAGCAAACATAGAGCTAGGATTTACTTTCTACAGTACCCTACTCTCACTAAAAGCTTCATTGTCTATGTTTTCTTCACTTGAAAGTTCTCTTAGAACAGTACATTAATGCAGGTTGGTTTAAAGGTACTTGCCTGATCTAAATTGCTCTTTGTCACTATTATCTGTGGTTTTCTTATTGAATATGCTGAAATCAGGGTAGTTTAAAGGCACTTACCTGATCTTAAGCTTTTCAACTGTTTTGTAAATGTTCTCTTATTAAAAGTACTTAAAAGCATTCTGGTTTAAAGGCACTAACCTGATCTGAGAATAATTTTATGTTTTCCTTATTGAATATGCTAGAAGCAGGGTTGTATAAAGGCACTTTCCTAATCTTTATCTTTTTCAAACTGTCTTTTAATGTTTTCTAACTGAAATAACTTCAAAGAAGGCTAGTTTAAAGGTATTAACCTGATCTTAGAAAACTCTCATGTTTTTCTTTAGGTACATGCTGAAGCAATGTAGTTTAAAAGAACTTACTTGATCTTAGGCTATTTTACTATATCTTCATTTGTTTTTTCTTCATTTCCTATCTGTTTCATTCCATAAAATCACCTTAAGAGATCCTTTGACATAAGTGACTTTCCCCATGGATCCTGCTTGAACCTTGCTGTCTAATTAAAATCCTCCTGTGACTCCATAGCCCAATGGGTTAAAACTGTCTTTGCCTTTTCTGTCAGTCAAATCATTCCTTCATCTACAGACACGTTCACCATTCATTTTGAAATTGCCTTCACCTTCAACATGTCCTTGCCCAACCAAAACAAACAAAACAAAACCCAAGCTCTTCATAACTAGCCTAATATCATAATTCCAGCTATTAAAGATCACATATTTAAACTCATTATAGAGAGATCCCTCTCTGGATTCAGGAGGGCTAGTTCCTAGAATCCCAAAGTTGATTGAAACGATGTTTCTTCTGTAATTGGACTCTGCCAATCTTGCTAATAAATTACAGATTCCTAACACAATTTATATACATTAAAATGTGTCTCTTCGGTTCCTCTGTGAGGACCGTTTAGAAAATCAAAAGCCTAATTACAAGTATTCAACTAACTGAAACATGACAAATGGATCGAATCTAACTATTCGACTTCTACAAATTCTAACTAATCTAAATGAAACAGTCAGCTAAGGTATTGACACCTAGCTATTACAATTCAAATGTTTTCGAACCCTCCTAGCCACAACATGTGGACAAAAACTCCTACATTTCTGTCTAGTGTCTAATGCCCCTACATCAGACTCCCGAGAGCAATTTTCTTCATGGGCTCCTGTCCATGAGCTCTTCCACTGATCTACCTATCTTCTGCAACCTTCCTTAATTCATCCAAGTGGCATATTCCTCTGGCTTGTCCTTCCATTTGATTAAGTACTGAAAGTACTCTTGTCCTCTGGTCCTCTTGAACACTCTTTTGTCCAATATCTTCTCTGGTTGCAATGGTTGCGCTAGAGGTAGCTGTTCTTTCCACTCAATATGTCCCTTGTCTGCTGATCTTTCTTCTGCACCATCATCTTCGTACTTGTACAAATCTGCAACATTAAAAATGGGAGATATTCCAACATCAGGAGGTAATTCAATCTCATAAGCATTTGCAGAAAACTTTCTAAGTATCTTGCATGGCTCAATATTTTTGAACTTCAACTTGTTATACTTCTTTTTTAGGAATCTTTCCTTTATCAAGTGTGCCAAAACTAGATCTCCTACTTCAAAATGAACTTATTTTCTACTCAAGTCTGCTCTGCTTTTGTATTTGATGCTACTTCCTTGTAGTTGTTGTTTCACTTGTTCATGTATGGCCTGGATCTCTGAAGCAAATTCCTCACCATCTGCACTCCTCAGCTCTTCCTTTCCCAGATTTCTTAACTCTGATATTCCTCTGGGGTGCATTCCATAGAAAATATGGAATGGAATCTTCCCTGTGCTTCTATTTGGTGAGTCATTATATGCATATTCTGCCTGGGGAAAAATATGGTCCCACTACTTGGGATGCTCTCTGGAAAGACTTCTCAACAAATTTCCCAAACTCCTGTTCACTACCTCAGTTTGTCCATCAGTCTGGGGATGATAAGCTGAGCTGAAACTCAGTTTCGTACCAATTTTCTTCCACATTTTCCTCCAAAAATGACCCACAAATCGGGTGTCTCTGTCTGAAACAATGCTCTTGGGCAACCCATGCAATCTAACAAGTTCTTTGAAAAACAAGTTAGCAACATGGGTGGCATCACTAGTTTTATAGCATGGAATAAAATATGTCATTTTGGAGAATCTGTCCACCACAAAAAATACTGCATCATTCCCTCTCTGAGTCTTGGGAAATCCTAGAACAAAATCCATACTCACCATGTCCCAAGGCCTGTCTGGAATAAGCAAGGGAGTGTACAATCCTGCATTTTGGCTCCTTCCTTTAGCATATTGACAGATCTTGCAATTCCTCACAAACTTATCCACTTCTATTCTCATCCTGGGCTAGTAATAGAAGTGACTCAGTTGCTCATAAGTCTTATCAGTACCAAAGTGTCCAGCAAGTCCACCACTATGCTTCTCTTTGATCAAATTTTCTCTCATGGAACATTTTGGTACACACAGTTGGTTTCTTCTGAATAGTAAGTCCTCCTGCAAGAAATAATCCAGCCACTAGCTTCTATATATTAAAACAGGGTTACAACATGCCTCAAATGCTTCCTTAAAATCTGAATCTATTTTGTACAATTCTTTGAGAAAATCAAACCTTACAACTTCAAAATTAGTTTCTTGAACAAGCATGTGCCTCCTACTCAAAGCATCAACGACTTTATTTGCTTGGCCACTTATATGTTTCAAAACAAAATTAAAACCTTGGAGATACTCAACCCATTTGGCGTGCTTATGATTCAACTTGGGCTACTGTACAATATACTGCAAAGCATGATTGTCCGAATACAATACAAATTCCCTGGACATCAAATAATGTCTCCACTTTTTCAATGCCTAAGAAATTGCATAGAATTCCTTCTCATAAGAGGAATACTTTCTTCTGGTTTCATTCATATTTTCATTGAAATAGGCCATAGGCCTATCATCCTGACTCAACACAGCTCCAATGGCTTCCCCACTGGCATCACACTTCACTTGAAATGGTTTAGTAAAATCGGGCAGGATCAAAACAGGCTTCCCAGTTATCTTTTTCTTCAAAAGTTTAAAATTTCTCTGCTTCAGCAGTCCATTTAAATAGTTGTTTGCTCTTCTTTATTGTCTCAATTATGGGTGCATTAATCTTGCTAAAGTTTCTTATAAACTTTCTGTAAAAACTGGCAAGTCCATGGAGACTTCTTACTGTTAGTCTCCTATACCAATAGGTTTCATTTTTCATGATTGTCTTGATTGAACTATGGAATATGTTCAAACCTTTTTCTTGAGAAAAGGTGTTCCATATTCTTTAAAAACTAAAAAATCAAAAATTTTAAAAAATGTAAAGAAGGTATACCCCAAAAGAAAAATCAAAGGGTAAGAAAAATAAAAATGGCCAAAAAGCAAAAGAAATGAACCCCAAACAAAAAATAGGCCAAAGAAAGTGTGCAAATCCAAATGCCACTACTTTTTACTCTGATGTAATAAACAAATTGTGTGCAACTTGTATTTTATGCCACAATTCATGAATAGCCAAACTGCTTAAGCTTGGCTAGTTCATTTTTCAATTTCATGTTGTAGAATAGTGAATAAATATCTGACCAAACAGTTTAATCTTGGCAGATAAGTAGATAGGTAGAGTGAATAAAAGGTGCTCAACAGTTTAATCTGAGCCCTTGGATGTAATAAGGGTAGAAATAGATAGATTTATCATGTAAAAAGAAAAGGTTGAAAAGGGTTTGCAAGTCTAAATGCACCCTAATAAAGAAGAGAAAATGGTAGTAGTAGATAGGGTAGGTAGATGGTGTTGCAAAATTTTATCTGATGAATGGTGCTGCTAAATGATTTTGATCCTTTACTTTCATCACAAATACTGAAGCAGGAAAATACACTATAAAATCACAGCAAGCAAAGTCAAAAAATCATTAACCTCCCTCATCACTTTCCCCTTAAAAGTTTTACTAATTTCCCCCCAAAGTACTAAGGTATTTGGAGATCAAAAGGGCTCAAGGCATTTCCTTGACTTTTGGAGGGACCGGGCCCTCGGCCTAATGATCAATAAACACCTAAGTACTTGAGATAATTCATCATTATAATCATCCATCTTTAACCTTTTCCTAAGTAAAATCTCATTTTTCTTAGGAAAATCATGCAAAATTCCATAAAAATCCCTCAAAATAACTTACTATTCTAAGTTTAAGTGTTGAAGATGAGATATTGCAATTTACTTCAGAAATTGTCACTTTCTTAGATGTGCAAAGTTTTTTGAGTTCCCTTGTCCCTTTTTCATATTTACATTTAACTCTATTTACTAAATCCCTAGTGAAAATGCCCTATCCTAAGTATATAATTCCTTTTAAATTAATATCCCAAAAACCATCTATTATGTTTTAACCAAAGTATTTACTTCCCAAATATTCATTAAAAACTCGCTATACAAGCCCTTTGGTTGAATATATTGTTATACTATAGTCCCGCCCCTATGGTAAATTAATTACGTCGGTTAATTTATCATATAATAAAATAAAAAACATATATACGAAAAACTTTAAACATATGATTTATATGTTTAACACAAAAATATAATTAAAACCCGAGGTTTTATTTTCTAAACCAAAACTTGGGAAAAAATCCGTGCCAGCGTGGCTCATCCACCTGGCATCCCATCCGAAACTTTAAATAAAGACCCGCGCGCAAAATTCATTTACCCCGACCCTTTATAACTATGGAATTAATTAGTTATCAGAACTAATTAATAACCGTTTTCCACCCATTCTATGCCACCCGGGATGATTAATTAAACACTAATTAACTCGGACCCGCGCGATAATACCCCGCCATCTCCCTGTCATTTCAACCATCGGATCGCCCCTCCACATATCGACGCTCCACGTCAATTCCGCTAGCCATCCAATATCAGAGCTTTAGTGCGCGGGGGATTGGTGGTATTTGACTAGTCCTCCGTCCACGTGGAAATGATCCAATGGAATCGCTCCCCCCGCGATCAATACCACCTTTGCCAATAAGCAGTGTGGGGACTAAACCACTTACCGCCCGACCCTTGCACACGTCAGCCCGTACCAACGTGACGTCACTCCTCGAAAAACTAAAAACCCCTCTTTTGACTTTGGGAATAAAACAAAATTGCGTGTTTTTATGTCATTTTCATCGTTTGAACGCTACTGTGCTTTCCGCTACGAATTTCAAATTTCCACTGAAATCCATTGTTCAAATCAATTTCGCTCCAGATTTTCACCAGACCTGTGTTCAAGCAGTCTCCTGCTACCGCCTGTTACCTGTTAAAGCCAGCTTTCCTCTAAGAACAGGTATTTATCCTATAGCACTTCGAAACTGCAAAAGAAAATCTGTTTTCCTTGTTTTCCACTGAATTAGTGATTAAATTTTATCACTGAGATCATTCTCTGAGATTTAAGACTGTGAATTGTTCCCTTGAACTTGCAATTGTGCCAATTTCCCCATTAAAATTGAAATCACGCCCGGCCTGTGAAGAAAAACCAGAAACCTCCATTTTGAATCCACAAGAAACAAAATGGAGGCTCCGTCAGCTTTGAATGTAACTCCACTGAATGCCCCTCACCGAGAGTTAGAATATTTACCTTTAGTAGATAAAGATTTCCAGATTAAAGACTTGCATTTTGATGAAAGTACCCTTCTTAGTTATTGTCGCTGCAGAGACGAGTACTCGAAGGGGCAAGATCTCATTGGTTGTGGGAATCCAATCTCCCGAGATATCTCATTCCCTCAGTCATTTCTTTCCCAGAAATCATCCACTATTGCCATTCTAACTATGATCCCACTCAGAGAGCTGTAATATCCCCTGATCAGAGTGTTCTTTTCCACATTACTCTCCAGGCTATCAATGCAATGCTACATTTTGAACCAGGTCAAGAACTAGCACCTTTGTCTATAGAAGCACTGATTGAAAAATCTAATCAATTGACCCCAGAAAAATTGAAGTCCATTTGCCAGAATTTCATGTTGCCTGAACATCAACCTAAGGGACTTCCTCCCTATGGTTTTTATTATTTCACTAAGTTGGGAAGGCTCATCCTAAATCTGATATCTTTTGTCTTGGGTTTCAATACCAATGAATATGTTGATGAGATAACCTTGGTGTTACTGTCTATTTTTACTCCTGGGCAACCTCCTGAAGTTAAATATGATTTTGCCTCCTTCATAGCCAATAAGATCCATGATCAGTTCATGAGGCTAGATGATGAGAAAGTTTTTAAATATTCCTCAGTTATTTATCATCTCATTATCTTTTATCAATCAGAAAAGTTCCCTTTCCCTGTTAAAAAGCTTGATGCCAAGGGAGACCCTAGGTCAGTTATATTTTGGTCTCCCATAATTCATTCTTCCTCTGATTCTCCCTATTCCTAAACTGAGTTCATTGATCTGTTTGTATATCCTGCAACTACCTTGTTGACAGGAATCCCTCCTCCAAGGCTCAATAATGAAATAAAGAAGACCTTGTAGCTTTCAAGGACTTATAAAGTTGGAGATTGGTATTTATATCAAAACCATTCAGTCATTAGAATCTATGGATGTGAATTACATCCATTCAAGTTACCAAGATATGTGCCCATGAGACTTTTTGCCTTGGAATATTTCAGGCAAATGAATAATTCAGATGTGATTCATTTTTGTAGTGTGAAAAAGAAGGCCCAATTAAGGATCAAAAGTCAATTAGGTCCTTTCATCTGCAACTCTAGGGAGGCCGAGCGAGAAGCAGAAAATATATTACAAAGAAAGTTCCAAAGAAGTTTCCGTTGGGTTCCTTATGATCCATATGGTTTTATTTGTGAAAAAAGAATAAAGAATAAATCATCCCCTTACATACACCACAAGATTCCTGAAATAGAACAATATGCAAATCAAGATGAATGGGTTGAAGGAACACTAGTTGAGGAAGAAAGTGAAGCAGACAAAATGAACAGAATGATGAAAGATCTTGAGAAGAAGTATGACCTAGAATCTTGTGGTCAAGTGCAGGTACCTCACATTGGCACTTCTTCAGCAGAAAATCTACATCAGACATTACAGGAAAGCAGTTCACCAGTGGCAGTAGAATCAAAAGGCAAAGGAAAGGAACCTGAAATACAGGTCGTTGAAACTTTAGTCATGGCAGAGAAACCTCAAACCTCTAAAGCACCTGATCAAACTCAAGTTTCTCCTACTCAGGTAAAGCATCCACAAGTTTCAGAATTACAAACCCCATCCAATGTGGAAATATGAAAGAAAAGGCAGGTTTCAGATACTACTCCTCCAAAAGACACCTCAAAGGTACATCAAGCCAAAAAACAGAAACCAGATCCACTTCCAGATGTGGAAATCATAGATGAAGTGTTTGATGATGGAAGGGAAGACAGTCAACTAACTAGTTCTGTTAGTGTGACCCATACAGATCAAAAAGGAAAAGCTTTGCAGAAGCAGTTGAGTACTGAAGTATCCTCCTTTAGGCCACCAAAAACAGATACAGGAGATATAAAAAGAACTTTCATCAATATAAAGGCAAAGAATGATCCATTAAGAATGAAGGTCTATGATCAATACTTGAAAATGGCTCCACATAATCAAGAAAGGTTAATGTCAGCATTTGACATTTCACAAGGCAAAATGATGATGAGCCACTTCAAGTCAAAAGTGCCAAAACCCATGTCAGCAACTGATTATATTAGAACAAATTTTGAGGTCCTGGCAAAGGACATTCATCCTTTAGACCAGATAGAGATGCATAAACAAACTGGGGAAATGGTGTATTCCACTCTTACCAATAAGGCCATGGCAGCCCTAACGCTGCAAGATTCTTTAAATAACACAAGTGCCCAATTACAAATTGAAAAGGCCTCCTCTCAGGCCAAAGATAATAGAATAAAGTCTCTGGAAGACATAATTATCAGCGTGGGTCACAACCCCAAAGACATTAAAAGTATTGAGGCATTAATAAAAAAGAAAGATGATGACATAGCTGCACTGAGAAAGCAGCTAAAATTGCCAGCCTCAAGGCACCCTCAGACCCAAGAAGTTTTGAAGGAGAGTTCACAAGAAGAGGTAATGGAGTTGCTCTTAAAAGTAACT
This sequence comes from Pinus albicaulis, assembly GCA_034641835.2. Lineage (NCBI taxonomy): Eukaryota > Viridiplantae > Streptophyta > Pinopsida > Pinales > Pinaceae > Pinus > Pinus albicaulis. Next base: position 515,828,088 of record CM076582.1, on the reverse strand, counting down.
GAGCGACTAAGTGAAACAGAGAAGGAATTGGAACAAGCTTTGCAGGAAAAGGAAACCATCAAACATGCATCAACCACAGAAGCTGCTACAATCACAAGTACTATAACAGCAAAGCAACAAACAGAGCCAGTGCAGGTAAGTACTTCTGGTTTGAGTTCTGATGAGTTAATAAAACAAATGGAAAGTTTACAATTAAGAGTCACAGAACTTCAAACCACAAAGTTACAATTAAAAGATTTGGAGCAGAAGTATGATACATCTAAGAAGACAGTGGCTGATAATACCAGGGAAATCAAAAGATTGGACAGATTAGTTAAGGCTTTGGAAAAAGATCTTTCACTAGAAAAGCCTATGAAGGAAATAAATGAAATTCTTTGGGGTAATATAATTGAGTTAATAAAAAGTATTTGGCCCTCTATTCAAGCAATTTTTGAACAAAATGACCTGATTAAAGTAGCTCAAGAAGAAATAAACAGAACAAGAGATGAACTAAGAGGTAGACCTGAGCAGGCCAATCAACTTATTCAATTTTTGAACACCCGAACAAAACAACAACTTGCAAGACTAGGAATTGAAGACAGGACCGGCACTATTTTGATGATAAAAAGAGTTTTCATCAAAAGAACTTTTATGCAGAATTTAGAAAGGAAGTGTGCAGATATTTTGGATGATATTAATGCTTTCAGAGAAAAATTTCAAGTTTTGTTAGACAGTGGGTTACCCAGTCCAATGCTCTCACAGGACCAAATAATGGAATTGGAAACTTATGTCAAGAAAATAGATATCCATGCTCAAAATACAACTGCTAGTTCTAGCAGTTTGACAGAAACAACGTTGCCAACAGGGAGAAATATTTATGACAGGTTGAAGAACTTATTTCATCTTGAGCATGAAATAAAGTATTTGTTTCCTAATGAGCCCACTTTTTACAAACTCACAGAGGCTGATGAGACATTGAGGAAACTTAAAAGGACTATGATACCAGAAGATCAATGGTGGAATGACCTATTGGAAATTCTATGAAAATTATCTTCAGTATGAGAATTTTATCTTTTTACTATTATGTAAAAGATAAAAATGAACACAGATGAAAGAGTATCAGTTGAACAGGTTAAAGAGTATCCATAAAGACAAAGAGTATCAAACAAGTAAAGAAATTACTCCAAGGGACAGCACCGAGCCCTATTTCAGCACTTACCTCTAGCACATCAGCAAAATGAGGGAACATCACATCAGCAGTTACCTATTATTCTATCCACGAGACCATTTGTCTCCTGTTTATTTGTAAATTTCTCCTTAGTCACCCTAGATTATTGGCTAGGTTAGAGTGAGATTTTTTTCAAGTATTTCTTGTATAAATAAACCCTCAAAGAGAGTATTGAGGGTGGATTCTATTACTTTGCTATGACATTGAATTTTTTGGAATAAAAGCATTTTGGAGAAATTTATTTGTGGCTTACTGGATGACAATTTTAAGCTCAGGACTTTTTGCAGGATTCATGTGTCGGACTGCAGTTCAATAAGTTTTTCTATCCTATGTTTTAAGTTCTATATCTGTTTACAATATCATTATGTCCATTTCTGAATAATTTACATAAAGGATTGAATCAGAATTTACTTAATTGTACTCTGATTTCAGATGTGATTATTCTTAATGTTTTCCTCTAAATTGGTTATAAGCACGAATTCTTAAATGCTCTTGCTTTGCTAATTTAAACATTGTTGATTACTGTAATAAAGAATTCTTCATTGCTCTTTGTTTGTAATCATCTCATTTCTTTCTTTTGAACATGGTGAAAGATTCTTAGCTGCCTTTCATCCCTTCAAGATCATCCCATCCACTTTAAATTTTAAGGATTGTTCTCTGTCTAGCTATCTTGCCCTGTAATACCATCTTGTGTTTAGAATAGAAATCCAGTAAAGCCATCCTTTGACTCCATAGCCCAATGGACTGAAATCCCTCAACCTTGCCCTTAGTTTGTGGATTCCACCATTTTCCCAAAACAAACTCTTGAATCTATAACTAGCCTAAAACCTTCCAAGAACAAAGATAAATCATAAAGAGAGAGCCCTCTCTGGATGCAGATTGGCTAGATTCTGCATCTAAAAGGTTGGTTTGTGGTTACCTCGGGTATACTTTCCTCTTACACAACTTCTAGGAAAACCCGAGTGATAACACTTTCGTGATAACACTTACCTCAAAAACATTTTTGGGTGAAGGCCACCCCACAATTGCCTTAACCTTTTCTAGGTCCATCTTCAATCCTTCTGCAGAAACAACAAAGCCCAAATACACCAACTATTCCTTCATGAATGAGAATTTCTTTAAGTTTATCAGAAGTTTCTCTTGGTGCATCTTCTTCAATACATAATTAAGATGCCTTAGATGTTCTTCTTTAGTTCTGCTGAAAACTAATATATCATCCATATACACTATCACAAATTTACCAATGAATTCCTTCAATAATTCATTCATAAGTCTCATAAAAGTGCTAGGTGCATTTGACAACCCAAAAGGCATTACCATCCATTCATACACTTCATTTGTTTTAAAGGCAGCTTTTCCACTCATCACCCTCTTATTCTAATCCGATGGTATCCACTTTTCAAATCTATTCAAAATATATACCACCACTCAAACAACGCATTTAAAACCCTAAATCTTGGGCAAAGGAATCTCTGTACTCGATTGTGATCTTGCTGATTTTCCAACTGCAGACATCCTCCAGCCTCCATCTTTCTTTGGGCTCAATATTGCTGGTACTGCACATGGACTCAAACTTTCTCTAATCAGCCCCTTGTCCACCAATTCCTGTACTTGTCTCCTGATTTCCTCATTTTCCTTGGGAGTAATTATGTAGGTTGCCTTATTTGGTAGATTTGAACCAGGGATAAAATCTATCTGATGGCTGATCTTCCTCACAGGTGGTAGCTCATCAGGTAAATCATCCACAATAATGTCACAATAATCATCTAGCATCTCTTGTATTTCTACTGGAAAATCAGAAATATTTGTAGAAGTAAGAACTACTTTAGGTTTGCAAAATAAAGCAAAACTTACCTCTTCCTCTTCTATCTACTGCAGATATTTCTTCCCGCTCAGCAACAAGGTTTTTGGATGAATCACTTTGTTGGATGGCTCTCCTTCTTCCATGGGTATCAATGTATGGTGTACCCCATATTTGAAGAACCTGTAAGTGTTCTTCTTGCCATCATGCACTGTTGCTCTGTCAAACTGCCAAGGTCTACCCGGCAGTATATGACACACATCCATGGGCATTACATCACACAGGACCTTATCTTTGTATTTTCCCATTTGTAGCTCTATCTCACACTGTTCTTTCACAACCAGTTGGTGCCCTTTGTGCAACCAGGACACCCTGTAGGGAGTTGGATGCTCCCTTGTCTTCAACTTCAGCTTCTCTATCACCTCAGTGGAAACCAGATTGTTTTTGCTGCCACTATCAATGAATAGCTGGCAGCATTTCCCTTGGACTTTGCATATGCTCCTAAACAAATTCTTCCTTTGTGTAGGCTCAGTGGCCTCTTTGGGTTGCTTCAATAGGACCTTGTTAACCACTAAGGACTCTCCCCTCTGTGGTAGAATTTCTTCTTCAAATTCTGCCTCTTCTCCAGCCCGGACAACAACAGCATTTCTTGGACCAGCACCCACATTCTCTGGACACTCATAGTGCTTATGTCCCACTTGCTGACATCTATAACACCTCAACTCTCTACCCCTACCTCTGTCTCTGCCTCCCCTTACTTTTCCTCTGTAAGAACCCCTTATGCCCCTTACATAATCCTCTGTAGATGAATTATGAGGTGAGATACTATTAGCTCCATCCTTGGGTGTAGTAGGATTTCCCCTACCACCCTGACTTCCCTTTCCACGGAAAGTACCTCTCTTCTTGGCAGATTGTTTCCTCGGGAGTTTCTCCTCTACTTTCAAGGCCATCTGGTAGGCCTCTTCCACTGTCTTAGGAGACAGGAGACCAATCGCATCTTGGATCTCCATCTTGATACCATTCACATATCTACTAGTCTTTTCTGGTGTGTCTTTAAAATTCCCAGCTCTTATGCTTACTCTGTAGAATTCCTCTGTGTATTCTTTTACTATTATCAACCTCTGTCTCAGGTTCTTCATTTGCCTATACAATGTGAGCTGATAATCACTAGGAAATAATTTACCTTTTAATTTATCCATCATTTTGGTCCAAATTTTGATAGGTTGCTTGCCAACTCTCCTCCTTTTTGCCTGCACTCCATCCCACCAGAGTGCAGCATGTCCTTTTAGCTTTGTTACTGCAAACTTGACCTTTTTATCTTCAATTATTTCTTCATAATCGAAGCACTTATTCACTCCATTTATCCAGTCCACCAGCTCCTCTGGATTCAATCCCCTTGCATAACTCGACACTTCAATTCTGGGTTTAACTGCAGACCCCAGAACAGTTCTAAGGAACCTCATGTCAGGAGGAATTTCAACATTTTCTTCCGCTTCATCTGTTTCAGGTTCACTGATGTCTTCAGGATCTCTCGGATGTCTTCGCTCCATGGCATCCATTCTAGCCTCGACCCTCTGCAACATCCCCAACACCTCTGCGTTGGCAACAAGTCTCCTTCTGCTAGCACCTCTACCAAATCGGATTGCCATGTCAGCTCTTGCAAAAACAACTTGGAAACAATAGCTTTGATACCACAAATGACGGCAACAAAATTGAAAGTCACCCCTGAGGAGAGTTTGGTTACTGTAGTCGTGGCTCTGTCAACATTTCCCTATTTGCTTACGTGGTCTTCTACCTTTTCTTGGGATTTTTTTTATCAAATTCGAAGAATTTGATAAACAAATAGTATTACCAGTCTTTGAAAATTAAATTATGTCTCCGAACTTTATATAAATGTCCAACACTTTTATCAAATGAATTTATAATAAACCTTTGGCTTCGGCCCCACCTCTATGATCAATAGCCAATCAAATGCACACACAGTACCTTGGTTATCGTCCATGCATCTTTATCAAACGATCACCGTCCGATGGCTCCTTCCCAGATCAACAGCGGTCCATGATATCGCTCGGCATCCTTGGTCAATATTTAACGTGCGATGGTACGCAGAGATGGCAGTTTTCGCGGGTCCACCTCTGCCACGTGTCGAAGGCTCTATGGAATTGCTCGCGATGGGAGAAAACCACTTACTCCAGAAAAGAGGTGCGATATGGGTAGGGTGGTTTCATCAATTCCGTTCACGGTTTTGGTACAGTGATTAACCACGGTTTACGTCAGTTTTCGTAATCCTTCGTATGCCTTAATTATGGTTCACAACTCGGGTTTATTTCAATAGAGTTTGGTCCGGCCATTCGGTGAGGAATTTCGTAGTAATACAGACAGAGGACTGCGTTGGAATTCAATTCGCATAATTCACGGGAAAAATAGATAGAGAAAAGCGGAATTATACAACCACCATACTCAATGATTTCACGCAGAACCAGTGCACAATCGCCTCTCAATTAAACAATTCCTTCACAATTAACAGTTCGAGACAATTTAATGGCCAATGAGCACTGAAATTATTTAACTGGAAACAATTGTTGACACAGAGATTTTATTACAGAAAATCTCTCTTCTTTCCCTTCTCCTCCCTCTACTACATCCGAGGGATACAATTTATATACATTAAAATGTGTCTCTTCGGTTCCTCTGTGAGGACCGTTTAGAAAATCAAAAGCCTAATTACAATTGTTCAACTAACTGAAACATGACAGATGGATCGAATCTAACTATTCGACTTCTACAAATTCTAACTAATATAAATGAAACAGTCAGCTAAGGTATTGACACCTAGCTGTTACAATTCAAATTTTTTCGAACCCTCCTAGCCACAACATGTGGACAAAACCTCCTACATTGCTGGCTAGTGTCTAATGCCCCTGCATCATTATTTAAGAAGAATGCCAATCAACTAGCTAATTCTGCTCAAATTTCTAATGTAGTATTTAATGTTGAGAATCTAGGTATGGACAATTGTTATAGGTTCATTCAACACTCTTTTAGACATGCAGCTCTGTTATGGCCCTGGGTAATCCATTTTCCCATGCATACTTGACTTTATAATTAAAAATAGTATCTAAAAATCCATACGCAACTCTTCCCATACTAAATCATGTACATACGCAGGTCCCATATCGCTATACCCATGTATAGCTTTTAAAATATGAAAAAATAAAATAAATCTTGTTTTTTGGGTGGGGTTTATGAGTTTTACCGAGAGCCCACCTACAAGATCTCATGGCCTAACTTAAATAAAAAAATTGAGATGGTATATATACACCCCTTAGGTATCCCTCATTACAAAAAGAGAAGAAGGATATCGACATTATACCCAATTTCTCCAAGATCAAGTCAATTTTTCCCATGCCTCCTACACTCCCAATCTCTAGGAACCTTGGTTTCCTTTGTAGAGATGATTAGCATCCTTATCTAGAATCTTCTTGTTCTTATTAGAGAGGTTGTCTTTGTGGTTCGGACTAGACAAATCTGGAGGAAGGTTTTGTCGATGCCTCTAGCCTAGACCAGGTTGTACCTTTCCTACACTTATTGTTGTTAATCAATGAAGAATCTCATGTCTTGTTATCGATATGTTTTTATCTCATGAATGATAGTTTATATGTTTATATGTGATGATCTAACATATTCCTATGTATGCACATTGAATTATATATTATGTATATGCTTCTGTGATTGAATTGCATATCTACATATCTTGGAGAAAGCAAAGGGTTTAGACCCTATGGGAACATCATCAAACGTAGGACCTCCAGGTATGTCTCCAATTCCAATTTTCATAATTTGTATGTTTGGAATGCTTGACAGAGTATTCTAGGTTGATTGTTTTATCCTGCTTTGTTGAGGCTTTGAATCCTTGCCTTAGGGAAATTTTCCCACCAACATAGTTGGCGACTCCACTATGGAATACCAAAAAATATTTCCATAAGGGTTGCTGTTATTTGATCTAGGTTTAGTTTGTTTTTTCTTGTTTTTTTCCAGCCTTCTTGAGTCGTTAGTGATTTGGTCATTCGGCTTGATCTTTTAGCTATGGTTTTCCTTTTTATTTTTCCTTATTTTTCCATTTATACGTGTTTCTTCTTATATATAGTTGTAGCCTGGAATCACCTTGATGTCTGTTATTTTTGGTGTCTTTCATCTTGTTTGATAAAATCCTATGTCAACCTAGGGTTGTAGCCTTTGACTCTTTTTGTGTTTGAATTTGGGTTCTGGATCTTCTTATGAAGAGTTTGGTTGTTTTGTGTCTCCGGAACAATTCGCGTTGCTCTTAAACTTGTTTATAACCCAAACTTTGATTTGTTTCTTTTGCAAACTAGAAGTTGGATTTTTATAGCTTTCTCCTTCTTGTTTTAGAAAAGGGTTGTGATTCTTGGATGAATGAGAGATTGTAGTTCTCTGGAATATTTCTAATTTTTAGGTCCTTTTGTATCTTTCTAGCCAAATCATTTGAAGTGATTAAGTCTCTTATTTTTCTCTAGTCTTTTATCTATTTTATCATTGGTGACTAGTTGGATTTGAGTCATTTTCATGTTGTTGGTCTTGAAATTGTTGCATGTTTTCCTTTTCTAAACTTTTGTTTCTTTAAAATTCTAAAATAAAAAGAAAAACATTTGCATTGTCTTTATTTTCTTTTGTTTTTGGCTTTGTAGTCTTTTGAGTTTTCGGAAAATGTGTGAATTATTGTTTTAAAGGTTAAGAGTATTTTTTATTTTAGAAGTGCTTTTATTTTGGGATTTTCTCCTCCTTGTTTGTTGAAGTGCCCTTTTTCCATTGTGATCACATTTTTTCATCTTTGAGCCTTTCCTTGAATCTTGCATTTACATTCTAGTATGCATTATGGTAGATGAATTTTAGACATCATTTAGTCTTTTTTGCTAAATTTTGAATGCGTGGGTGCTTAAAAGAAAAATAAAAAGAGTTTTTTTATTTCTTAGGTTTTGCATAGAACACTTCTAGAAATATCTTTCATTGAAGAAAAAGAAGTGTTTCATTATCGTGTATCCTAGGTTTTCTATTGATTCCTTTTGTGTCAAAACATCATTAGTTGCACTTCCGCTTCCTTTGTCTTAAATAACAACCAACTAAAATGAGTGATTAAAATTAAAATGAACTAGAATTTTTATTTTTTTCATAGTAACATGAACTAGTCTAGGGAACTTAGGGCCTTGGAATAGGTGTGTGGAGAGTAAACTCTCCAAATCCACTTAAACTGAAAGTATATAAGTGCTGGTGTCCAAAGGTGGCTTATTATAGACAACTCTAGTGCTTCTCATTTAATTATCAACCAGAGGTAAGTCTTCTTATTTCAAGAGTGTTGGCACAATATATGCGAGTGAGCTTGACTAACAGTTACTCTATGCTTCTTATGAGGAAGAATTAGCTAGCCTCTTGAATTTAATTAACCTAGCGAGGAGTGACTCTTTTGATTCTTAGCCTAAGATTGAACAGCAGGACTACGGTTTAAACAACAAGTTTAATGGATCGAATAACTATCTAATTGCATCAAACAACAGTCTAAATGAATTGAAAAAAAATTGAATTGAATTGAACAGTAGTATAATTGAATGAAACAGTAATTGAATTGAATAGAAGTCTAATTGAATGAAACAACAATTGAATTGAACAGCAGTATAATTGAATGAAACAACAATCTAATTGAATTCGTACAGTAATTACGTATATCATTTTGCAATGGAATTCTCTTGTAACCTAATTAATCGACATTAATCAATGATTGGACGCTTCACTATACTGGAAGAATAATGTAATTTATAAAGACAGATAACATCGAAAGTAATATATTCTATGATTTGTAAATCAATTGTGATGACATTGGGAGAAACCAAAACCATCTATTGGTAATGAATCATTATTGTAAAACGGAAAATACAATTGAGATTATCCTAACTTAAGAACATAGTTGCTAACAGTTCTGAGGAAAGAGGTGTTGTAACTTTATTGAATGGAAATGTTCTTTACAACTGCATCAAATAATTAGAAATTGGTTTTGTGACTACACACTATATAGGAAATTGCGAGGAACTTCCAAGGGTTGGGCCCAGACCACCAGAAGCTCTAGCACAATAAAAGCTTCAAAAGATCGTTTTTCACAACTCTATATTACATCCAGTGATATTACGAAAATATAATTAGGAAAGTTGATTCTGATGTGTGGATTGCAAAATGAATTTTCTCCCCCCTCTCTCATTCGTCCCTCATCCTTTTAAAGCTGATTTCACAAAATGAGAAGGTATTCTTCAAACGACAACCCGATGCGCATGGCTGTCATTTGAGTTCTTGGGTTCACATTCATCTATCTGCCTTCTGACGGCCATTGGGCATTACCGATATCTCACATATTTGCACTGTTTGGTTAGCTTCCATTTTCTACTGGTCTAGCTACTCTGCCTTCCTACATGCGGAGATAAAAGAAGTTAGTTTTCTGTTATAAAACATCCCTTTTTTCGTTAGCCTAGTTGTTCTATTTTTCATAAATCTTTTCTTTCTTTATTGTTAAGATGAAGGAGAATTCCCCAAAATTATAACATAATTTGAAGTAATTACAAGGTGAGAACATACCTTAATTTGGGCCTAACATACTCCCCTTCTTATCTAATTGCATGTCCTCAGGAAAACAGATGGTTGATATGTAACTGCGTTAAGGAGTAGGCGGGGTAGACCTTTTCTTTGTAGGCTCTAAAGTCCTATTTTTGTTTCATGATTGCAAAGGCAGCACTAGTGGATCCTTCTGGTAATTCGTAATTGTGATTATAGTCCTCGAGAGGATACCAAAGGAGAGGGCTTCTGTATCTACAACCTAACCAGGTGGGCCCCATGCTGTAAACCAGGCCATTGTATGAGAGGGATTTGGAGGCAGCAACCTTGAAATTCATGTAACTGAATGGCTCCCTATTCTTCACGTTGTTCATGGAGACCATCCATCTTTGCTTAACTGCTACTAAGGTTGATTCATGAATTTCCTCAAAGTATTCTCGTACATTTTCTATGATATCCTTATGGATTGGCCCCAACCTAGTCCTCACACCTTGTCTTCTCATAAAAAAAATTTGTTGGATGAATAGTTGTAGGGGTTTTGTGGGTTCCCCTCCGACCCATAAATATAGTCCATGCTCCCTTTTCTGGAATATGTTGTAGGCCTTGGCCCATTTTCTGGTTCTTAGCAAATTAAAGGAAGGCTTGTAGCTTAACGTCCCCTATAAAGGGAATAGTATTTCTATCCATGTCTTCTTCTAAAAATAAATTGCGCATGTACAAAACACATAGGAGGCGCTGGACCTACTCATCTTGATTGTTACAACAATGGAAAAATTCTTCTATAGTCCTGAAAGTAGTGGACTTCCCCGCCCTAACATCTTTGACTTTTAGGAATAAATACCATTCTATTAGGAACAAGGCGTAGTTGTTTGTCGGAGCTCTGCATGATAGTGCATTAATACATAGAGAGAAAATTGTAGAGATTTGTTTCTTAGCCTGCTCTACCTGTTCTTGTGCCATTTTTACCTTTTCTTTTTCCCCTCTTTGCTGGGAAAATGTTTCGTCTTCTGTGGAGGAAAGGTCTATGAACTTTTTCATTAGTGCTTGATATTCTTTTAATGGCACCACCTCCTTCCTGCATTGTGCTAGTTCCTGCTGTGTTCACACCAGTTCATTGTCTAGTTTCTGGTTGACAGCTTTTTCTACCATATGGGTGTAGGTAGGTGCTTCCTCTGTTTGGGCACCCTTTTCTTCTACAAATTTCTTCTTGGTTTGAGTAGAGGCTTCACTAGTGGTTGCTAGTTTTGTCTGAATTTCAGACTCAGTGGTGTCTACTAAGTTGGTCTACACCTCAGCGTTTGCAGTGGCTACCAAGTCAGTTTGCATTCTAGTCTCAACGATGTCAGCTAAGTCATTTTGCATCTCGTCTTCAACAATATTTACCAATTTTGTTTTGGTTCCTGTAGTGGTGGTTTCTTTCTTTGGCTTTCAGGCCCTTCTTTCCTCCTTCAATTGTTTCCTCAGATATTTCACCAATTTCTTTATCCTTTTGCAAGCCCTGTTTAGTTTCTTAATTTTCTTTTCATATGAATTATCTTGTCTTGATTTCAACAGGTGGTGGAGTGGTACTTCCATTTACAGGGATGGTGTTGCCAACCTCCGGGTTGCCTAGAATGGTGTTCCTGATTAGATCTTTAGAGTTTACCTCAACGTGAGGGTCCTGACTGAGAGGAATGGGGCTACCTCCTGGTGTCAAAGGGTTTGTTTCTATGTGTGTGCTTTGTTCCACAGGGATAGTTTCACCTGACTAGTTTTCTGATTCCATTCTCTCCTTTGTCCACCCTTCACTATACACCTCCTAATTCTCAAGAGGGGACACAACCTCCTCATCTTGTGGTTCTTCTTGGTCAGGTAGGATGTTAGTGTGACCAGAACTACTTGGGGTGATGGATTTATCAACAAGATCCTCTTGCTCTTCTACTCCCAATGGATTTCTCAATTCGTAGTCTATCCTTATTTGTCCTAATACTCGAGCCATTTCTTCCTCGAAATCTTGCAAGGGTGCATGGGATGGTCCTGCTTCCTCCATGAGGTCCAAGTTTCCTTGGATTGTTTTGGACCATTTTTTCCTACTTGGTTCTGAAGTTGTGGTTCAATTCCTTTTTCTTCTTGGTGTATTTACCCTGGGGGGCTCAATTTTGATTTTGTCAGGGTTTATTTCAGGTTCATGTACATCAGGGTTGACGAAATTTTCCCAGGCTATCTGCTGCTTATCTAGCTCATGAATGATGACTAGTTTAATTAACCCATGGTGACTGAATAATGCTTCAGGATTTTTGGATTTTCTCAATAGAACAACAATATCATGCAATATGGAGTTCAAAAAAATAGGTATATTAATTGAAATATTTTTCTTAAGCACAGCTAAAAGTTTGAGTTGTCGAGGTTTTACCACATTCCGTCGTCCTTCACATGTAATGAACTTCTGGATGAATGTTGCCAGCTCCTGGCATGGCTGGTGTAGAGAGGTAGAGTTAATCCCTCTCGCTTTTAGTTCCAATGGCTCCTCTAGGTCCTAATATGCTGCTACTGCCTCTCGTAGGATGAGATGCTTCTCTGCCCATCTTTCTCCTTCTGCTGGTATTCCAGAAATTTTAGCAATAATTTCCTCTATGACTTGTATAATCCGACCTTTAACTCTGGTTTGTCCTTCTTGCAAATTTTGCAGAAATTCAATTGCGATTTCCGTGTCAAATCCCTCTAATCAGTGTGCATATGTCAGCCAGCTGGCTTGCTGGAGGATGGCACTGGCTGCATCTAAAATTGGAAAGTTTATAGGCTCGTTTCGAAGGGAATTCCCACCCATAGCTGATATTATTTCTTCTTCTGATTGTATTTATTCTCGGTTCTGTTCTAAGGACTGACTATTGTATGGAAGCGAAAGAGAAATTGAGGTTTTGCGTAGGTAACTTCATGCCTTAATTGCAATGTTCCTCTGGTCTTATCGATGTGTCTAACGGGATTTGTGTAGATATTTCACATGATTTCTAATTTAAGACTAATTACACCCCCTCCATCGAAGAAAGGGCGCCCACGCCCTCAAGTACAGAAGAGATTTAGCCAATGATGAATGTAGGTAGGGGAGTGTCAGTATTTGGTAATAATGATCTGTACGTGAAGGAGCAGGTTGAGCTTCAGGTAGCTGAGTAATTACTAGCATATGCAATGTAAAGGTAGGTTTTGGAAGTTGTTCATAATTGCATCTTGTGTGGAAGTGACTGGAAAGGGAGAGGGAATGGTATAATCATTATTACGATATGATGTCCTCCTTCAATGAAAAGTTATGATGGAAGCATGACTAATTCAAGTAATGATTGGACTTTTCATCCTGGAATTCGCATATGTAAGCATATCTCTTGATAGTTATTTTTGTGGTAGGTTGTATTTATCACTGATTCGAGTAATGGCTAGCTGAAGAAGGATTGAGGATAAGGTGTATATAAAAGCAATTAGCTATTGAAGGAGCATACTTTCATACCACAAGCAGAGCCACTGCTGCCAACATGCATTCATAGCCTCAATAGGGTTGCTATTTTAACCCGAAATAATGAGCCAGGAGCCTTATGTAAAAACAATTATTCTGCCAATTTTATTAAGAGATCACCATGCTCGTATGGTGGTTAGATAACCATGGTGCCACTCACTATAGTTGTATCAAAGTGATTAGGTCGGCTCGTGATGAGACCTCCTGTCCTTCAAGGAGTTAAGAAGATCATTACCCTGGTGTGGTGGCCATTGTGGGCATGTCACTTGCTATGCTCTTATGAACATGGTAGGCTGGCTCATGATAAGACCCCCTATCCTCTTTTAAAAAATTTCATATAAGTGTAGTACTTCTTTTTGAATTGTAACATCTTGATTTGTAAGGCGGTCACTGTGCTGGTGTGATAGCCAGGATAGTCATAGTGCCATTCACTAGGATTGTAACAGGGTGATCAAGCCTGCTCATGATGAGACCTCCTGTCCTTCAAGCAGTTAAGAAGGTCATTACCCTGGTGTGGTGGCCATTGTGGGCATGTCACTTGTTAAGTCCCTATGATCATGGTAGGATGGCTCGTGATGAGACCCCCTTTCCTCTTAAAAATTTTCATGAACACATAATAGATACTCTTTATACATGAAGGGAGGCTCATTAACTCCTTAAGGGTGAGGGATGGTGAAAGAAGCGAAAGAATGCCAATATAATTAATACCCCTTATTCCCATTCCTTCATGTTGGAGGGACATATTACTTGAATAGTGTAGAAAGATATACCATCATAAGGTCATATATCGTATGATAACATATTTGAAGTAGGGATGACTTAGCCTTTTATTTCATGTATGAACAATGTCAGCTTCTTGCTTATGGATTATAGTGCCAGGGAGTCATCATATTTGTGATTTTACCATTTCCCTCTCTTTTTCAACTACCATTGTCTACTAAAAGATGTTTTTTCAAGCGCAAATGTAGTGTAAAGGAGGGGTGCTAGATAAAGGGAAAAACACCAAGTTATTCAATTTGAACAGCAAGATAAAGCAAAAGCGAGAAAAAGAAAGAAAAACATGGCTGTTTAATTTGATTGAACAACATCCGTTTGAAGATGGAACAGCAGTTGTTCACAAATTGAACAAAAAGAAAAATTCCAAGAATGGTTGTTCAATTCGACTGAACAACAGTTGTTCAAATATTGAACAATAGATGTTCGAGAATTGAACAACAACAATAAAGAACACGGGAAACGATTGTTTCATTCATTTGAACAGTAGCCATTCAAATATTTAACAGCAGTTGTTCATGAATTGAATAGAAAAAATAAAAACGCCAAAAATGGCTGTTCAATTCGACTAAACAACAGTCATTCAAGGATTGAACAGTAGTTGTTCACAAATTGGACAGCAAAAATAAAGAACACAAAAATAGTTGTTCCATTCGTTTGAACAGCAGTCGTTCAAAGATTGAATAGCAGATGTTCATGAATCGAAGAGTAAAAATAAAAATTACAAAAAATGGACATTCAATTTGATTGAACAGCAACCGTTCAAATATTGAACAACAGCTGTTCGCAAATTGAATAGCAAAAATAAAGAACACAAAAAACGGTTGTTCAGTTCAATTGACCAGCAGTCGTTCAAATATTGAACAATAGTTGTTCACAAATTTAACAACGAAAATAAAAATGCTAGAAATGGCGGTTCAATTCGAATGAATAGCAGATGTTCAAAGATTGAACAACAGGTGTTCACAAATTGAACAACAAAAATAAATAGCACAAAAAAATGGTTGTTCAATTCGATTGACCTGCAGTTGTTCAAAGATTGAACAACATTGTTCACAAATTGAACAAAAAAAATAAAAACTCAACTCACAAGGAGAAGAAATTACAAACATGGAGAATGTACAAGAAAATAAGACATCTATGTACAATATTTACAAATGATGGTAGCAAACCTCTCATGTACTTGAGTTTGTGGGGTTTTCACCCCCTTGTGTCACAACTTGGATGGTGGGATCATTTTGTATTTGTTGGCAAAAATATTCTCTTGTGAGAGGCTTGTGATAGAGGAGCACTTTATGTCCATTAACTCGGTATGTTGAACCAGACCCGTCTATGGTGGTAAGGGTGAGTGTGCCATTGTCGTGTACTTCTTGAATCTCATATGGACTGAGCCACCTTGTTTGTAGTTTTCCCTGAAAATTTTGGAATATGGAGTCATAGAGGAGGGCCCAATCTCCTTTTTGAAATACCTTCTTCTTGATAAGGTTATCATGCCATTTAGCTCATTTTTGTTGGATTATCGTTGTACATTACAAAGATCACAGTCATATTTCATCTAATTCATTTATTTGATGGAGTCTTTGAACTTGGGCTTCTGTTAAGTCCAGTCCAACTTCTTGGGTTGTTCTTAAAGTTTTGATTTCAAATTCAATAGGGAAGATAGGTTCTCTCCCAAATACTAGCTGATATGGCGAGTATCCAGTGGTGTTTCGCCAGGTTGTACAATAAGCCCATAAGGCTTCTGGCAATCTAGTGGAAAAATCCCGACGATGCTGCTACAGTTTTAGTAAGGATTTCTTCTAGAACTTTGTTGGTGCTTTCAACTTTCCCATTTTCCTGAGGGTGGTAAGGAGACGTAATCCTATGGGTGATATGGTGATTTCTTAGAGTGGCTGAAATTTTATTACCTATGAATTGTGCCCCTCCATCTATTATCACTTCCCGTGGCAAATAGTATCGTACGAATAGCTCAAAAGAAACTTAATTATCGATTCTTCCATGGCTTTTTCCAAGGCCACTACTTCTACCCATTTGGTTACATAATCTATGGTAACTAATATGTGGACTTTCTAGTTTTATGGTGGGTTGAATGGCCCAACGAAGTCCAGCACCCATTTTTCAAATGGTTCTACCACCAATTGTGGTTGTAGCAGCATTTCATCATCTTGGCCTGGGAAACCCATTCTTTGGCAGCTATCGCAGGCCTGGACATATTTTTTTGTGTCTTTGAAAATCGTAGGCCAATAATAGCCTAATTGTAGCACTTTATGCCCCGTTCTGCATTCTGTGAAATGGCAGCCACAAGGTTCATCGTGGCAGGCTCGTAGGATGTAAAATATTTCGTCCTCTCTGATGCATCTACGTATGTGCATATCGGCCCCTATGTGGAAGAGGTAACCGTCGATCCAAGAGAACCTTGTGCTACGTTGTACAATCAGTTTCCATTCTTTTTGTGTTAAATGTTTGGGTAGCTTCCTGACTGCCAAGTAATTTGTAACTTCTGCATACCATGGTGTTTTTGCTGTTACAACAAACAAATGTTCGTCAGGGAACTGATCATCAACTGCTAGTGTGTCGTATGTTTTTGGAATTCTGGATAAGAAGTCTGCAACCACATTTTCCCTTCCTAGACGATCTTTGATTGTTATATCAAATTTCTGCAACAACAACAACCATCGAGTTATTCTCCCATTTGTGATTGGTTTATTAGCTATATATCTAATAGCAGAGTGATCAATATACAAGAGTACTTTATAATTGGTTATATAGTGCCTAAATTTATTAATAGCATA
Organism: Pinus albicaulis; assembly: GCA_034641835.2. NCBI lineage: Eukaryota > Viridiplantae > Streptophyta > Pinopsida > Pinales > Pinaceae > Pinus > Pinus albicaulis. The sequence goes on along the minus strand of CM076582.1, from coordinate 515,811,418 downwards.
AATGACAGCTAGGAATTCTTTCTCGGTCACAATGTAATTCAATTCGGTAGGAGTGAGGTTTTTTTTTATATAGTAAATGGCATAAGGTTTTATGTCTTCTTTTTTGCCAATAACTACTCTGATTGATGTGTTGGAGGCGTCTGAAGAGATGTGAAAAGGAAGTTTCCAGTTAGGCCCCCGTAGGATTGGTGCTATCGAGACCAGTTTCTTAAAATCTGTAAAAGCAGCATCACATTTATCAGTCCAATGAAATTCAACGTTTCCTATTAATGCATACAAAGGTGTGGCTATTTGTGAGAAGTTATTTATAAATCTACAGTAATACCCTGCATATCTAAAAAAACTGTGTACCTCAATCTGTGTACAAGGTGTAGGTAATAGAAGGATTACCTCTATCTTAGCCGGATCTACCTATATCCCAGTTGCAGAAATGTAATGACCTAGGATCACTCCTTTTGTCATCATCATGTGACATTTTGCATCGCTTAGACATAGCCTAGTAGCAATACATCGCTTCAACACCTTTTATAGCGTTTCTAAAGCTTGATCGAAGTCTTCCACATATGGTGTGAATTCATCCATATAGATTTCAAGCCCTTCATTTATTAAATCAGAAAAAATGCTAATTATGGCCCTCTAAAATTTTGTTGGGGCATTACATAATCCGAATGGTAAAAATCTATAAGTAAAAGTACCCCATGGGCAAGTAAAGGTTGTATTATCTTGATATTCACGAGCTATTTGGATTTGATTGTAGCCGCTGAAACCATTTCCCTGCTAGTGTTTCAAGGACCTGGTCAATGAAGGGAAGGGGGAAATGGTCTTTCTGGGTTGCTTTATTTAGTTCTCTATAATCTACGCATATTATCCATTTCCCATTATTTTTAGGGACGAATACTAGGGGGGGGACCCATTTGCTGTCTGAAATAGGATAGATGAAACTTACGTCTAACAGTTTTTGCAACTTCTCTTTTAAAATATCTTTTAAGCACGGGTTTAGCCTTTGCTAAGGTTGCCTAATGGGGCATGCTTCCCTATCAGTATAGATTTTTTGGGTGCATATTTGTGGGTATAAACCCTTCATGTCTTGGTAATCCCAAGCAAATGCCCCTTGATGCTTCCGTAGGATTTCTATGAGCCTTTTTTTTTGGTCATCATCCAAATTTCCATTAATATTCAGAACTTTCCCTGGCTAAATCTCAATAGGTATGATGTTAAATATAGTAGTTGTAGAAACATGACGACCTTCAATATCTGTCACAAGGTCTTCTTGATCTTCATTTTCAAGGACTGTTTTCAACATCTGGCATTTTAATTTCCAGCTATGGGTGACTGATTCATAAATTTATTGATTACATCATCTTCAATCTGATCCTTAAATTCGAGAGCTTCTACTAGTGTCAAGGGTGGGCGAATGTTTTTCTCCCAATATGTACATGGATGTTTATGAATTTTTACCATAGGTAATCTTGGTTTGGCAGGTGAATAAATAATGATATTTTTTATGGAATCTCCTATCCTGATAGTCATGCTACCTGCTCGGGTCCCTATGTAAGCATCTGTTATGGCTAGCCAAGGTTGCCCAAGAATCAATGGGTGCCCTTCCATCCTATTTTTCAGGTTAATAACTAAAAAATCAGCTGGGTATTCCAATGAGTCCATAGACACCAATATGTCCTGCACTATTCCTTCAGGTTTAATAATAGATCTGTCAGCCAGCTCCAATATTGTAACCGTCGGTTCTAAATTTGATATGCCCAGCTTTTCACAAGCCCTAGTAGTGAGGATGCTAATGACTGCCCCCGAGTCAACCAATGTGTTTGGAAATGAGTGGCCAGAGATTTGTACTATTACAATGGGGTTTCCTGGGTCCTCATATTTCACCAGAAATTCCCTACCTAATAACAAGTCAGATAATGTTCCTACTACATGAACGGTGGGTGCAGCCTTTGTCTTCTTGAATTTTTTTTTTCCACCTAGCTCTTTAATTGTCTTTGCATAAATGGGGATATCTTGGATAGCTTGGAGAAGAGGAATTTTTATACAAAGGTTTCTTAATTCCCCCAGGATGTCAAAATATAGAGCGATTATAGATCTGGGCAGAGTTAATCTTTCAGGAAATGGAGGCGGAATCACCCTAAGTTCTTCAGGTATTTTTTGATCAACTATTTCCTTATCTTTACCTATTTTTATTTTCGTTATGTTTGTTAGGCTAGGTTCTGTTGGGGTTTTAATTCGGGGCTGAGGTGGAGTTGTATCTTCTATAGGTAAGATGGTACGTCCTGACCTCAGCCTTATTTTGTTGCATTGTTGTCGGAATTTGGATTTTCTATGATATGAATTAGTTGAACTGGTCTATTGTTGGGATTAGGATTGGGTTGAGCTGGAAATTGGGGGCATATGACAGGTTGCTGGTTGTGCTGGAATGGGTATGGCACTGGTAGCATAGGTTGATTTTGGGTCCCTGCTCCTATTGCTAGGTTAGTCATTCCCGTGGGTCACTGCCAATTCTAGTTAATGTTTTGAGGAGGGGGGTTTGGCCACTGGGTTTGATATGGAACATTTTTCCAATGAAGGGGAGAATAAGGGAAGTTTGGCTAATTATTCCCTGATGAAGGTTGTATAGGCCAAGGTGGCATAGGAAACAAGTGGTTTGGCCAAGCAGGAAAAGGATTTTGAGTCTGCCACGTTGTTTCTGGGTTTTGCTGGTTAAACTGTGAAGAAGAAAAGAACTGAGGTAGGTCTGGTGGCATACGTAGTCGTCCTTGCCATTGTAGATGCTGATTCATTAAATATATCGGTTCTATTTCTTCCTCTTCTTCCTTATAGACTACTTTCATCCCGAGAATTGAAGGACATTGGTCTGTATCATGATCCTTAGTGCAGATGGCACAAGTCTGAACCATGTCTAACGAGCATTCCCTCTAGTTGTGCTTCTTCCGACATCTTGGGAAAAATATGGCCAATTTCTGCTCCACTATAGCTTGCTTCTACTTGGCTTGTAAAATGTCGAGCTGCATTTCCAAAGTACCCAAGATGTCAATTTTGAAATCCTCCAATAGATTGCGAAATTATTTTCTAGTTACATTGCCATCTTTAAGGTTCTCTTTTATAAAATCTCGCCCACTTGGTCGATTTCGTGTACTACCCTAGGAGCATATAATGCATAGGGAAATAATCTCATCATATTCCTCCTGGTAAATATCTTATTTTCCCATTATGTTAAGTGTTTCCACCCATTCTTCTTTCATTCCTTTAATCATTATGGCTTTTAATATGTCCTTGGATAATGTGATATATGGAGACCTTTGTAAATTGTATTGAAATATTTCTACGTATTCTTCTAATGTTTCATTGTCTTTTGCAGACATTTCGAAGATCTCATCTTTTAGATCTTGGGTTCATTAATAGTCTTGGTATTTGGTAAGGAAGATGTTCTTCATTTGGTCCCAGTTTTTTATATTTCCCCCACCTAATCCCATGAACCAGCGTAGCACAGATACTTTTAAGGTAGAGGCAAATAGTTTTAGTTTCTGAGGATTAGTGGTGTAGTAATATCCCCTACATAAGACATCAAATTCAAATAGGAATGCATCAGGATCCTTTGTGGTCAATCCATGAAAGGTGGGATTTTTGTGTAAGGGAATGGATTTTATAGTGGCGTTGGCAGCATGATCAACAATGGGCTATTCCAATGTTGATGTCTGTCTTTGATTTTGGTTTTGATTATTTTCCATCTGATCAAAGTGGTGCCAGAAATATTCGGGGATTTCCTGATCTGGAGGAGTAATTCTAATGGGTTTGGGAGGCGAATGGGGTGGAGGTTTTACAGCACTTCCCTGATCTGGGATCCTAAGTACTTCTGTTTTGACTACTCCTTTAGGGGACTTGGGTTCTGATACTTCTATGTGACTTCCTCCACCAATCTCTCCCCCCCCTTCCTGTAAGTTGCAAGAACCTCCCTCTTTTGAAGGGTCAGTGCCTATGTGATCGATAGTCTTAAGGCTTCGCTCAGACTCTTCTTTCTCACAGTGAATATCGGCATAGGCTACAGATGGTGAGGCTAACACCTGAGGGAGTATGATAAGACTTTGAATGGAAACAGTTCTAGGTCCTATAGATGCCTGAGATTCAGCTTTCTTAATGATTTCATCTATATATGTTGTTCTTCCAAGGGTCACCAGTCCTTTGGATTGTGATGATGTTTTTGAATGATTTTGGATTGTTTATATCTTTTTCTTCCTAGTCATAAAACAAGAGCACTATTCTACTAGTCTTTGTATGACTTGTTGGGAAGTGGGCTAGAGGGAAAGCATGTTGCTTGTTGACATGCAGGTTCTTACCTCTCGTTTTCAATACCAAATTCTTCACAGCAATGGAGAAAGATGAATGAAGGAGATCACTCTTAACACTCTCCCTGGAAACGACGCCAAAATGTTGGTGTCCAGAGGTGGCTTATTATAGACAACTCTAGGGCTTCTCATTTAATTATCAACCCAAGGTAAGTCTTCTTATTTCAAGAGTGTTGGCACAATATATGTGAGTGAGATTGACTAACAGTTACTCTATGCTACTTATGAAGAATAATTATCTAGCCTCTAGAATTTAATTAACCTAGCGAGGAGTGACTTGGTTCATTCTTAGCCTAAGATTGAACAGTAGGACTATGGTTTAAACAACAAGTTTAATGGATCGAACAACTATCTAATTGCATTAAAAAATAGTCTAAATGAATTGAATAGCAATTGAATTGAATTTAATATTAGTCTAATTAAATGAAACAACAATTGAATTGAACAACGGTCTAATTGAATGAAACAACAATTGAATTGAACATCAATCTAATCGAATGAAACAACAATTGAATTGAACATCAATCTAATTGAATTCATACAATAATTATGTATATCATTTTGTAATGGAATTCTCTTGTAACCTAATTAATCGACATTAATCAACGATTAGACACTTCATTGTGTCGGAAGAATAATGCAATCTATAAAGACAGGTAACATCGAAAGTAATCTATTCTATGATCTATAAATCAATTTCGATGACATTGCGAGAAACCGGAGCCATCTATTGGTAATGAATCATTACTGTAAAATAGAAAATACAATTGCGATTATCCTAACTCAAGAACACAATTTCTAACAGTTCTGAGGAAAGAGGTGTTGTAACTTTATTGAATGGAAATTTTCTTTACAACTACATCAAATACTTAGACATTGGTTCCAGGGAAAATTTTAAGGATGGAAGTTTATCATAAAGTTTAGAAAACTTGGCGAATCTTACTAGTCACCAATATTTAAATTGTAAAATATTTTATGATATTTTTGTAAAAACATTTAGGTTTCTAATGATTTTATATTAGAATATATGAATTTTTGTGATTTTTAGGGTAAAATAAATTTATACTATAAAACTTGGGCAAATCAATTTTTAAGAAAATGGAAATTCGTTAATCATTTTTTTGGAAAAAGCATGGAAAATTAGCCCACCTATGAATATATGCCCCTAAAATTTTCCCTGATTGGTTCTATGACTACACATGGTATAGGAAATTGTGAGGAACTTCCAGGGGTTGGGCCCAGACCACTAGAAGCTCTAGCACAGTAAAAGCTTCAAAAGATCGTTGTTCACGACTCTATTTTACATCTAGTGATATTACAAAAATACAATTAGACAAGTTGATTCTGATGCGTGGATTGCAGAATGAATTTCCTCCCCCCTCTCTCGTTTGTCCCTCATCCTTTTAAAGGTGATTTCACAAAATGAGAAGGTATTCCTCAAATGAAAACCTGATGCATGTGGATGTCATTTGAGTTCTTGGGTTCGCATTCGATTTTCTGCCTTCTGCCGGCCACTAGGCATTACCAAGATCTCACATATTTGCGTTGGTTGGTTAGCTTCCATTTTCTGCTGGTCTAGCTACTCTGCCTTCTTGCATGTGGAGATAAAAGAAGTCAATTTTCTGTTATAAAACATCCCTTTTTTCATTAGCTTAGTTGTTCTAGTTTTCATAAACCTTTTCTTTCTTTATTTTTAATATGAAGGAGAATTCCCCAAAATTATAACATGATTTGAAGTAATTACAGGGTGAGAACGTACCTTAATTTGGGCCCAACAATAAGTTTACCAAAGAGTGGAAATCTAGTGTCATTAAGCTATCTAGGAAATCTACGTTAACATGGGAGTCAAGCACGAGGATGTGTGAAAATAAGGAAAGAGAGATACCCCCTCTCCTACTTGTAGATAACGCACCCACAACTTTTTGGCCCAACTTCTAATCATGAGTTGATGACATTAGTTTCATTTCTTTTCCCATGGTACATGAGGCAGATTTTGTATCACTTTCATTGTACTTATGGATGGTTCCCTTGCAAAGCTTGGTTACTTACACTAGAAAAGGATATTTTCTAGAGGTCAGCGTAGCTGCGTATGATACCTTTCTTAGTAGGCTTGGTCCCTCATCATCCCAAAATACCTTCGGGAGGTCCATATCTTCATTTTATTGTATTTTGGTGTCTGTTCCTCATCACCCAGAGTAGAAATACTTGAAATTTATTTTCTTAGCTATATATTTAGGATTTTTTTAGAGAGTGCTATATGCTCCTGTCTTTCCCTAAGCGATTTGAGTCTTTAATTTTTCTTTATGTATAAAGGAGGTTGATTGACCAGTTCGTCGGTATAGAATGCTTCATGGGCTTTCACCTGTGACTGTCGAGCCTTCACCTAGAAGGCATAGGATTAATTTTGTTGGTTCTTTTGCACTAATGTCAGCCAATTTAATGGAAACATATCCTTCTATGAGGGCTCTCATTTCACAAGGTTAACCTAGTCTAGTACATAATCTAGGCGTAAATGCTCTAGTGCTTGATAGAGTACTCTTCCAAAAGTACAAATTGAAGACATTTATGAGTCCCCTACTGTTGAGATTCAACAAGAAGATTCAATACCCACACTAGTGCATTAAGCACCTGGTTGCATTAAGCACCTACACTAGGGTGAGGCCCACAGGGCTATTTTTGGGTGCATGGATATTTTTATTATCCCTTAATTTAGATGGACATTAAACTGTAATATATTCTCAATGTGGGCCTGAAATAGTTAACTAAAGTGGAAAATTCAATTAGCTAGTGAATTTCGAGTTAGTGGTTGCCATCTTGGTTGGTGGGACATGTAGAGTATTTCTAGTTGTAACATAGTTTGAAGTGTAGTGGTTCATGAGTTAGTGCAAGTTGTAAATTAGCTTAACTCAGTTAAGTGAGTTAAACTCAGTTGTGCTAGTTGTAACTAAAGATGCACTAGTGAGAGATATAGTGAATTAAATATTAATTAATTCACAATCAGTGATCTCACATGCAACTGAGGATTTACTATTATTAGTTGCATGCATGTCAGATCCAGTGGAGGCCTAGTTGAGTTCTAGGTGAAAGGGAACTTGACTATTAGTTGTGACATTATTTGCTTGCACACATGAAGAAAAACACTCACTAGAGTTCCCGTTATACTTGCACAGTCAAGGTAGGCAGGATTGCATTCAATCAGGGATTGCATTTAGCAGGGATTGTGCAGTGAAGGCAGGTTGTCTAGAGGCAGTAAATTGGTTAAGGAATTTGCTAATTTTTGTATGAAAGTGTGAGACAATTAGCTGATGTACTAAGGGCTCTTGTGAGAAGAAGTTTCTATGTGATTGTTTCATGATCCATGATATAATATACAATAGAATATAGTGGGGTTTTCAGCTGTAAACTTTCCCCAGGAAATTATCTATGTTGTGTGTGATTGATCAACTTTCTTCATGTTCATGTGATTAGCGATTTTGCTTTTAATTCCGCAAGATATTTGTAAAAGTGATTTAGTATTTAACTTTAGCGCATTTTTAGATCTGGTGAATCCAAGATATACATGCTTGTTGTATAATTTATACATGGTATCAGAGCACAGGAAATTGGAGAAGTGAGTAGGAGCTGAGTTTGTGTCTCAATAGAATTCAAATTTGCAGAAAGACTTTCTTGGTGCTACAACTGATTCAAGATTGAAATGGCTTTCAATGGCTTGAGGTTAGAGTATGCACTCAAGGACAACTCAAACTACATTACTTGGAAGGACAGGATGGAGGAATTACTCGAAGACAATGGCTTGAAGGAATTCATTGACAAAAGATGTTCCTAAGGCAGATGTTGTAGATGTTTCCAATATTGATGCATTGCAAAATAAAGTGGCAAAGGCGAGGAGGATCATGTTGGAGGGAGTACGAGACCACATTGTCTCAAGCCTCCATGGCAAAGAAACACTATATTCTATGTGGAATTATTTTACGGATCTATTCCAAAGCAACAACAACCATAGGAAATTGGCACTCAAAGATAAACTCAAGAAGATCACGATGGAAAAGGGAGACACCATTCCAAAATATCTCATGAATTTTGTCCAATGTTAGGATGAACTGGGGAGTGTGGTAATAATAGTCTCTGATAATTATTTGGTGAGCTTGGCTCTCCTAGGAATTCCTAAGAGTTAGTACAATTATCAAGACTCTGTTAACAGATGGGAAAAATTTCTGAGTTGGGAACGACTCTGGTCGGATATGGCGCAGGAGAAGTTCAAAAGGAACACCAGAGATGGATATTCATCTAAGAATGAGGATGAAGATGATTTTGATTTGGCTACCAAGGTGAGGAAGAGGAAAGGGAATAAATTCCCTTCAAAATTCAAGTCCAAAGGCAAGAAGCAGGACATGTCCAAGGTGAAGTTTTTTCACTGTCACGAACATGGGCATTTTGCTACTAATTGTCCACAAAAGAAGAATAACAAGAAGGCTATTAGAGCTGCAGCTAGTGAGGCCCTTACCTCGCAATTTGAGCTTAAATTCTCCTTGATTTCATGCATGGTTTCAAGTGCATTGGGATCGATGTGGTATTTGGATAGTGATGCTTCCTTTCACATGACGAGAGATAAGGAACTTTTTAGTGACTTGGAGGAGAAAGATCTCCAGATGCATATTGAGATGGACGATGACGGATGGTACAGTGCTACCGGTATTGGTACCATTACCTTTTAGAGGGAGTCAGGTAAACCATTTCAATTAAAATATGTGATGCATGTACCAGGTCTGAAAAAAAATTTGGTCTCAGTCGCAATTATGGAGGACAGAGGGTTTGACGTTGTTTTTAGTGATGGAAAAACTTTCGTGTGACATAAAAAAATGGGTCAAGCCAAGAGGATAAGGATTCGGTTAAGAATCTATACAAGCTAGAGGTAGATGGTTGCACTTCCATGATGGGAAAGGCGGAGAAAGTGGTGAGTGGAGATGAGGGTGAATTATGCACAGGCGATTGGGCCATCTTCATCATGGAGCCTTGAAATTCATGCAGAAAATTTCTACTGGACTTCCAATGGGAACATTTTCTTAGTTAGATCAGTGCAAGGGTTGCACCATGGGGAAGTATGTAAATTCCACCTTTCATGAGAAGCATAATCGTGCTTCAGGAATCCTTGAGAGAGTTCACACAGATGTGTGTGGACCATTCTCACTTGCTTCAACAAGAAAAAAATAAGTAATATGTAATATTTTTTGATGAATTTTCTCGTAAATGTTGGATCTTCTTCATGCAGAAGAAAGATCAAACATTCTCTAAGTTTTTGTGAGTTTAATGCATTTGTGGAGAAAGAGTCGAGGAAGAAAGTGAAGGCTCTTAGGAGCGATAATTGTGCAGAATACATCTCAAATGAATTCAAGAACTTCTTCAGTGAAGAAGGAATTCAAAGAGAACTCATAACACCTCATAACCCACAATAGAATGGGGTCACAGAGAGGAAGAATAGAACAATCGTGGGTGTAGCATGAGCTATGTTGCATGATCAGGGCCTATTAATGAATTTGTGGGTGGAAGCATGCAACATTGTGGTTTATGTGAAAAATTGTTGTCCCATAGATTACTTAGCATGAGTACACCTGAAGAGGCTTTCACTAGTAAGAAACCTGATGTATCACACTTTAATATTTTTGGCTCATATGTTTATGTGCATGTGACCAAGGACATTGGGAAGAAGCTAGAACTGATTGTTGAAGTTGGGATTTTTGTAGGGTAAACAGAAACACCCCATAATTATCGTGTGTATTTTCCAAACATAATAATGACTGTTGTCCGATCGGATATAAAATTTGATGAGGGGAAATACATTTGGTTGTCCCTTGAGAAGGAGTTAGACTTGCATGCAGAGGAGGAACTACTGGTTCCCAAGGATAAGTCTCAAGATGTGGATCAGCCACATGAGGAGGTTCATGGAGTGGAGGAAATCACTCATGTATATCCATCCATTAGAATGGCAGAAGGCTCACCATGGAAGTTGATAGGCTGACTTGATGCTACACAAAATGTAGGAGCCCCTACTTCACAGTGCAGATAGAGACAATCTCCTGACTGATTTACTGAATACATGGCTCTTATGAGAAAATGTATTGTAATTTAACCATCTTCCTTTCAGGAAGCAGTGCAGCAGCCTACTTGGGTTGATGCAATGGTGGAGTATGACTCCATTGTCAAAAACAGTGCATGGGAGGTAGTCTCAAGATCAGTTGACAAATCAATGGCGGTTCGAGATGGATATATAAGGTAAAGAAAGATGCTAATGGGAGTTTACAGAACTACAAAGCTAGATTTGTGGCCAGGGGCTTCTCACAGATTGAGGGGATAGATTATGATGAGACTTTTGCGCCTTTCGCAAGGTACTCTTCCATAAGATCCATCCTTGCACTCTCAGTGCAGATGGGTTGGAACATTCATCAGATGGATGTGAAAACTCTATTTCTCAAGGGATCATTGAGGAAGAGGTGTGCATAGAGTATCCTGAACGTTTCAAGATCTTCAACAGCGAGTCGCATGTGTGTAGAATCAAAATAGAATTGTATCATCTGAAGCAAGCACCCCGTGCCTGGTACACTCGAATAAATGGCTATTTCACCGGACTGGGCTTCACCAAAAGTGAAGCGATGCAAACTTGTACCAGATCTTGGTTGAGGGTAAGCTATTGATCATTGATCTTTATGTTGATGATCTAATTTTTACTGGTGATGAGCATCTGATACACTCATGCAAGGAGGATCTTGAAAGGGAGTTCGAAATGAAGGATATGGACCTCCTTCATTATTTCCTTGGATTGGAAATATGGCAACGAGATGGTGAAATTTTTGTGTCTCAAGGAAAGTATGAAAAGGAGATATTGTTAAAGTTTAACATGGAGAGCTGCAAACCCATGGATACTCTTATTCCAAGAAACTGTAGGAAAGAGGATGCTACTTCTGGAGAGGTATTGGATGCTACTATCTAGCGACAGTTAGTGCGTTCGCTAATGTATCTAGTGAACATGAGACCGGACATTTGCTATGCATTTAAATAGTTGAATCAAGCTATAATTAAGCCTACCAATCTCTTTTGGAAGGTGGGGAATCATGTCCTGAGATTCCTGAGGGGAACATCAGAGTATGGTCTATGGTATAGAAGAATGGATTGAGTAAAGTTTCATGGCTTCATGGATGCATATTGGGCTGGAAGTCCATCAGATAGAAAGAGCACATCAGGGGGGATCTTTAGCATTGGATTGACAATATTTTCATACTACAACTGGAAACAACGATCAGTGGCACTCAGTTTAGCAGAAGTGGAATACATGGAAGCAATCCAAGCTGCATGTGAGGCTATCTGGATGAGAAAAGATCTTGCTGGTGTTGAGGAGGTAAATCCCCTCTCAAGTGATAGAGGCGATCCCTACCAGCCCAGCAGGGGTCTAGCAAAATCAAACAATGTTACGACGTGTGTTCCTAATTACGAATGAAAGGCTAAAGATGGAAGCCTACTCGGATTCCAATGCTATGACTCGAAGAAAAGCGTCCTCGCTCCTCGCCTCTACAGATCACAATCCTTCCACGATCTCCGCGGATGAACACTCCTGCACATGTAAGAAACAAAACAGTATAAGAGCATAGAATCTCGGGCATACGTAATCAACATATCGCCGGGAAGGATATTACTCATATTAACATGATGGAAAATAGAGTGGAACCATAATCGTAATCATCTATTAAATAACAAACGAAGAGAGATTACAACCAAGTCTCGACGTCGTGGTCTCCTTTGGATGGGTCTCCAATCGCTCACGTCTCGGCAAAGCTCGCCAAGGAAAGGGAAAACCCTCTCCAGAGTCTCTCGACAATAGTCTCCTTACTTGAGTCTGCCTCTAAGGGTGACAAGAGGGCTCTTTACAAAGACAAGGCTCTTGGGAATATGGAGATTCAAAGCTTAGGCACTTCAAGACTAGCTTGCTATGGAATTGAGCAGGCTTTTATAGATGGGGAAGGAGGGAGTTGGGATCCCTATTATTATGGGATTGGCCCTATCAACAAGGAAGGTTCCATGGGAGGTGGAAAAACTACTTCCCTTCCATAGAACTCCCATAGCCAAACCTCCCAACTCAAGATAGGTAATGGTTTCGAGTTTGTTGGAACTCAACTTCCGCCATCTTTATTTAAAAAACATTCCTCACTGGGTGGCGCGATTGTCGCTCTGAGCGACAGAGAGCCGATTGGCGCGACCTCTTTGCAGATTTCCCTCATTGGCGCGAGTGATGAACTGTCATTGTCACGCCCAATGCAAAAAGGAGATGTTTTTCATGATTTTTTGCAAGGAGATGTCTTAAGGACAATTAAAGCTCATGCTAGAGGAATGCATTGATGATGATTTCAAGGCATGACAATGTTCACTGAGGTCACAAAATGGGTCCTCCATTGTGCGAGACGGGGAATGGTAAGGACTATGACAAATTATCGTAGTACGTATGCCCCCTAAAGTATGAGGCCCGAGAGAGAGAGGGGTGAAATGCTTTACGAGAACATGTTCAATCGAAGGCCCACCGTCTGAAAACCTCGCGTGAGAAAGATACAACCGATATCTCAAGTACATGATGTATATGTGGTATGGACGCAGACCCATCCGAAATCGTAGTATGCTATAACTGATCCTGTGGTATGGGCGCAGCCCTATCCAACTAAGATCAAACAAATAGACTCGTGTATGGTCGCAAACATCCAATCGTTGAATCATGTACATAATGATAATAATCCACAATCGTAGCCTGGATTACAACAGCACACAATCCAGGGTCTTGCGCTTCCATCTCGACCCAAACAAAGTACAAGTTCAAGCATGCGAATATGTGAGTCGAAGTCGAACATGTAAGAACATCGTCTCGATTACCATCCAATGATGAAAGCCGTACATGTACGCGAGAGAAACCATCAATAATGACAATGGTCCTCAAGGTACTAAGGTACAATCTACGGCGTGCGAATTAATGAGTTGACGTCGAACACCCGCTAATCACTCGATCGGAGGCCAATGATGAAAACCCCACGCCGAATGCGAATTTGAACTTTGCCATTGAGGCATGCATGCTCCAAGGTACCTATAAAGGAGTCTCTAGATCAACTTCCCGGATAATGAGCCCGATGTCGACAGAAGTGACCTTGATCGAAGGTGGGCCATAATGATTCCCTACATCATCGACACGAGACATGTAAGAACATGATGTTTGTTTTGTGAATCAGATCATATGAAAATCGAGGGGAAGGTTGATATTTGCAGAGGCTAACTTCTCTTGAACATACAAACGGCACGACGTGTGGTCTTGCGTATTTGACATCAACGGATCAGAGGTCATGGTGACGAGGGCAAAGCTGAATAGATGAGAGGTCAAAAGGGATTATCCAAACCCATGGAGGCAAAGTGAAATAACGATATGAGATGTCCCCCAACCCGACATGGATGCCGACAAGTGCCATGTTCAAGAGCGACATACTCGCCGACGACAACGACGATGGTTCCATTTTTTCCCCACCATTTCGCGAGAGTACCCCAATTATTTTTAATAACAAGCTTGAAGGGGATAGCATATTCTTGTATTATAAGTCCCGCCCCTTCCGGCGAATCCATCCTAGTGCATTTAACGAGTCCTAGGAAGGAGGAACTCTGAGAACGTCATTTCGACCGGATCCGATGTCATCGTGGGTTTAACGAGTCCGACAAAGGAAGAACTCTAAGGCTCTTTCATGTTTAGAGAGTTTAGAAAGACAGGTGAAAAGAAAACTCCAAAGCAAAATTTCCTTTTCGTAAATAGTTTCCGCGATCCGAAAAGGTAGAAAACAATATCCTGGGAAAACCTCCTAGTCGCGATAGTTAGGGTATTCCTTTTTCGTAATCAATCCATCCCTGCACCCCGAAAAAGGGTTAAACTTATATCGGGGTGAATGTCGATTCGTGTCCATTTTAACGAGATCGAAACGACAAGGGCCTCGGCAATATTTTCATGTTTAAAGAGTCGAAAAGAGCCGAAAGATGACTCCTGAGTGACTTTTTTCGTGTATTTACCGAGTCCGAAAAAGTATAAAATACAACTCGTTTCCATCGTTTAAGCCGCAAAACCCGTTGCGCACATACCAAGCAAGCGTAAATCCATTTTCGACATAACGTATGCAAATATTTGATAAAAATAACCTTTAAAACTCGTTTAACGTCAAAAAAGTTATAAATATGTCAAATTGGTAAAAATTAAATTACTTTCACTATTTACCTTGGTAAAAAGCAACAGTGGTCCATTTTGGAGCAGAAACTTCGACTGCGTGATTGCGGTAAATCCAAACACCATTCAGACTTCTCCGTCTTGTCACGTAAGAGGCGCTCCTTTGCTCTTCATTTTCATTCATTTTTTTAATAATTTTTCCTTAGAAATCAGCCTCAGTGTGGCCACATTTTAAAATTTAGGGCCGCGCCCATCAAGGCTGGGTATCGGGCACTGACCACGCCAATGAGCTTTTTCCCTTATAAGGGCTCGTGCCACGTGGCGCGATCGTTCACAAAACAGCTACGCCAAATGTGCCGAACCTAAAAATCCGCCCCTCAAAATTTCGACATTTAGATCAAATTTCATGGAATTTGAAGCTCATCAAAGATCTAACTAAGGGTTTTTTGACCATATGAATGCATAATCACTCTAAATGGCAATTGAATGGAAAGAACGAGAGCACAGAGAAGAGGATGAACAAGCCATGCAGCCAAGCTTGCATGAATGCACTTAGAGACTCGTGGATTGAAAAAATTTCTTCCTCACACCATTTTTACGAAGCTCAGCTCTCGAGCTCCTCCCGCATTTAATCGACATTCGGGAGGAACATGAACAGTGTTCAAAGTTACGAGACCGTGTATTAGAACTGAGGTCACCGATGTTTATTTCATCACTGGGATTGTCCCGCGGAGATCCAATCCCCTGTATTAACCGGAAGCGTGACTATCCCGGGAAGAAGATGGAAGAAGTGATGGCATGAGTGTGCCGAGGAGCACAAATGGGATCAGGGAGCAAGAAGGTGGATATCCACACTATCCCCGATCTGGCATTGAGAGTTGTCCTACATACCATCACGTGGGCTGCAGGGTCGCAGGCACCGCACGAGGCCACAAAGGCCCAACTCCTGCTGGCCTCAGAATGCATGAGTCCCTTACTGTTTGACTGGGCAACAGCAGTAACAATAAATATGAAAAGGCAACTCACAAAATGCAAACAAGCTAAACTGAAATAGTTTGGCTATGGTTCCATCCTGGTATCGTTCATTCTAGAATGCTTACCAATCTTCCAGGGCCAAGGGGCCTCAGTAGCAGATCCGATACCACGAGAGCCAAGAATGGCTCGCTGGGCAGCATTAATGCCCAGAGCTGGAGGCGGCCAACAGATGTCCTGGAGGCTGGAGTTTTTTAGGTGGTTACGGCGCCAGCTGATTGTAGTGGAGGACTGGCCATATGCAGGAACTGACTTCATCGGAGACCCAGATCTCCCACTGCCAGAAGGAGATGACTGGGACGAGGAGTTGGGTAAGACCTCATGTTTTTGATTTTATGTTTTATGTTTTTTTTTGTTAATACACATTCGTCCTAACACATTTTATATATGTATGCAGATGTGGGACCTGAGAGACCAGCTGGGATGTCTCCCATCTCACGGAGGACTCAACTCGCCCCTGATCCTCAGGGAGAGGGTACCGGAGGAGAGGAGTTGATCCAGAATCTCGAGGGCATTGCCCGAGGGATCCCAGACTATGCTCGGCTGGTGGACGTACCGATGGCATACCAGCGTCATACGGTGGGAGTTCCAAGTCGGATCCACCGAATCCTGAGACGCTTAGTGCGTGCAGTCACATGCTATCATGAGCACCATGCGGATTAGCTCTTAGGATTTATACCACACCTATTTTTTTGAGAGACGTATCGTCTCCGGATGTACTTAAGACGATTATGTATATTTTGACTTTATGTGACACACTCTATGTAAACATTTCGATATCTATATATATATGCATATCTATTTCTGGATGGATCTTTCTTTACATGTGATGATGATTTACAAATTGCGCAAATGTCTGTCTAAAACCAAATTTTCTACTGCATCTGTTAATGTATTCAAATGCCTGGGTATATGATGATATGTAATGTAGTCAAAATTTCTTTCCAGTAATCGAATACGCAGATACAGACGTAAGATGGACGGGTTCCTTACCGAATAGTGTCCGTTCAGTTGTAACACTACAAGTTGCGAATCTAGATACATGAGCAATTCACAGATACCAAGGTTTACTACCTCGGTTAATAATTCTAACACAACACTATATTCTGCGATGTTGTTCGTGGTACATCCTAGACACACTCCTTGCAGGTTGACCAACTCACCAGCAGGATCATAGATTACCCAGGCTGCTGAAGACAGATTCCTGGTACTGCGGGAGGCACCATCCACGAAACCAACAAATGGATGAATAGACATCTGCACAACCAGGAAGACCCGATCAGCAGAAAGATGTTTACAAAGCACACCACACTATACATGCACACAAATGAAAATCACACACCTATGTACACACACCACACCAAGAAATCACTTCAGGCATAGTACTTTTTGAGGTACAACCCATTTCTGGGTTGCGCCAGCAGAACTCCTTCATAATCTATAAGCTTGTAGGCCCCATTTTTCAAAACGCGTTTTACTATATAGGGCCCATGCCACATAGGCTGGAACTTACCGGCTCCAAGCTTGTCATGTGCTTGATCGTACAGGAGGACGAGGTCCCCTTCAATAAAGGAACGAGGAGAAACAAATTGATCAAAATGAGTTTTGACCCTCTTCTTTTGTGCTTCGATAACCAAAGCAGCCAGACGACAGGTTTCATCTAACTGTTCCAGATACAGAAGACATTCTTCCTCAGCAGAAGTATTAGGTAGAAGCTCCACGGCTAATTTCAACGAATGAATCTCGCATTCAACCGGAAGAGTTGCTTCTAGGCCATACACCAATTGAAATGGTGTGAACCCAGTTGCACTCTTTGCAGATGTTCGGTATGCCCAGAGAGCTGAGAACAGTTGGAGATGCCAATTGGATTTGTGAATACCAACTTTTCGCTGAAGCATAGTGACCAAAACCTTGTTCATTGCTTCAACCTGACCATTCGCTTGAGGGTAATATGGTGTCGAGCTGTCGTGACGCAAGCCCAACGTTGAAGTCAGCTCCGCCATCATATAATCTCAGAAATGAGTACCGTGATCAGTGACGATGGCTTGAGGAACCCCGAATCATGCAATAACGTGGTTGAATATAAATTGAGCAGCCGTTTTCCCGTCAGCAGCTAGTGTAGGCATCGCCTCGGCCCACTTGGTGAAGTAGTCGACGACGACAATTATATACGCATGCCCCCCGGCCGAGCGAGGGTTACACGTCATAAAATCCACGCCCCATTTCACAAAAGGGCCGACGGTAATAACAGGGTGCCAGGGTAAAGGCGGCGCGCGCATCTTGCGCTGAAATATCTGGCACGCATGACATTTACGGACTGCCATGATACAGTCTTTGAATATAGAAGGCCAGAAATAACCTGCTTGCAGAATCTTCTGGGCAGTAGCATACCCGGACATATGTCCACCACAGGCGCCACTGTGGCAGTCATTTAGGACCTTTTCAGCCTCTTCCAAGGTTAGGCATCGCCGGAGCACCGAATCTACTCCATTGCGGTATAAGGTATCTCCTACTATACGGTAGGGCTAGGACTGGTGCTGAATCCGACGGCAGGCAGCTTTATCCAACTCAGACCGAAATGTCGAGGTCTGAAGATACACTATTATGTCACCATACCAAGGGTCACGAGTACTGATGAGGAAAAGCATTTCGTCTGGTATATGGTCTTCAGAGTGTGAGGGAGCAGAGTCTGTAGGGAGAGAACATATCAAATCCGCGAAGACCAGTGATTTAGTTGACTTAGCGGTAGTGAACTCTAAGTCAAACTCCTGCAGGATCACAATCCATTTGGAGTACTTGCCCCCCAGTAATTGTCTAGAAAGAATATACGTCATAGGGTTGCAGTCTGAAACCACTGTTATCGTACGCAAAAGGATGTAATGGCGAAAGCATTGTACAGCATGTACTGCTGCTAATGCCAACTTCTCGACATGAGCATAACGCGTTTCTGGATCGAGAAGGTTCCGTGATAGGTAATAAACAACATGTTCATCACCGTCATCGTCATCCTGCACCAAGACCATGGCTATGGTGCTAAATGCGGCGGCTAGATATAAAGTGAAGTCGCGGTGGTAGTCCGGAGGATGAAGCAACGGAGCATTGACAAGCAACGTCTTCAGCTTCTCAAAGGATTCCTGAGAAATTTCGTCCCAATGAAAGGGAACGTTCTGCTTTAACAAACGAGTGAATCCTTTGGCCACCTCGGCATAATTCGGGATAAAGCGCCGAAGAAAGTTCGCTTTCCCTTGTAGACTCTGTAACTGATACAGGGAGGAGGGTGATGGGAGATTTACGATGGCCTCGACCTTTAAAGGGTCAAGGTGAATTCCGTCTTTCGAGACTATGAATCCTAAAAGACGGCCAGAATCAACGCAGAAGACGCATTTATGAGGATTGAGCTTGATATTGTAGCGCCTGCAACGAAGAAATATCTGGCGGAGATGCTCAGGATGGTCCTCTCGCTTAGCCGAATGGGCTGGCAAGTCGTCCAGATAAGGCTGAATGATATGGTGAATGTCATGAAAAGCGTAGGACATCGCACGCTGAAAAGTGGCTCCAGTGTTCTTCAAGCCGAACGAGAGCTTTTTATACGCGAAAGTACCCCACGGACAGATGAATGTGGTCTTGTGTTGATCCTCAGGTGCAATATTGATCTGATTATATCCTGAGAAACCGTCCATCAAGGAATAGATCTCACTTCCGGCACATTCGTCGATGATCTGGTCTATAAACGGAGTGGGATAATTATCCTTTGGACAGGCGCGATTGATGTCGCGATAATCAACACAGACTCTAATCGTACCCTGCTTTTTATCGACAGGGAAAATGTTAGACACCCATTCTGTGAGGGGAATGGGATAAATAAAACCCGCGTTCAGAAGTTTTTCAACTTCTGCCTTGATGGCGGCGGCTTTCCGAGGATGCATGGGGCGTAAGTGTTGGCGCACGGGTTTCGCACCTGGATAGGTTGGAAT
The DNA here is from genome assembly GCA_034641835.2 of Pinus albicaulis. Taxonomy (NCBI): domain Eukaryota; kingdom Viridiplantae; phylum Streptophyta; class Pinopsida; order Pinales; family Pinaceae; genus Pinus; species Pinus albicaulis. The sequence goes on along the minus strand of CM076582.1, from coordinate 515,791,832 downwards.
CTCGTGCACTACAATACTAGGATCAATCCCCGGCATTTCCTCGTAAGACCATGCGAAAACATCTCTGAATTCTTTGAAAAGCTCAGTATAGACTTGAATCTCATCGGGAGAACAAGTCACACCCACGTGAATATTCTCAACGATCCCCGGTTTAACGGAGATGTTGATTGGGATAGTTTGAGTAATGTTACTCAGGTTACCCTCCGAAAAAACCTCGTGCGTCAAAATGGGTGTTTGAAGAGGAGGGGTAGGAACCTGAGTAGCATAACACTCCAGACAGTCAGTCATTGCCCCCAAGCTAGGCATAAAAGAGGAGCGATGATGTCCATCGCCCCAAGGCAGCTCCTCAAGAGACATAGTTTCAATGATGGCTTCATTGGAAGGAAAAGTCTCTTTGAGAGGATCAGGTGAATCGGCCTGACCAAGCCAGGGGGATTGAGAGTAAACATCTAGAGCCATGCTCAAAGGAGCATGCTGAGGAGGTGGAGGATCAGATGCGGCAACAATTTCACAGTAGCTGATCTCTACTGGAGTCAAGGGCATTGATTCTCCAAACTCAAACACCTGCTCAGGCGTAGGAATAAGCCAGGGGTCATCGGACCTGGAAATCATGTTAACTTGAGCGGTGTGCGGCGATGGTGCGGGAAAAATACCCATGAGGACTGGGTCTTTGAAAAGACCAGGTCCTACACTGTCTGGGGGATTTGGAATCTGATCCACGTATGGCACGTTGTTCTCAGAGGTAGAGGTGAAAAATGACAACTGATCCACCGTGACAATTTTTCCCTCGTGAGGGAACTTAATGAATCGAAAGACGGTGGACGGCACGCAGAGCATGGCATGGGTCCAGCTGCGGCCAAGAAGTATATTGTAGTTGAGTTTAGCGTCAACCACTTCCACTTCTACGTTGACAGTTTTTCCCTGTAATGTGATCGCTAGACTCTCGAGAACGCCCAGGGGTTTATATTCCCGACCATCAAATGCCTCAAGGGCATTGGGAGATGACGACAGGGCTGGAGAGCCGATGTCCTTCCAGCACGCGGAGGACATAACGCAGGTAGATGCACCCTCATCCACGATGGCCCTATGAATGTTTAGACCGTTAATCCCGACTTGAATAACCAGAGCGATTTGATGTGGAAGCCGAGGAGTGAAATTCTCCAAATCGAAGGTGAGAAGACTCGAGTCGGCGAGATCAATGCCCTCGATCGCAGACAATAAAGCCTTCCGTTGCGAAGGACAACTTTGAAGAACTTCTAGCGCATACATGGCAGACGGCGCCTGTGCCAAATCCTCAACAATGCTGTAATGTTGAGCGGCACGAGCATTTGGATTATAAGAAGATCTTCGAAGGACACCTTTAGGAGGTGGCTTCACAACGGGTTCAGGAGTAGGCTTCTCGATTTCCAACGGACCGGAGACAGGTGGGGGAGGCGGCCCATCCGCAACTGCCTTCCCGGGTGCCTGCCGCGATTCGTTGTAATCCTTCGACCGCGTAGCGACAGAGATAGGTGCAACACTCTTCATCATGAAAACCTGAGACCCAAACGGTGCAGATGGTGACGGCTGTTCGACCATCTGGGTCTGCTGAGATGGAAATGGCTCTTTTAAAACAGCCGGAGTCCCTTTAGGGCCCTTAAGAAGTTGGCTAACCTTGGATCGTCGTGGAAAATCCTTAGTATAATGGTCCCCTTCACAGATGAGGCAAGGGTACTTCAGTTTACGCTGAGAGCCATCCTCAGTACGAGATTTAGATTCTGGTTTCGGGGCATCAGATTTAGATTTGCCTTTGCCCTTCTTTTTCCCCTTGGAAGTTTTCTCCGTAGGATTGGCCTGAACGGCATTCACTTCCGCGGTTTTACCAGAATCGGAGGGGGCAGGATTAGCAGGAGCATTGTTGGAAGAATTAGACTTCTGCTTCCCATTTGAAGATTTCTTCGAATTCTGAGAGACAGAACCAATGACACCATCCACCGCAGGGGTAGGCGGAGCCTTAGAGGTTCCGGACCGCGGGGCATCAGGCAAGATATCATAAAGTGTGCCGGACTGAGAATATACAAGATCCAGATATTGGGCACGCGCAATGGCTTGTTCCTCCGTCACACACGCTCCCATCGCAATATCCTGAGCGATTTTATTCACAAAGGAGGTGGTGAACCAGTGAGTCAGTATCTGATCAGGTATGTGAAACTTGATGAGTCTACGATGGCGCCGCCACTCATGAATGTGATCAGAGATGTGAGTGGCTTTGTCCTGCTTCAGAGAAGTCAGGAGGTGCGTCCCGGCTTCATAACGAACCGGTAACTGGAAGTGCGTGAGGAAAGCCATGGCTAAAGAATTGAAATCTTGGAAAATGTCGCGGGATAACTCTATGTACCACTTAGCAGCAGCTCCAGTTAAAGTACACTGGAAGAGGCGCAGGCAAATCGAATCTTCGACCCAAGAGTTAGACGAACACCAAAGATGATACGTCATCACATGCGCCTAGGGGTCCTCTCCAGCTTTTCCCTCAAACTTGGGGCAATCACCTGGTATCTTGGTGGGAACCGGAGGCCAATATGGATTATGTAAAATCGGATCATTGGTCAACTTTGAAACATCCGGAAACTCCAAGGTGGCCAGGAACGGCAATGGCGGATTGACCGGCATACCAGACCCAAGATGAGGACCGTTACCTGTACTCCTCAATGGTTGTGAATATCCTTGCCCCCATGGGTTCTGTCCTGTAGGATTCTGACCGTAGGGGGTGTAGGTCATGTAACCAGACTAATTTGGATGCTGGTAACCAGAGTGTGGGGCCTGATAACCAGGGTACGGACCCTGATTATATGTCGGCCTGGTGTAAGCAGCGTTTAGATTTGGCTGCTGAGTATAGGTAAAACCGGGCGGAGGAGGATAATACTGAGAGCCTCTAGGGTGGTTTTAATTCGGTTGAGATTGACCATAAGGATAATAACCACCCTGAGGATGAGTAGGCTGCTGAAAAGTGGAACCCTGTGGAGCCTGATACGTAGGGCGCAACTGTTGATTTGGCTACGGTATGGAATGAGTCGGATGCTGAGCAGGGTTGATGGAATGAGCGGGCTGCCCTGAGTGAACAGGTTGACCCGACTGAGAGGGCTGACTTGAGTGAACAGGTTGACCCGGGTGAGAGGGCTGACTTGAATGACCAGATTGACCCAGATAGATAGGCAGCGCTGGTTGCGCAGGTTGTCCTGGCTGTAAGTGAGCTCCAGGTTGTACCGGATGGGCCGGTTGGCCTGGAGGCGGGACACCGGGTTGTACCGGATGGGCCGGTTGGCCTGGTGGTGGAACAAGACCAGGTGGTTGTTGGAAACCGGTTTGACCTGAAGCGGAACCGTATGATGGTTCCGGCTGATATGCAACGTTAGAAACAACAGGATACTGCGGTTGCATTGGTAAAGAAGGCTAGATTTGCCCCCCAAGACCATAGACTGGTCCCTGTTGATACCCCGGCTGAGGCTGAACAGGTTGACCGGAAGGGCTATAATACTGTCCTTGCAGACCGTACGATGGCCCTTGTTGACCGACAGGATAGCCTTGAATGGGCTGCCCCTGTGGATCATAAAGATAGCCAGGTTGGCCTGCAGGTTGGCCTTGGAAAGGCTGTCCTTGAGGGTTATAAGCCTGGTTATAAGGTAAACCTTGAGCATAGAGATAATCCTCAGGAGCGGGTAGACGTAAAATCTCCCCGTGCTCATCATACTAACCTGGGAAAGCATACACGGGAGTACCATCCTGTTCATAGTGCGAAAAGTAAGAGTGGTTAGGATCTTGGGAGGACGGTCCAACCTCAGCGTTCGGCTGTTGCAAGGACAATCGATACTCCTCTGGAGAGATATTCTCCGGTATAGCAGTCGCTAGATAAACATCTTCAGGAGTTGGCATAGCCCTCGCAGTGGATGCCGTGACAACAGGAGAAGAGGCAGCCACACAGACAGTGGGCCAGGCGGAACAGAAGTAACGGGCGTCTGAGGAGACACCCCGGGTGTAGTAGCAGTTGGCCTCGAAGCAGGAGAGGACACTCCCATAGAGACTGCGGCGAAAATGATCTAACCCAGAGATTTGTATCCCTGTGGTAAAGAAGGACTGGCTGTTGACATGTCAACCAGCTCAGAGTTGTCTCCCTAAAACAATCTTCGTGGGAAGAGCTGATAGTCTTCACCAGACGTTGGGATTTCCTCACCAAAATCACTCATGGTTGATCCTGCCGTTAAATCTCGCAAGAGACGACGAGGACTAGGAGGAAATACAGCAGCAACAAAAGGCGAACCCGATGTAAGAGAAAGGAAATCAGCTCCTAATCTCAATTCAGACACAGGGTTCGAAAAGGGCCAATTGAACTCAACTGGTCCTCCAAAGGGTTGCTCAGCAAGAACCGGTCCCCCGTGAGGAAACTCGGAAACAAGAGGTTGCTGCGGTTCAGCAGAGGATTGGGAAGCGTCTGAAGAATCGTCCGTGTAAGGACTACTAGTAGACGAAACCGAAGGTTCCGCCACTGTGGAAAACAGACAGAGAAAAAGAAGCAAACACACACACGGGCTGAAAAAGAGTCAAGACACACGATCAAACGGTCAACAAGCAATATCTAACAGGGCGTATAATCGTGGGTGATTAATTTTACCACATTGAAAAATAAGAAACTCTACCGTTTCATGTTTTAAGAGTCGAGAAACGATAAAAAGATGACTCTATCTCTTTCAGATTTGACACAAGCGTGAAAGGACAAGCGCTTGACGGTCTTTTCAAATTTAGGGAGTCAAAAAAAACCAAATGATTGCTCAGGAATACTAGGCACAAAGGGTGTACCAAATAACCGTGAACTGCAATATACACCTTGGTTTTAATAATGAAGAAGAAATCAACCAAGGACTTTCCGTACGTGCAGGCAATCTCCCCGAATGCTGTGTTCGGTGTATCACGGGTATAGGGCGGCAGACTCGGCTTCCTGTGGATAAAGGATTGAAAACCTAGAGGGGTCTCCCTTTATATACGCGATGGTACGGGGAGCACAAGTCCGTGCTAGCGCTGTCTAAAGCCCAAAAGGCGAACGACAGCTGCTAGGTTTAAAGACGCCGGAACACGTCTCTAGCCTAGACTTCTAAATATGTTTCGTTAGATTTCAATGCTGACTTAGGTTAATTGAATAGATTTTAAAGTTGATCTTCAATTAGGTTTCAGTTTTCAGGCCCTAACGAATGTGTTGTTTCAAAAACTCCTAAATGCAAAGCTACATGCCACAGTAGACCATTTCGTTCGATGAAAACTAGCTACAGAAGAGTTGAGAGTCTTTACACAAACAAAATGATCAGAAGACAAACAATGAGATCTCTAATGCAACTAATGAAATTGAAAACTTTTCATTCAAATCACTAATTACTAGTAAAATCGAAAAATTTCAATTTGCACTAATTCAACCAAAAGCACAAGAGATTTTTTTTTTGTAATTTTCAACGTTTGATAGCTAAATGCACTAAACAAACTGAAAACAAACGGAACAACTTGAGAAACGATATTGAGAGAGCAAAACGAACAAATTTCACTCAATGACACAAGCAATCAAATCCCAAATCGACCAAAGTCTCTCAAAACCAAGAAAAAGACTCAAAGGCTCCAATGGACCGTGTGATCTAGGCCCAAAGCAAGACCAAACGAAATTTGAATGAAGAAACGAGCAATCACCCAAAAATCGCAACAAAACAGTGAACAACTACTAAAATAATGCGGAGGAGCAATCAGAGAGTTGACTGGATAAACAAAACACCAAAACTCCCAAGGAGGGCTCGATACACAAAGCCACTAGATGCCCTAGGGCTCAAAATGTGAAATCGATAGAGAAAAGCAAACAACCAAAGGACGAAGGCAAATTCCCAGTCAAACAGGACTCCAACACACTCAGGTAGTCGAAAAATCAAGAATAAAAGCACTGACCAGACCCAGAGACCTCAAAACTGCGCAAACTCAAAAACCCTACAGGAGCAAAACGAGACAATCTAAACGAGACAGTGAAATCTAGACGCTCCCCAGCGGAGTCGCCAAATTGTTGAGGAGGTAAATCCCCTCTGCGGACAGAGGCGATCCCTACTAGCCCAGCAGGGGTCTAACAACAATCATCAAATGTTACAGCGCAAGTTCCTAGTTACGAATAAAAGACCAAAGATGGAGGCCTACCTGGAATCCAATGCTATGATCCGTAGAAGAGAGCGTTCTCGTTCCTCAGCCTCGGCAGATCACGATCCTCCCACGATCTCCGCGGATGGACACCTACACATGCAAGAAACAACACGAATACAAGCATAAAATCCAGAATACGCAACTATATATCAGTCAGAAAGGATATAACTCATTATTAACATAAGTGAAAACAGAGTGGAACCATAACCATAATCATTCATTAAATAACAATCGAAAGAGAGTACAACCAATGTTCTGACATCGCGGTCTCCTTCGGATGGGTCTCCAGTTGTTCACGTCTCGCAAAGCTTGCCAGGGAAAGGGCAAACCTCTCTAGAGTCTCTCGACGATAATCTCCTTACTTGAGTCGGCCTTAAGGGAAGAAAGAGGGCTCTTACAGCACAAAGGCTCTTGGGAATTTGGAGATTCAAAGCTTAGGCACTTCAAGACTAGCTTGCCATGGGATTGAGCAGGCTTTTATAGATGGAGAAGGAGGGAGTTGGGATCCCTATTATTATGGGATTGGCCCTATCAACAAGGAAGGTTCCATGGGAGGTGGCAAAACCACTTCCCTTCCATAGAACTCCCGCAGCCAAACCTCCCAACTCAAGATAGGCAATGGTTTCTGAGTTTGTTGAAACACAACTTCCGCCATCTTTATTTTAAAAACACTCCTTAAATTGGCTGGCGCGACTACTGCTCTGGGACAGAGCGCCAGTTGGCGCGGCCTCTTTGTAGGATTTTCCCCATTGGCGCGAGTGATGAACTGTCTGCCCGCGCCAATTCAAAAGGAGATGTTTTCATGCTTTTTTGCAAGGAGATGTCTTTAGGGCAATTGAAGCTCATGCTTAGAGGAATGCATTGATGATGATTTCAAGGCATGACAATGTTCACAGGTCACAAAATGGGTCCTCCATTGTGCGGGACGGGGAATGGTAGGGACGGTGACAAATTACTATGTAACAAGGGGACTCTAGAGTTTTGGTTCGA